>JAZKJV010000230.1:404106-844623 GCA_037367405.1 Ottelia alismoides
TTCACAAATCAAATCTCCCAATCACATAGTAGCAAGTTGCTTTGAACATAGAAGACTCAACCATAAGTATAAACATCATTCTAAATAACACTAGAGCTGAAACTTCACTTCCATCCAGAAGATGGGATCTCAAAAATCGAGCATCCTTACAAGTACTAAAGTTTAAAGTCTAACAACCTCAATATGAAATATATGCAAGCGAATATGAAGTAGCAAATAGAATGATTTAAAAGAGCTTGAGCGAGCTTGTAAGATGAATGTATATACACTTAAATCAATGTATTTGTAATTATACATTAATATAAATATCTGTATAAAAATAAATATAATGTGTGATATGAAAAGTATGTATATATGTTTAAATACTTGTGAATGATAGAAGGGTTCAATGGGGCTGCCCCCACTCCATTTTCCGACATTTTTTTTTCAAAATAAATCTATGTATTTTCAGCACTATATCCCTCTAATATGTTATTCTAATTTCGTCAGAAATAGAGACTCATATGCCCTTCATCTAAAACATATCGATTACAATTACATGTTCAAGATGAAAGGCATAGGAGTCTCTATTTCTGAAAGAAATTAAAATGACATATTAGAGGGATATAGTGATGAAAATACATGACTTTATTTTTAGAAAAAAAATACCGGAAATTGGGATGGGGGCAGCCCCATTTTTTCCATGATAGAACACTAGGATATATGTACCACATATAGTTTGTGCTTTTCTTCTTTGCTATTTCACATTTATTTTAAGTATTTTTAGGTGTTATTATGTATTATATCATTTTTATGTATTTTCAGCTTAGTGACATATTATGGATTGTTGTATTTAGGTTTTCAATATTCTTCTTTTTTCTACAATGCGGTATTTAGCAATATAAATATAGCGATGCATGTTTTTTTTGTGTGTTTTGAGCTGTGGATGTTACTACAACTTTATTAAGGTTGGGAAGAGAGATATAAGTAATGAAGAACAACTATTTTAGGCATGATATCCTATGTTTCATTAGTTAGCCACCTAGCAAACAGTTGAATATACCTTTCCATAAACAAGATATCATGTTCCTTGTCAGTTAAGGCTCTTGGTGAGCCTACTAATGACATCTAACAAAATACATGAGGAAGTTAACTAGCCTAAAAACCAGTCGATTATTATTATGTTGTTTGTTGCATTTTCGAGCGATTTCTTGGATCTCTTGGGTTCTTAAGGTAGGGTTCTAACCCTCAAGTATCCGTAAATGATGGGAACATGTTGTATCTTTCTTTCAGTACCCTTTCAGCATACTTTTAATGTTAGTTATGCTATGCACTTTTATAATGTTTTGCATGCAACTTTTGAGACTATTTGAGGCATGTTAAGTTGTTGTAGTATAATCTTTTGAAACTATGCTTGTTCAATTCTTTTAGTAGTGCTTGTTGATGGATTATTATATCTCTAATACGATGTTAGCTATTGCCCAAATGCATATTGAGCCAGTACTAAAATGTAGTTAATATGATTAGTGTCACTCACTATTTTGAAGAATAAGATTCCATCTATGATACCATAATTATGTCGTAACGACCCCGAATGTAAGTGAGTGTTAAAATTAGTGTTAAATTGATGCGTATGGACACATTTTATATCGATGAGTGCACGTATTTAGATGTTAAATAATAGGGTAAATTACAAAAAAGGGACCGATCTTTACCTGAATTCTCAAATAAGGGACTGCTCTTTAGATTGTAACAAACAAGGGACTCATCTTTGATTTAACGATGGAAGCCCCAACGACGTCAATGAATAACAGTAGATGAACGAGCATACCCTTCGTTTTCACTTTCCCCCTTTCTCCCACCATGGCGGTCGCCGCCCTCGTCCATGCCCCCCCCCCCCCCCCCCCCGCCGAGTGTCCCCTGTCCTCGGAGCCCCCACCGCCACTCCTGCGGACCGAGCTTCCCCGTCCCGGAGCCCCCCTCCTCCCACGGGCCGAGCTTCCATGGGCCTGAAGCCCTTCACCGCCCCCTGCAGGCCGAGCTTCCTCGTCCCGGAGCCCCCTCCTCCCGCGGGCCGAGCTTCCACGGTCCCCAGGGCACCACCCTCAAGCCCCCCCCCCCCCCCCTCCTCCCACAGGCCGAGCTTCCACCCGCGCCCGGAGGAGCTCCCGTGTCCAGGTCGCCTTCTTCCCCGCTCCCCCCCTCCCCCGCCTCCCGTGTCCAGCTCGCCTTCTTCCCCGACCCCCCCCCTCCCGTGTCCAGCTCGCCTCCCCCCCTCCCGTGTCCAGCCCCCCCCCCCCCCCCCCCCCCCGCCTCCCGTGTCCAGCTCGCCCCCCCCCCCCTCCCGTGTCCAGCTCGCCTCCCCCCCCCCCCCCCCCCCCCCCCCCGTGCCTCCGTGTCCAGCTCGCCTTCCTCCTCCCCCCCACCCTCCGGGAAGCCCCCCGTGAAGCCCGCCCTCCCTTCCGCCTCCCCCCAGGGGTATATTCGTCCATCTAAATCACAAATTGAGTAATCTGTTAACGACGTTGGGGCCTCTACCGTTAAATCAAAGATGAGTCCCTTGTTTGTTACAATCTAAAGATCAGTCCCTTATTTGAGAATCCATGTAAAGATTGGTCTTTTTTTGTAATTTACCATAAATAATAAGCATAAGAGTTGTAACTAGTAACTTGGCGGACTAATGTTGATCGTCAAATACATGAATAGAAATCTATGACGAATAATGCGTAAAGGAATTAGTCAGTCATTAGGATCCCTTTAATGTTGTATAGTGTGTGATGCCATAAGAGATTAATGTAATAGCTTTCCATGTTTAAGCGAGGTGATAAATGCATGTAAATGATAAATGATAAATGTTACTAAAATAGAACGAGAAGTAATGTGATAAATGTAGTTGGATTGCTAACAAGATGCAACGTCCCGAGCTTAGGTCTCCGGTCCGTTATCGAGGAAAACTGGCCCTAACAACTTCTTGGATTCGAGCCCAAATGGATCTGTTGACAATAACCCAAAATGCTTAACCCAAGTTGTCACGTAGTAATCCCCACCACTTATAGCCCGCTTTCACACTTTGTGAGTTTTAGATGTGGGACTATTTTTGGGGGTATGGGTGTTACACAAGATATATAGTAATGTAAGGGATCACATGAACATCAAGGGCCTTGGTTGAGCATGTGGTTCTTGGGGGTTTTGAAAGGAAAGCGCTGACAAAGACGGGCCTTCAAATTAGCCATATAGTGTGAGCATTGATATGTAAATGAACCTATAACAAACTAATGAACAATAATAAGCTCTATTTCAAAGGCACTCAACCTTTTTAGCCAACAATATTAGAGATAGGTCTTAAAGGACATAAGAGGATAGCATCTTTTGCTAACAAGTTCGATTTTACCTCTTTTTATATTTATAAGTCTGAACCAAGGACCGAATAATATTGATAGAAGATACAATTTGAAGGACAGTAGAAGTAAATACTTAAAAGATCTACCTAAAATGCAAATTTATAAGAATTAAAAGCCATGTATGTTGTTGTGCTTGTTCAATATAAAGATGCATGCTTTAGCCAATAAATGCTTAAATGTGCTCTACATTGTCTACAACTTGTGATATAGAATCAAGTTGGCTGAATGATGAGATTGCATGTATTTAGATACAAATGCCATGAAATGTGTAAACCATAGTGATGAATAAAACAATAAAATAGAGTATGGCTATACATGGTGATGCCTACTTGAGTTACATGAACCTAAGTCTCATTTGTCTAATACCTGAAAATTGAGCTCATTTCCTTAATAAACACTTGCCTTTGCATCATGTCATTACATCCTTGTAAATACATATATTTATATAAGAAGCGTGAACACAAAAATTGCAAAGAAGAAAACAAAAAAATCAAGAAAAGATGGCCTATATCCATGTATAGATGTAAAGACTTGCCAAGAAACTCAAAATAAATAGCTCTGCAAGGTCTATTTATGACCCTCTCTTATAAATTGAGGCTCTAGACAAATAAGGAAATCCGTAAAATGATATATAATTGTACATATAAAGAAAGACACGCTCTATTCAAAACAAATACATACAAACAAACTCACATATCTATGTTTTATATAACTCCAATAACTTAATTATTTTTTATTTATTTTCATAAAAATATATAAAAATATCACAAGAATTAGTAACCTGCATAGTTGTCTATATAAACTAAAACCTTAATTTCCAAGATACACGCATTTAGGAATTTCGGTCTCATGCATATAAAATATAAAATTTACATGCACATATTTAGAGTTCATAACTTAAAGTGTTCTAAATTCTAAAAATACATTGAAGTTGAGTCAGCTCCATCTATGGAAAGTCGGCTTCGGTACCTATTGTATTTCTGAACTAACACCTTCTGTATTTTTTTGTAGAATACACATACCATTATTTTTACTTAATTTCAATTTTGTATATTCCCTTTTAAATCATATCTTTCTTATAGAAATATAAAATGAAATAAAAATTGTCAAATTAGAAGACACAAAAATAAGATCCTAAATCACGTGTATTTGACCTGACTACAACAAATTCTATTTTCTAGCTATCAGAGAGTACATATCCAGAAATCAATACAAAAATATTTGGAATCGTTACACCCTTTCTAACAACAAGACAAAAATAAAAATAAAAATGAGAAGACATATCACAAGTCCAATTTGCATATATTTAAGTACTTAATTGTGTAACTCTCAACCCAAGCTGGCTTTGCAAAATTTTCCTTCTACAAGCTTGCAGATCTGAAATTTTTGAGAACTTTCATGTTTTATACTTTTTATTTGATAATATTTTGTATTTATTTTGCATTTTAAAATATATGTAGCATTTTTGTAATTTTAGAGGACCATCATGTGTCATGCTCCCTTCATCATCTTCAACCTCACGCAAGGCATCGATCATGCATCGTTGCCTAATGCTCTGCCCTCGCTTCCACCTCTTACCTCGACAAGTACACTCCATCTTTTGTCTTCTTCCAATAACCATTTGACAGCACGCATCTCCACCTACCATGCCTCACTTCCATCACAATTTCCCGTGGTTGTTTGACTAGGGGTGTGCACACATCAGATTGGATCAGATTTTGAATTATGACTCGAAAATTGATAAGATGGATATATATATATATAAAGAAAAGAATATTTAAATATCACATAATTAAATTAAAGTTAAAGAACTCCATTAATACACTATAAAAAATTTAAGGACTACACCATCAAATTAAAGTAGAATAACTCCATTGATCCATTAGAAAAAAATTGAAGACAAAAAAGTGAAGACCACACAAACAAACTAAAGGACTACGTTGAATTTGTAATTTGAGTGTTTTTTTATAAATGATTCATTATTATATTTTTTACAAATAATTTCCAACAAATATTTCAAAAAAAAATAATACATGTTATCAAATAAGGATACAAAGGCAAGTTAGATAAACAATACGATTTTCGTGATTAGATATTCTTGATGAAGTCGATGATTAACTTATATTATTATTAAGTCATGCCAAAATCAAACAATTCACAAGAACGCCCTTCAAGGCCCTATAGTACATCTTTAACAAACGAGAATTATACACCATTCATATTCAACTAAACATCGAAGACAAAACCAACTTAAATATAGCTCGGTCGTTGGGTAACATACCTCTCATTTAAAATAGACTCGAAATGGTATTTATTTTTAGCTATACACATAGCCAAAACATGCATTTTTGTGAAAAATATGAATCAAATTAAATCAATTTAAAAATTAAAAGAATTCAAATAATGCTTATTTACTCTACATATGGGTGTAGTACAACATGTAAAGGATCTAGTCTCTTCTCTAGCTTAAAGATGCATGCTAGAACATGCAAAAAAAATAAGAAGCAAAAGAGCGAAAAATAACAAATAAAAGTAGCAGAAACTATTCCAAATCTATTTTCTTTTAGCGGAGATCAACTAAGTAGTAGCACGCTTATGGTAATCGGTATTGTGCATGAGGGGGATGATGTTGTGCGAGACAAGTGACAACGTAGATAGGGAGGGGCAACAATGTTGTGTGTATGAGTGAGTGCGAATGGGCTTGCGAGGGTGTGTGCGTGCGCGCGCGCATGTGTGTATGTGCGTGTGTGTGTGTGTGCTTACGTGCGCGTGCATGTGCGCATGTGCGGGTGTGAAGGTGCGGGTGTATGTGTGTGTGCGAGTGCAAGTGCATATGTGTGCGCAAGTGCGGGTGCAAGTATGTTTGCATGTATGTGCAGGTGCATGTGTGTGGTGGTCTGGACGGTTGCATGTACGTATGTGTGCGGTTGCATGCAAGCGCAGGTGTGCAGGTGTGTGCGTGTTTGTGCGAGTGCGTGTGGGTGCATGCTCGTGATGGTGTCTGTGCACGTGGGCATGTGTGGGCATGTGTACCGGTGCATGCGTGTGCGAGTGGGTGTGTGTATGTGTATATGTTGTGTGCGTGCGTGAGTGTATGCGTGTGCACGTGTGCATGTGCGTGCACGTGCATGTATGTGTGCGGTGTACATATCCGATTGGTTACATTATTAGGTGGAGATCTGGTTATTTCTTTCCTTCTTCCCATGTTATCCTTATTTAGTAGTGTTGCTTGATTGGTTCGCAAACAAGAGGGTTTGGCTTGTGTGCTATCTTGAGGAGAACGAACTTATCACTAACTATAGTGGAGTGGTTTTGATCAAGAAGGAAACATGATTTTTTCCCTTTCGTTTTAGAGATATTTACACCCATAACCCTGAGTAATTTCGTAATTACCCCAGGAACCCTCGATAATCATGAATTATACCCAAGACCCAGAATAATCACTCCATTTTACACCCATAAC
Organism: Ottelia alismoides; assembly: GCA_037367405.1. Taxonomy (NCBI): domain Eukaryota; kingdom Viridiplantae; phylum Streptophyta; class Magnoliopsida; order Alismatales; family Hydrocharitaceae; genus Ottelia; species Ottelia alismoides. The sequence continues at coordinate 410,950 of JAZKJV010000230.1, forward strand.
CCTACGTTAGTTTAGTTCATTAACTCAACCAGATGACTGAGTTAATCTAACCAGTCTGTGATCTAACAGCTGAGATTAATCAAAAAAAAGAAAGGAATGAGAGGAGGAGGTGGATTCGATCCTAGAGCTTGCGGCAGGAGGTGGGGTCTTTCATGATGACGGAGGGTGGCGGGCGACGACGGGGGTAGGCGGGCGGGAGGCTGGAGCTTGTAGGCAAGTAAGGGGCTGTCTTGGAGCTTGCGGGCGAGCTGGGGGGCATGGGGCTTCTGTTGTCGCACCCTCCCCCACCCCCTCTGTCATCCCCTTCCAACCCCCTCATCCATCCCCTCTACCTCAAGCAACCTCCACCCACACCGCCGCCCCCCTTCCACACCCCTCCTCCCTCGGCTCCAGCTACCTCCACCCCACCGCCGCCCCCTTCCACCCCCCTCTACCGCCGGCCACCTTCCACCCCCCTCTGCCCCCTTCCACCCCCCTCCGCCCCTGCCTCCAGCGACCTCCACCCCCACGCCGCCCCCTTCCAACCCCTCCGCCCCCACCTCCAGCGACCTCCACCCCCACTGCCGCACCCCTTCCAACCCCCCCCCCCCCCTTCTAGCCCCTCCTGCATCTCCTCCACCACCCGCCTCGAACACCCTCCACACCCTCCGCTGTCGCCGTCCATCCCCCTCTGCAGCCACCCTTCCAGCCCCCTCCGCAATCCCCCTTACAGCTTCCTCTTACATCTCCTCCATCCCCTGCCTCTAGCCTCCTCCACCCGCTCCGCTGCCTTCTTCCAGTCCCCTCGTCTAGTGGCGTGAGAATGGATTCCGGGAGGGTTGCCTAACATTGGATGTGAGGGTCCGAGGTTGCCGACAAGGAGGAAAATGCTCTAAGTTGAGGAAGTTGTGGTCATATTTTGAAAATGTGATTTTGTTCGAGGGGTAAAAATTGTCCAAAACTAATGGCATCCGTCAAAGTTAACGACAGAAATGGATGAAAGTTGACGCAGGGTTATGTCATGTAAGAGTTAAGCATTATTCGGGGTTTTGAGTGTAATTCGCGATTACACAGGGTTCCTGGGGTAACTATGAAATTACTCAGGATTATGGATGTAAATATCCTTTCATTTTAGGATTTCCACATCAAAATCAGTGTATATTTTGTGGTTGACTGTTGGTTGTTATTTGTTTGCTCATATTGCTTTTGATAGTTATTTGGTATGAGTTCCCGTCTCATGTGCTTTCGCCAATGCAATCCTTAAGGCCCTGTTTGGTTGGAGAATAGGCCCTGGAATAAGGGGCCAATTCTCCTCCCGACACAGTTCTCATGGTACGACTATTCCCCATTATTACACTTTATCCCCATTATTCCACCTTATTTCACCCTTATTCTTATCTTTATTCCACCTTACCTATCTTTATTTCACCTTATTCTTCTTATTCCTATCCTCCAACCGAACAAAGAATAGACCATTATTCTCCTTATTCCCCATCCTCATTCCTACTTATTCCCGAACCGAACGCACCTTAAGTATTTTTTTTCCTTATTTAATTCGAATCTATTTCGATGAATCTGAGGAGCATCTCAAGTAATGTAGACCGCAAGGCTCCAACGTATCAAAATAAGGGGTACTTTAGCGAAATTAATTAGGCGGTAAATTTGATTATTCTTTTTTCCATTTAAAAGCATCAGATGAAGAAAGAAGAAGGTAATTAGCAGTTTATCCACACATGTAACTTCCCAGAATGTAAATATTCTCGGATTCACGTAGTTGGCATAGTTCACCAAGAACTCTACTTGTACAGTTCACGGTAACTTTGTGCTCCACCTAAAGTCATCACTCCAACCTCCAAAGCCATTCCCTCGGGAGCTGTGGGTTTTATTGCAAATATGGACCTTGACAAGCTATAAATATTATGTGTTGAGTTTCCTTCATCATAGATATGAGCGAGAAGAAGGGAATGAAACAAGCTTCTTATGCATTGGAAGTCTTGGGTTGCATCCAATTGAAATCTAAGGTGGGATGCCAAATAATGAGATATTGGAGGCAATCAAGTCACGATGGAATCAAGACTGCCTTTATTTCTATCTAATGGAACGGCAATGGCATTTTGAGACTTTACCCGTTCTTCCTTTCTTGTGTTTGATAGGAGAAAGCGAAAGAATGCACTTGTGCTGGTTTCTTTCTGCCTTTCTTTAAAATTGTAATCTTCTAATTTTTTTCCTCAATAGGTAAGATGTGATTGATACAAGATATCAATGTTTTTTTTGTTTTCTCGTATTAGAAAGAAATAATGATATTTTTACAAATATATATGACAACCTCAGAATATACTGCTATTTTTTTTAATAATCATTGGAGCTCACTATTTCTTTTGTTTTTCATATTAGAAAGAAATAATGATATTTTTACTAATATATCTGGCAACCTAAGGATATACTGCTATCTTTTTTTAATAATCATTAGAGCTCACTATTTCCTGAGGGACACCGAGGTACGCCTTCTCCTTGCTCTTGGCTGAGAGAGAGAGAGAGGAGATCGAGAGAGAGTGATGGAGTCGGAAGGGGGCTCCCGTAGTCGAGGTTCTGATGGTTGATTGCGTTCCCCTCCTTGTGGGAGGTTTTTATAGGGCGTGAGCCCTCGCAACGTCTGCCCCCTACCTTCACGCCATTGCGGTTATAGTCTCCTTGAGACTCGGCCTCGTCGCAACCGCCGGAGGCGGTTGCGTGACCACGTCGGTCACATCCGGCCATTTTACATCTCCCACTTGACCGAAGTGGTCAAGACATATATACTCCCACTATTCGTGTAGTCTATACATGGAGATTTATCATGTGAGGATCATTATCTATGAAAACCTCTTCCTTGACTCAAACATTCCTGAGTCCCATTAAACCAACATGTTTAATGTATGTTCCAGCTACTATTCCCTTGGTAAGGGAATCAACCAACATGTCACTGGTAGGTATGTAGGTTACCATGATTTCTTGCTTCGCCACTATATCTTGTATATAGTGATATTGGATCTCAATGTGTTTTCCTTTAGAACTATTAGCCCCACTATTGATCAAGCTAATCGCAGCTTGATTGTCACAATACATTTCAATTGGTCCTTTGACCAATTCAAGGCTTAGATTCTCTAGGAAACATCTGATCCATACAGCATGAGTGGTGGCCATGCTACATGCAATGTACTCAGCTTCCTGCGTGTGTCGAGATACACATCCTTGTTTCTTGCTACCCCAAGAAACGGCTGCACCACCAAACATGAATAGGTAACCTGATGTGGATTTTCTATCATCCACATCCCCTCCGAAATCGGCATCGGAGTATCCTACCACATCAAGTGATTCTGCTTGATACACAAGTTTCAATTGTACTGTTCCTTTCAGATATCGAAGAATCCTCTTTACAGCTTCCCAATGTGTTGGACCGGGATTGCTTTGATATCTCTGACTAAGCTTACTGGATAGTCTAAGTCAGGTCGAGTACACAACATTGCATACATTAGACTTCCCACCGCCTGTGCATATGTTACATCTAAAGATTTTTGCCCCTTTCCGGGACACTGACTCTCACTGAGTCTCTTTCCCATCACAAGTGGTGTTGGAGCTGGAGTGCTGTTCTGCATTCCAAATCTCCTTAATACAGTATGCAAATATCTTTCCTGACTAAGGCTCAATGTCCTTGAGTCCCTGTCTCTTGTTATTTGAATGCCAAGAACATAGGATGCTTCGCCCATGTCCTTCATCTCAAATTCATTGCTCAATTTCTGTTTGATTTCATTGAGCATTTGTATGTCATTACCTGCAAGCAGAATGTCATCTACATACAATGACATGATTGCAAACCTGCTCCCACTCTTCATGACATACACACAGTTATCCAATTTATTTGAAACAAATCCAAATTGAATAACTTTCTCATGAAATTTGAGATACCATTGCCGTGAAGACTGCTTTAAGCCATATAATGACTTTCTTAACCTGTAAACCTTTTCTCTTGACCTTCAACCTGAGATCCATCAGGTTGTCGCATATAAATCTCCTCCCTCAATTCTCCATTAAGGAAGGCCGTCTTCACATCCATTTGGAATAATTTCAAATCCATATATGCGACTATGGCTAAGATCATCCGAATGGACGCAAACTTAGCCACTGGAGAGTAGGTTTCCTAGAAATCTATTCCAGCTTGCTGAGTATAACCTTTGGCAACTAATCTGGCTTTGTATTTGTCAACAGTACCGTCAACTCGATACTTTTTCTTGAATACCCACTTACATCCTATGGATTGTCTACCTTCTGGCAAGTCACATAATTCCCAAACACCGTTTCGCTCGATTGAGTCCAACTCATCTCTCATGGCGGCCGACCATGATTCCGACTCAGATGAAGACATAGCTTCATTAAAGGATATGGGATCTGTACAATCCGCGACATCCTCATCTACGATGTAACACGATGCCTCGCATCCATAGAAATGGTAATCTTCCATCCATGCGGGCCGTGTTCTGGGTCTCTTGTTGTCGATTATACTCGTGGGTTGTGTGGGTCCACCCACTTCCTCTAAAGGATCATTATGTTCCATAGGTTCATCCTCTATATTTGGATGATCGATATCATCCTCAAGTTCTTGTCTAATATTCAAGTCGTCTTCATTGTCTTGTAAGATAATCAGAGGATCTGATTCCTCTACTTCATGCTCCTTTTCTTGATGAATTTCAAGGAAAGTAGCATCACGACTTTCGACCAGACCTTTAGTTTCATGGAAGAACCTATATCCTTTAGAATTCTCACTATACCCAATAAACTTGCACTTTAATGTCCTGAAGTCTAGCTTGTCCCTAAGCTGACTCGGTACCAGAACATGTGCAACGCATCCCCATTTCCGGAGATGGCCCAACTCGGGCTTTCTGCCATTCCATATTTCATATGGCGTTGATTCTACGGACTTGGTGGGAATCCTATTCTGTATATAGTTCGCAGTCAACACTGCTTCTCCCCAGAATTTCTTGGAGAGTCCTGAGTGTGAAAGCATACACCTTACTGCATTCATCAAAGTTCGGTTCTTTCTTTCTGCTACACCATTTTGCTGTGGTGTATAGGGCATTGTAGTCTGCCTACGAATGCCTGCTTGAATACAGTAATCCTCAAAATCTTTTGAGGTATATTCCCCACCTCTATCTGTCCTAAGAGTCTTGATTGGTTTTCCCAATCTTGTTTCCACTTCTGTCTTATATCTCTTAAATGTTTCAAGTGCTTCCGACTTTCTTCCTAAGAGATAGACATAGGAGAACTTAGAGTAGTCATCAATGAATGTTATAAAGTATTCCTTATTTCTATGTGTGCTGACGCTCAGTGGTCCACATATGTCTGAATGGATCAAACCTAGTAACTCCGTTGACCGAATTCCGGTTGAGAAGGGTCTTCTCGTCATTTTACCGGTCAGACAGTGTTCGCAGGGCAATGTCCTTGCACCCGTGATCTTAGGCAACAAATTTGCCTTAATCATTTGATCCATTTTAGAATTTCCTGGATGATCCAGTCTCATGTGCCACAAGTCATAATCAGACAAACAACACAAGGAATAATCAGAAGAGACATTCATTGATTCACTAGAAGTTATTACAGGAAGACAGAACAGGTCATGCTCGGGCACAAACTTTCCCATCGCATAGACCTTCTTATTCTTGCCTATTGAGACACGCTTATTATAAAATCTAACTTCGAAGTCTTTCTTGAGCAGCACTGGGACAGATATCAGGTTCCGACGTATCCCTGGGGCATATAGTACATCATTCAGTACCATAATACTATCTCCCAGGTCAAGTCTGTATGTCCCAACACCTTCCACGTTCAGGTAGGTGTTGTTCCCCATGAAGATCCTCTGTTCGCCTTTGCTCAGCTCCTTGAAGTCCACCAGACCTTCCTTCATCTTGGCGATGTGTCTGGTTGCTCCAGAGTCGATCCACCATCCATCACTGTCCGTGATGACGGAGTTGCATTCCACGACTGCCGCGAATTCCATTTTCTTCTTACCTTTGTTTTCAGGCACTTTAGAATTTCCCGGCTTCTTCTTGTTGGGGCAATTGACCTTGAAATGGCCATATTTGCCACAACCGTAGCAAGAGCCGCGTGGGTATTTCCCACTCTTTCCCTTGAAATTCGCCTTGGAGGGGCCTAATCTTTTCTTTGCGTGCACGGCATTTGCTTCCTCTTCTTCCTCGACCTCAAAGATCTCAGCTTTCGATCTTTGTTTATAGAGGTCCTGCTCAATCGCCAGCTGTGCAGGTAGGTCCGTCACAGACTTAATGTTACCGTTCATTCTTAGAGATGTGGCAACCATGTCGAATGACGGAGGGAGATTTCTTAGTATGGTTGCGATTTGCATCCTCTCCGGAATTGCGCAATCAGCAGCCGCAAGATCCTTGGCCATCACGATCATCTTATTCACGTGCTCGAGGACGCTTTCAGATTCCTTCATTCTACACGAGTTGTACTTATGTAGAAGAAGCTGGACGCTCACTTCGGATTTGGAGTGATATTTCTCCTTAACCGCAGTCCAGAGCTCGTAAGCTGATTCGCAGGTTTCGAAGACCCGAATCAGGTTCAGATCCATGTGGGTCAGCATAAAGCTCCTAGCCCTATTATCTATTTTCTCCCACTGTTCGCGGGTCCTAATTTCATCCACAGTTGGATTCTCAGATAAGATTGGGCCAGGTTTATCTATGATGGAGTGTATGCTATCGTGTAGCAGGCCATAGTAGATCTTTCTACTCCACAATTCATAATTGGTACCGTTCAGGTACTCAATTTTCCCTACCTCAGTGGCAATCATCTTGCTTGTCATTTTTGTTGATCTCAAATATACCCGTGCTAGGGTTTGCGCAAGAAGATATGTGGGAGGCGGCAACCAGGGAGTAGCTGCGGCGGCGGCCAAGGACGAACGATCGGAGCAGCGAGGGTGTTGAAGAAGACGACGATCGGGTCGGCTCGTGAACCAGTGCTCTGATACCAGTGAGGGACACCGAGGTACGCCTTCTCCTTGCTCTTGGCTGAGAGAGAGAGAGAGGGAGATCGAGAGAGAGTGATGGAGTCGGAAGGGGGCTCCCGTAGTCGAGGTTCTGATGGTTGATTGCGTTCCCCTCCTTGTGGGAGGTTTTTATAGGGCGTGAGCCCTCGCAACGTCCGCCCCCTACCTTCACGCCATTGCGGTTATAGTCTCCTTGAGACTCGGCCTCGTCGCAACCGCCGGAGGCGGTTGCGTGACCACGTCGGTCACGTCCGGCCATTTTACATTTCCATGGTATGCTACATGCATTTATTTTTAATCAAGTGGTTGCCATCAATGATGTACTAATCTTATTATTCTAATGTTAAAAATCTTATTTTGGTCATTTTGTCACATCCTAAAAATGGAATGCGACAACCTCACATTATCTTTATCACTTTCATTCCAAATATTCAAAACCTAATTCGTATTCACGCATGCAATAGAGGTGGTGGTGGACCACAAGCGTCTATGCGAACCCATCTGAGCACAGCACCCACAACTGCCGTAATCGCCGCTCACATCACCACGACACCTTGCTCGCTTCGTCTCGATACCCATCTGCAGCACCCATCCCCGATTTACCTTCTCTCCACTTATCACCTGCCTCTTCTCTCTAACTACTAATGCTATAATTTGATGATCCACAAACTCCTTGACCGGCATATCCCAATTGTCCTCTTGCAAATCCCCTCCTCGAGCCTCAAAGCCAACCTCTCGTTCCTCTTTGAGTACCGCTCGAATCTCAGCCTATCATCTCTTGCATCGACAGTTAATAACTCTTTTAACAGGGAGAAAACATGCAGCGTAGAAAAAAGACAGTTACTGACACACAGCACATGGAAACTGAAAATCTCATCTCTACTGGAAGTCGAGAGACAGAAGAAACTCATTTTTCAAGTTGGCGAGCAGCAAAAAGACATTTCAGTGTCCGGTGTAAGTGCTGTAAATAAGCAGGGAGCAGGCAGGAGTGTCTCCTTTGGCAAGCTCCAAAGTACTTGAAGTTTGGCAAAGTTGTGTAAATATTTCCAAAAGAGCTGCAAACGGTTCTCCTTCGAACCCGCGTGAAAACGAGTACGAAATGTACATAATCTAGATCAGAACAGCCATAGGCGAGACACAGAGATAAGATGCATGACTACAGTACAGACTGCACTCATCTTCCAGCCAATTAGTCGTTCAAGCTTACTTTGGCAAATTACAAGTAGTTTATTCGAGATCTCGATCCCATCATACAAAAAGTCTAAATAATGTATTCAAAATTTCCTCTATTTTCCTCCATAAAAAAAGAAAATCAAAGACACGGATGACTCAAAGCTGCAATATGCATTTCCAACACAACAAGTTCCTATAGCAAAATATCATCAACTGATGATCATATTACATGATATGATGAAGCAAAGTTTCCAGCAAAAATATTTGCATCATAATTAAATTTCAGAAGAAAGGTAAAAAAAATGTCAAAAGGGGGGAGGGGATAAGCAAAATACAATTACACGGCAGAAGTATGGGTATAGCTTTTGAAGATCCCCTCTCCTGCCACATTATTGATGCCAGGAAATGGAATTGGCCCAGGAGACTCCTGAACAACATGGACCATAACTCAACATGAAGCAACTCTATTACACAATATTTATAGTGAAGCAAACATATGGATGCGCTTCTGCTTCCGTGCCGATGCCTGGCACACTAATATCATCATCAGATCTCCAGAACACACTGCAACAAGAGTGGGGGAAAAGGAATTAATAAGACATTCTTGGGGAGGGAGAGTGAAAGAAGGCTGCATCAAATGGGTCTTTATCTACCCGCTAAAAGAATTTTATTCTCCAATTTACAGTTTTTTTTATCATGACATCATTAGCCACACATATCTCAGCATCTGACTTAAGGCGAGTAAACCTAAGATCATAAGTAGACCGCTCGAAAAAAAAATCAGATCATGCAAAAAGTAAGAGCAACATCCAAATATAAGCATGCACGAGAGCTGACACATTTCGTTCCATCGTCCACGGTTCTCGCCATAAAAAAACAAGAAACATTTAAGCCCCGTTCTGACGTCCTCCCGTGAAGCTAAAGAAAAAGGGTGTTTATCCGCAACGAAATACCAGAGGTGTGCAAGTTCAAGTTTAGGTCATGTTTGGATTATCACTGTGGAGGAAGATTCCATGGAATCCTTTACCATGAAATCTAATTGCAACAAAATGAAAATTTTGGATAACGCAACAAAATGTTAGTATTGCATAAATAAATATCAAGGCATTTAAACTTGACCTAATAAACATTTCATAAACAACCTAGACAAAAGCTATTAGATTATGATATCAAATTAGAGATTTCATCAAACATTATAAACCAATTCCAAGGAATCCCTTTACATTATAAACCAATTCCAAGGCTTGATTTGTTTGTTTTATTTTTTTAATCAGAAAAGGGTGTTCATCCAGAATCTCCAGTTAACCAACAAAGTACTTCAGCTAAAGTTTCAACAAGGATGTGCACATGCTCACATGGCTAGATTAGTTAGAGAATGGGAAGTACAAAAGTTTCTCAAAATAAGTATTATCAATCCCCCGCAAGGATGTGTATGTGTTCAGAAAGCATGCTCAAATTCAAAATCCCACAGAGGGCGACCTAAGAGATTACCAGAAGAGAATGATTTGTGGGCTAATCACAACGGTTAGCATTACTTGCCAATTAATGACACAAGGGAAAGCTGAATTTGGAGCTATACGATGGTTGACGTAAGTTTCCCTAAAGTATATATAAATTCATCTTTTCACTGCACGTCTTTAAGTTTTTGTTAGATTAATATTCAAGGTGGTGAGACCTACACAATGCGGCAGAATAGTCTGAGGAGCAATTTGGAATCTGAGAAATGCTAAATGAGAGATTATGTTGGTCCGTAGTGCTAATACTACGTATGAGGCTTGGGTATGTAGAGTTAGAGATGGAGATCATAGGACAGATTCTAACGTCCTTTTTTAAATCTTTTAATGAATCTTGAATGGCTATTCGCCTTGGATAGTCATCATTTGCCTTAAAAAAATATATTCCTATTCATTAATGTATTTCATTATATTTTCAAATCAATTTTTGGTGTATCTCTTGGCGTTTGAAAAATATGGTGATGTACGTTTCCATGCATTTCTTCAAATGTTTTCATTACATATGCATACATCTTTTAAAGACCAGGTAAGATCCAACTCAGATCATTTCAAAAGTAAAAAAATCCATGTTAAACCCCGTCCATAATTAAATAGGGACTGGTTATTATTGTATGCAGATATCTTTAAGCAATTCCCTTGAGTTGGGTGATCACCCGTCAAGGGTGATCCACTCATTTTCTTTCTCAACTGAAAAAAAACCTCTATATGCAACAAAAAATATTGTAGCATTTTACATTGCATATCACTAAGTTAAGTTCCACAAAGAAACTTTTAGCTTTAGTAGACCTTAATGAAATATTAGTAAGAATAAAAAATTATTAGAGTTCAAACCTAAAATTGGAAAGAAATTGTGAGTCTAAACCTTACAAAAATGACATCTCTTCCCCTGTTTTCCCTCCTTTAACTTTGATGCAAATGAGGTTTGAGGATGAGAGAAGAGAGGATCGCATGATAGCCCCGCGAGTTGAGAGAAGAACATGGATGAGTCCCCAGAAACCATGGAAAGTAAAAGAGAAGGGATATGGAAGTCAATCTCCAATTTTCATTGCACTTGTCCCTTACAAAAGCATATGTTCCTATTTTTTTTTAGGAACATATGTTCCTATATATAGGAGGGTCTGAACTTACAAAAGAATATATAATCCAAAAAATTAAATCTAAAATGTTTATTCCAATCAAATCTCTAGGTTAACCAGACTAACTAAATATATGATCAAATTAGATATCTATAATTGATTTTTATTTATTTATTAAAAAATGTGAATGGACTCAAATAAATGATAATAGCTCTTAAAGATCAAATTCTAAAAATGATTTAGGATTGCATAGATTATCCTCCTCTTAAGAAAAACTAATCTCATCATGACTTGTATATTTTTTTGTCGCAGTCGAATGCATTTTTTCTGGAAATGTGGAGCTGGCGGGAAAATTAAAAGTAAGGATCATGTTTGCAGTTTTTAAAATTTCAGAACTTTCCTCCAAGTTTTGAAGTTGGAGAATCTTCTTGCAATTCATCGTAACCTTGAGCATTGGTGGAATCAGGAATCGTATCAAGGGAGTGGTCAAATATACATCTATCATGTATAGTTAAAAGATGAAAAAAATGTATTTTCAAACAATAAATTTTAGACAGAGTTAATAATTTCAAATGAGATTTTTAAAATTTCATAAAATTACAATTTTAGTGTTATTTCAATTTATCCATAACGTATAGATTATTAATTTTGATGGCAATCATATAATATTTTGAGTAAATTACACAAAAGTCCCTGAACTATACACCTAATTTCAATGTCATGCCTGAACTTCAAAGAGTAACAATGTGGTATCTAATCTATGATTTGGTAACAATGAAGTGCCTGGCTAACGGAAAAGGCTAACCATCGTTAATTTAATGAATTGAAGGACAGAAAAAAAACCCGCATATCTGTCCTTTCGGAAATGACATGCCGTCCCCTCACGTTGAAAACCCATCTTCGGGTTTCTTACCCGAAGCCTCCTCCTACATTCTTACCGCACAGCTCTCCTCTCCTTTATCATGGGCTACTCCCCAACGAGCATCTCCTCTCCAAGATATGAGCGATGCTACCCCTCTTCAAAGCCCTCCAGATCCGACGTTGCCATCGTCGGACATTGCTAGCCTCGAGCCTTCATCACTATCACCACCTCCTCCTCGTTAGTGTTGCTCCACTATGAGGAGGTCATTTCGCTCCCGTGAACCCAAAAATGGTGGTGGTGCTCTCAGTCCCATAATGAGGCACCAGGAGGTCCATGTCCCCCTCGTTTGTAGTCGGGCACCATCATTATGCTTGCCATCCCCTTGTTGGTCACCCTCGACCCCAACACATCAAGCTCTTTCAACTCGTTGTCGCACGCCTATGCGACGAGCACCATGCTCCTGTCCCCCACCTCCATGCACCCTTCCAACCCCAGTGACTCCAGCCTCCCCCAAATGCTCTCTCCACCATCAGCACTGTCCAAGTCATGACCCCCACGCACCCATATAGTTTGACCCTTGCCGCGCCTGTCTTCCCCAATGGGTTGACCCATCTCAGTAGCGAGAACAACCCTTGTTCGTGATCCTGGTCAGACCCACGATCTCAATGTGGTTGACTTGGCCAAACATTGGAGCCAATCTCGACAGGAACTCGTCCTCAACGTCCTCTCTATGCTTGATTGTTAACGAGTCCAGCAGAGGGTAAGATCCACCTCCAATATCCTTTGATTCCTCCACACCTTTCACGTTGTCGTAGCCAAGACCGTTGCACCTCACCAAAGATAGTAGCTTTAACGTCCTCCTGTAGTTCTCAATCGCTGCCATGACCTCATTGCCAATAATCCAATCACACCTTTAAATCTTGAGGGCCTTGAGGTGGTGGGTAGAGCATGTGAGACCAAGCAACCCCTCGTTCTTAAGGTAACCACATCTCCGTATGCTGGCCTCCATCAGGGCCCCGAAGGTGGTCAGAGCAGTCAAACCCATCCACGTAAGTCCTGCGCAGGAGCTCAAGCAAAGGACCTTGAGCTTCGAGACTAGTCGTACCCACGTGAATGGCACAAAGGGGTAGATACAGGGGTATTTCCGTCCTTCAATTCATTAAATAAACGGTGGTTAGCCTTTTTCGTTAGCCATGTACTTCATTGTTACCAAATCAATAGATTAGGTACCACATTATTACTTTTGAAAGTTCAGGTATGACATTGAAATTGGGTGTATAGTTCAGGGACTTTTGTGTAATTTACTCTAATATTTTTAGTTCAAAATTTTCATATTTAAAAAGAAACAACAAAATTTATTCCAATTACAAAAATAATTAGAGATAATGAGAGAGATAAATGAGCTCCAATCTCATTTTATATAAAGTTAGACTTATAATTTGGGATATTTACACCCATAACCCTGAGTAATTTCATAATTACCCCAGAAACCTTCTATAATTATGAATTGTACGTATGACCCCCAATAATAATTAACTATTACACCCATAACCCTCATATTAACTTCCATCCCATTTCTCGTTAACTATGACAGTATCAGTCAAGTACATTTTATATCCTTTTATTTCCCATTATTTACAAATGGCTACTCCCCTTCCTCCTCCAATCAACCAACCCCTCCGACCTCCTCCTCCAACCAGACAACCCCCCGTCCCCTCGTCAATGTCCTCCACTAACTTCCCCTTCCTCCCGACCACCTCCTCCCCTCGCCGACACCTCCTCCTCCCCATCCGTCTGCAACCCCCCCCCCCCCCCCTCCTGTACATCCCCCTCCACCTGCAAGCATGCATGCCCCGCCTTCACTCCGAAGGTTGACCCATCGCCTCTAGCATCGCCTGCAAGCATGCTCCGTCTCCACTCCGAAGGCTGACCCATCGTCTCTATCGTTGCCGGCAATCCCCTCCCTCGAGGAAGCCTGACCCACTGCTTCCAGCAAGCAACGTACCCCCCCTCCCGCCACCTAGAAGCCCCCCCCCCCCCCCCCCCGCAAGCCCGCACCCCGTCCCCCCTATGCATGGAATCTCCGAATCCCAACCCATCGCTTCCAGCAAGCCCCTTTCCCCGCCTGCACGCCCCCCTCTGCCTACAAGCGCGCTCCGCCTCTAGCTCCGGGGAAAGCCGACCCACCGCATCCAGCTCCACTGGCACCCCCCCCCCCCCCCCCGGGGGCCACCTGGAAGCCCCTCCCCCGACTCACTGCTTGCAGCAAGCCCCCCTCCGCCTGTACGTCCCCCTCCGCCTGCAAGCTCGCTCCACCTCCAGCCTCAGTGGAAGGCCGACCCACCACGTCCAGCTCCGCATGCAAGCCCCTCCCTGCCCGACCCACCGCTTCCAGCAAGTCCTCCCGCCCATGCTTGCAAGTCTTTTTTTCCTTTTCTTTTTTACTTTTGGTTAATCCTAGCTGTTAGATAGTGGATTGGTTAGATTAACTCATGCATATAGTTGAGTTAATGAACCAAACTAACAGAAGGTTATGGGTGTAAAACGGAGCATTATTGGGGGGTTCTGGGTGTAATTCGAGATTATAGAGGATTTCTCGGGTAATTACGAAATTACTCAGGGTTATGGGTGTAAATATCCCAATTATTTTTTAACAAAAGAAAGGAGGGAGAGACGTAAAGTGAGTAAAATTGGTTTTTTTAAATGAAGGAGAGAGGTTTCGAGCCCTAGTTTTTAAAATTAAAACCCCACTAATTTACCAATAGACAATTGCGTATTTAGTGATAATATTTATAAAACATTATATCTGATGAAGGATTTTCTCAAAAAAAACATATCTAATGAAGGTCAACCTGGCAACAAAATCAACAGTGCCTGATGAGGGGGGTGTAGAGGCTGCCAACAGAATGTGGAAGCGTCATTCGATTGGGATGGATATGACAGGAAGAACAACGTGCAGTGAGGGAGATCGGTGTGGGTATGTGAAAATCAATAGCAATGAACAAGGCACGGTTGGGGGGTAGTAAGGAATATCGTTGTGTGTGCGTGGGGGCATATGCGTGAGGTTCACTGCCGCTTGCAATTGGCTGGGACTCAGGGTTGATTACTCCCGATGTGGTGTAGCTTTGCCACATCCACGACCTGCAGTGAGGCCTTATATCGAAAGCAGAGAATGAGGATGGGACCTTCTATTGCCAGTTGTAGAACCAGATGGAAGACTGTGTGCCGGGTTGGAAGCATGGGAAATGAAAGATGTGGAGGCTCGGTTGAGTCTGCACAGACGGGCAACATTGGTTGGTTCAGACTTGCAGCACAACCTTGCGGTAATGATGAAATCCAAGGTCAGCAAATCTATTTGCTTTGAGTTAGTTAGAGTCAAGGGCGGATCCGTGAACGTGCCTTCATCGTTGGTGAAGATTCTGTCATCCATCAACAAATCCAACCATTGGTGTACATTCAAATCAATTTGAGATGACTCGTCAACCTTCACCAATAGAAAAATAAAGTTGTGGCCTAGATAGCTGAACTCGAGCCTCACTTGTCAATGTCCAATAGGAACGTTGAATGGTAAGAACAACTCAAATTCCATGTGATATGGGAGTTAAACAAAAAATGTTTCATCGTACTTGACCCTCACAAAGCATATTAATCCCCTCAAAAAGGAGATGGACCTAATACAAAAGGAAATAAAAAATGGCGAAGCGTACTCTCACTATAAGTAAGGCCGGGGCACATGAATTCTTGCTCGAATCCATGTTGAAAGATTCTAATATTTTTTACGCTGGTTGTCGACTACCTAACGCAACCCCCAGAAGGGAGATTTGAACCATGATCTTTTGGGAGACTATTTAATACAAAAGGAAATAATAAATTAAATTCAAACCATAATCAAACACAATTGATGGACTCCAATTAGACCTCCAATTTAAGTAATCATCTACCATAACTAGATATTCATAATCTATATCAATTTATTCATTAAAATGAAATGTTAATGGACTTGAATAAATGACTAAGTACTATATTCTTGATTAGGAAAAAATTCTAGTTATGGATTGAATAATTGTAGTTCCAAGCCAACCACGGGGCCATGATATGTAGGGAACTCTAAAACTAACTGAGGCATCAATGCATATAGTCACATTGTCGGTTAAGCAGAAGAATATATGCTTGAGTCTCCTAGGTAATGAAACCTATGTAAGCTAGTCGTGAGGATGAACCATAGGGCATTCTCCAAATTTTGAAACCTTTGTATGCAAGACATAGTCGTCAGCGCTGTGAAACTAATCATGGCACCTACAAATGCAGACAAAAAAGGCAGGGCGTCGAGTTGTGATGTACTTGAAGCTATTTAAAAGAATAGAGAGGGCTAGAGATAATAGTAGAAAGAAATAAAAGAAAGGAAGCCAGAATGACCCCAGATATAGTGTTCCGAGAACAGATAGTCCCGCGAAAGGCATACTGAGCCTTTATAAAAAGTAATGGTTGTCGAGAGTATGAGCACTATGAAGTCGTCATTAAGATAAAAGGATGGCACTCAAGGAATGGGATGGAATTGCAGTGCTAAGTAACTTGTGGAGATGCTTCTTGTAAGAAATTTGTACTAGTGCCTACAAGTTGACATGTTGAGGTGCTCAGTTTCTATAAGCCTTTCTTCATTAGAAAATTGAGCGTGCACTCATGGTGGTAGGGATGCAAACGGATGGATACAGCTACACATATTATCATATTTGTATCCATTTTCAGATATGAATAAGGAAGTGGATACGGATATTGACAATATTAAAACTATATTAACATAATTTTAAAAAACAGATACGGATGTAAAACGGATAAGGATGTAAACGGATATTGATCGCATACGAGTAATATTAGAAATACTCTATAGATTGACTCAAATATGAATTGGATGGAAAACACATGATATAAATATAATAAACGTGCTTATATCCTAAAAATTATACCAAATATGGTAAAAGAAGGTATAGAATTTGTGGAAAGGAAAGAATGAATTGTGTTACTGATGAGGCCCTAGGGTTCTCTTATATAGGAGAGAAACTTGTTGGGCAAATTACATGAAGAAGATAAAGAAAATAGAAATTACATAAACACTATAAAATATAACTAATATCTCAACACTTCCCCTCAATTTAGAGTGTAGATATCAATCAGGCTCCCGCTTGGAGCAGCATCTCTGGTAAGATCCTCTAGCTAAGGCCTTAGTAAGTAGCATGTTGTTTGATCTCCAAAGCTAATGTGCATAGTGGTGATGAGACCCTTCTATATCATGTCACGAGTGTATTGACAATCCACCTCTATGCGCTTGGTCCTCTCATAGAAGGCATGGTTGTTCGCAATGAAAAGAGCAGCCTGGTTGTCGCATTGGAGAGGCATAGGAAGAGGAACCTCGATAGTCAGGTCAGTAAGAATAGATCTGATTCACATCATCTCTGTGCTAGCTTGCGCCATAGCCCGGTATTCTGACTCAGCACTAGATTTGGCTACAATGATCTACTTATTGCTCTTCCAAGACACCAAGGAATTTCCTATGAACATTGCGAAGCCTGAAGTAGACTTCTTGTAATTGGGACACCTCGCATAATCTGCATCTGCACATGCTGTAACTGAAAGGGATGTACCTCTGTTGCATAGAAGTCCAGTGCCAGGTGATGCCTTCAGATACCTCAGAATCATATGGACTGCATCCATATGTGCATGCATGGGTTGCTCCATAAACTGACTCACTTTGCTCACGACAAAGGGTATATCTGTCCCGGTAATGGTCACATACAGAAGCTTGCCAACAAACTCTTGTACCTCCTCTTGTTGACCTCCTCTGTGTCATCATCGTAGAGCTTTACGTTTGAGTCCATAGGAGTAGTGGCAGGTCAGCAATATGTCATGTTTGTCTCAGAAAGAAGATCTGTAATGTACTTCCTCTAGGTCATCACAAGACCTCGCTGATTCCTGGCAAACTCCAATCCAAGAAAGTAGCGTAAACTACCAAGGTCGTTGGTCACAAACTGCTGACCTAGGAAATCCTTGGCAACATGAATGCCATGCTCGTCATCCCGTGTAACAATGATATCAGTAACATAGAAAAGAATGACAACTGTACCTCACTAAATCCTGTGCAGAAACAGAGAGTGATCGACAGTCGATCGCACAAACTCATGTTGCTCTATCAAGTCTGAGAGCTTTTGAAACCATGGTATTGGACTCTGCTTAAGGCCATAAATAGTTGTGTGTAGTTTGCAAACCTTCTGACACTCCCCCTCAACAACGAAACCATGTAGTTGCTGCATCTAGGCCTCCTCCTGTAGATCACCATATAGAAAAGCATTCTTCACATCAAGCTGATAAAGGGGTCAATCCCGTGTCACAGCAAAAGACAGAAGGTTACGCAGAGTAGAATGTCTGACAACTGGAGAAAAGCTATCCTGATAGTCCACCCCATATGTCTGGGTGAACTCACGTGCCACAAGTCTCGCCTTGTAGCGATCCACACTGCCATCTGCACGATGCTTCACAGTGAACACCTACTTGCAACCAACAACGAATGCGCTAACTGGAGCTGAAAAAAGACTCCAAGTGCCACACGACTGTAGCGTGGCTATCTCCTCCATGGCTAGACACCACTGACTGTCATGAATAGCTTCCTAATATGTCTGTGGTATCTCCATGGATGATAGTGTCAAGGTAAATCTTCTGAAATCCTATGAAAGTATGATCAAGGAAACATGGGCTGCAAGAGGATATGTAGCACACATATGTCTCTGCTTTCGCAGAGCAATCAGCACATCAAGATCATATGTCATGTCTAGAACCTACAAGTTTCCCTCTTGAGAGGGTATCTGCTCATCCTGTAGTGACTCATGCTGCACAGACAACTCAGTAGTGCCATTAGAAATAATGTGCTCGTTACATACTGATGCATGTTGAATGATGGGGAAGACCGTTGAACAGGGGCCCGGGGGAACAGAGCGATACATGCGAGTGAACACACGTAGCAAAATTTTAGTCAATGTAGGTGGTGGTCTAGGGGCAGCCACAGAAGCAGGTGGAGGAGCAAGAGTAGGTACAGGAGATGGTGGTGGTCAAGGTGGTGGTGGATTAGGCGGCTGAGCAGGAGTAGGTATATGCGGTGATAGGACTGTAGGAGGTGGATGCATGTAGATCTCGTCATCAAAGTCTGATGGGGCCAGTCTGTCACATAAATGTACTAACCCTTCTCCCACTATAAGTAGGGTCGGCTACATGGATTCTTGCTCAAATCCATGTTGAAAGATTCGACTATTTTTTACACTGGCTGTTGACTACCTAACGCAACCCCTGCAAGAGTGGGATTTGAACCTTGGTCTGTCACATGTAGGAGAGAAATACATGACATACTAAAAAAATGTAACATCAGCACTGGTAAAGTATTTCTGTCGAAGAAGATCAAATCAACGGTACCCCTTTTGGGTACAAGAGTAGCCAACAAAAACACACTTGACAGCTATGGTGTAGAGCTTGTCACAACCAGGAGAAAAATCATGAATAAAGTCTACAGATCCAACCACACGATGTGTGAGGGAGAATAGATCCTTCTCGAGAAACGCAATCGAGAAAGGGATCTTTTCACCCAAAATAGAAGAAGGCATACATTTCACTAAGTAGCAAGCAGTGAGAACCGCAATACCCCAGTAAGCGTGAGGGGCACAACTCTGAATCAACAGGATTCTGGTCACATCAAGTAAGTAACGGTGTTTATGCTCGGCAACACCGTCCTACTGATATGTATGAGCACACGAGGTCTGGTGTACAATGCTAAGAGACTTGAGAAACTCAGAAAGCTGTAGGGTGCAAAACTCTAAGGCATTATCAGAACGCATATATTTGACATTGGCAGAAAAAATATTCTTTATCTCATTAATGAATGACTTGATAACAAACCCAGCCTCAGACTTATTCTTCAAAAGGAAAACCCAAAAAAGTCTAGAAAAATCATCTACAACGATCAAATAAAAACGATGTCCCTAGAGATCAGGAACACAATTCGGATCCCAGATATCAAAATAAAGGAGCTCAAACAACTGAGAACTGCTTCGACTCTGATGAGATGGAAAGGAGGAACGGTAGTACTTCCCAAGCTGACAAGCCTCACACTGAAAGGAAGATAGCATAGAGATCTGTGGGAGGACATGACACATCTTTTGCAGACGAATGTGGCCAAAATGAATGTGTCACAATTACGGTGAGACTGGTTCAGTAGGAATAGAGGAGGTACCAACATGAGAAGGTTGGACCAATCTATAGAGCCCCCGCTGCTCACGACCACATCCAATTACCTTGCCCGTGAGTATGTCCCGAAACACAAGCGACGAAGGGTCAAAAATAGCACGGCAATGCAGATCTTTAGTAATCTGACTAATAGAAAGTAAGTTCATCTGAAAGTCAAGGGCATATAAAAATTTTGAAAGCGCAAGGATGGTGTCAGATGCACCTCACCTATGTCCTGTGATGGGTAAGTGGACCCCATTGGTAATAACAACCCATCTGCCGAGAGGGTACTGTAGGACCTGAACTAGGCTCTGTTTCCACACAGATGGTGGGATGCGCAGGAGTCCATGATCCACTCTGTCATATCTGCACCGCTACTACCAGTAAAAGCATAAGCGATACCTAAGGAGCTCGAAGAGGCTCTGGATGCGGCTGCGGTATCTGTGGATCTTATAGTGGTGGTGCCAGTCACCGGAGTCATGATCTCCAGGCGTGGATCATCCAGGCGTGGATTTTCCTAGGAAGCTGGAGTCTCTGAAGCCTCGATATGTTCTGTCACACAAGCATATGCGGAGTATCCATGCTTTGGATAACATATGTCCTCCAAGTGTCCTGGATGACGACAGTAGGTACAAGGACCACATTGACGTCCACCGCCTCTGCCACGGTGACTACGCCCTCTAAACTGGATAGACCCTCCTTTGCCGCGAGAAGCAACCACCGTTGAAGAGAGTTGTGGAGTGGCAGTAGGAGGAATAAGAAGCTTGCTGGGACAATTGTAGGCCTCCTCCAAGGGAGGTATGGTCGCCCCAGTAAGGAATTGTGATCATATTGCATCATACTCCGAGTCGAGCGCAGCCAAAAACACTCCAACCATCATGGAGTTCATGTACGTCATCTGTTGTTCAGTGGATGTCATAATACGCATGAAGCTATGAAGCTTCTCGAACATGCCACGAAGTAAGGAAGAGAATGTGTGTAGTGGATGGCCATTCTGCTTGACCCTGTAAATGTCCAACTGAAGCAGAAGAATCTTGGCTTCATTCTTCGCTTGGGCATAAGTAGATGCCAGAATATCCCACATTGTCTTGATGATGGGCTGATTCACAATATCATTGGCTATCTCCGTGGTAAGAGTCCCAGAGAGCCAAATACGTGCATATACATCGTATTGCTTCCAGAGACGTTGTCCCCAGTCTTATCCATCAGCTCCGGCTTCGTCAAAATGTGCTCCTTATTGTTGCACTACATGACAGTAAGAAACTACATGGACCACAACTCATAATTGGCCCCATCCATCTTTACGATGAGAGCCATACCCCTGAAGGCACCGGAAGAAGAAAAGATATCACCCATGATCTCTGACATGATAGAAAAACGGTTGAAAACGAAACTCGATTGGGAAGTAATCCGATCTGAGCGAGTCTACACAGTCATGTGGAGGATTGGTTGTACATGTAGACTCATACAACCATCCTCGTCAATCCTCGGTGCGCGCTAGGACCGTAAACATGATTTATAGGTCTGAAATCATGTTTTCCGATCAAAATCAGACAGTTTGCATATCAAATCAGACTGCTTGGTGGCCTGGAGTCCCTTGACAGAAGCGAGTGGGGCCCAGGAGGAGCCTAGCGGGGCCTACGAGCCCCTAGGGGGTAGAAACAGCGGCAAGCAAGGCCTAGCGGCTTGTTGACGGCACCCTCGAAGAGGCCCAGTGGCCTAGTGGCAGTGTTAGGGCTGCCGTTGGTGGCTAGCAACATGGTCTAGAGACCCTAGCAGCCCTCCGACAGTGGCCTAGTGGCTTGAGGAGGCGCGCAGAGAGGCTAGTGGCGCGCGGAGGCTGGGAGCGACATGCAAGGGCCATGCGAGAGAGGCCTCCAGGCGGTGGGGCTCAGCTCTTGCCGAGTTAGGGCTTGTGGTAGCTGCGGGGATTAGGTCAGAACTCCAGTCTAGGACCGTCGCTCTGATACCATGTGGAAAGGAAAGAACGAATTGCAATATTGATGAAGCCTTAGGCTTCTCTTATATAATAAAGAAACATGCTGGACAAATTACATGAAGAAGACAAAGAAAATACAAATTACATAAACAGTAGAAAAGATATGATAACTAATATCTACATAATTATATTATTTATGGTTAAAAATAAATCTAGAACTATATTTATATATGGATATACATATACGAGTAACGGGTGTTTGCGATATCAAAATGATATCCATATCAGTATTCATTTTAAACGGGCGCAGATACGGATGTCAAAATCTATATAAAAAGGATATGGTGGCTAATCGGACGGATAAATCTGTATCTGTTTGCATCCCTACATGGTGATGCTCTTCATCTTTTTAAATGCCAAAGATGGCTATTAGAGAATAGTAGTGACTTATATCAAAAAGGACAAAAAATTACAAATGTTCGAAACAAATTAACACGGCCCTCAATGAACCTAAAATTAACATAGCTCACTAAATTGTGGTGATATTCTCCAAGTAGACTAGCATGCCCTTAAACACCACCTAATTCTATGGTGATATTCTCCAAGTAGAATAGAATGCCCTTAAACACCACATAAATCTATCTCCCCCAGCAAGACCGCAAGATTTTCAAAGCTTTAGGCCTATCCCATCTAAGACTCCCATTCTGAACTTTTTCAAAAAAAAAATCAATGGACAAAAAATCAAGCCATAAGAGCCCAAACTTTATCCAGACACCTTTGGCGAAAAACCCCCATCCACATTTTCCTGAGACAATGCACAGAAACAACTAGAGTCCCCTCTACATGTCCATTTAGATCTGTAAAAACCTCGTCATTGGCTTCCTCCACAGAATCAAGCAAACAATCTATCTTCTATAGGAACTTTTGTTGTCTAACTAAGCAATTGATCCACCTCCAATCTAGGGATATGCATGAGTATGTAAGACAACCACCCTAAATGTGTCGTCATGACTCATGCCAACCATATCTTCTGGATTCCCCAGCTTCATCAAACATGTCAAAATGTTGATTAGAGTGGGGCGAACAAACAGCTAATTATCCTACACTACCCCTAGTCTCTAGCAAGTTCCATCAGCTGGAAAGCACTGAGAAAAGGTCACTACCCCAGCAGCCACCACTACTAAAAATGGCAAAGCCTTCTCCCACATCAATTAGGGTCGGCTACATGAATTCTTGCTCAAATTCATGTTAAAAGCACTGAGCAAAGGTCGGCTACATGAATTCTTGCTCAAATTCATGTTGAAAGATCTGACTCTATTTTACGTTGGTCGTCAGCTACCAAACACAACCCCCACAAGGGAGGATTTGAACCCTTGTCTTTTGGGTGGTAGGCACATTGCACTACAACCAGATCATTGAAGTGGGTGCAAAAAAAGTGGGTGCATCCCAATAGCCACCGCTACTATGGGAAGAAAAATATCTTTCATAAGTTGTCAAAAAAAAGTGAAAATTGTCATCATAATCACCAACACTATGCACTGTGATACACTCAATTCTCAAAGGAGATGTCACAGGCGTTACCCCTCTTTAAAAGAGCGGCGAATTCTGCAATAATGGTATCGCGTATGCACAATCAAGTAAAGCTATAACAACTCATGAGGACCATATAATAGAGATCGTCCTCTTAGCCTATCAGTCCAATTAGCCACTTAGCTAAAAATGTATGTTTAAGGATAGCCAGGCCCCATCCTGCCTTTCCATGACATATCTTGTCCCAATTAACCAAAACAATACCGCGACCATTAGCAGAGGCACCACACCAAAGGAACTTGTGCCTCATTGTGGTGTTATTAAAGTTAAGAGGATAGTGACGATATTCCAAAGTCCAAACTAGTGCAAAAGGAAACCAAACAAGAGGTTGTGATACATTTTACAATCATACAACTATAAAACTTATTTTGCTATCTTCAAGCCCGTTAAACTAGATTATTTGCTATAAGTACAAATGGACATCCATACTTCATAGTACACAATATGATGTTTCTGAAAACATGTGTTTGAGTATGCTTTACATGAGAATGCTTAATATTGTATGCTTACGTGCTCCATCTAAAAAAAATCCTTATTAAATAATAGATTTTTGAAGTTTCGTACTGAACTTCAGGCATTCTCACTTATGATGAGATGCCACCATGTATCAACAGATGCTCCCAAATAAAAAATTGAGTAAATTACAAGGAGGTTCCCAAACTTATTGCACGATAACAATGTGGTCCCAAAACTTTCAGTTGTAAGGATATATATGAGCCCCAATTTTATTTATGTTAACAATGTGGTCCCCATCTTATTTTTTACAGGTAAATCGAATTAACAGGGTTTTGAATTTATCTAAATGGACGAAAATGCCCTTTGTTCTTTCCCAAGCCCCCAACCTCTCCCGATGGTGACCCAAATCTGGTCGACCGTGTGAAGAAGGTGAGGCAAGGGCGTGATCAACGGTTCGTCCCCATCGCAGATCCTCGGAGCTTCTTAGCCATTGGCGGTGTCGCCCCGCCGTGATATGCAAGGATTCATGAAGCTTTGAGCTTTGAAATCCATGCGAGTCTAACCCTTTTTTGTAGCAATCACTGTTCTAGGTAACCACTCTCACTTCCGCTTCTTCTTTGAATTATATCGGTTCCCAGTGAAGTTCTGCATGTTATAGAACAACATAGTGATAATCCGTGCACAATTCCATCTAAGGATCTTAATTTGTAGTGTCTGATTCTTGCAAACTTTTGAGGTTCATTGTTTAACTTTTCTACTGATAGATCTGTTCAACCACATCGAGAACATCTGATCTGTAGTTTGAGAAGCGTGGATTTGTTGTTCTGAATCTTATCTGATGCATACACGAAAGAATCATCTGATCTTGTAGAGTAGTTGCAATTCTACTTCAGTGTAGAAACGAAAGATTCAATTGTTTCCTTAGTGATTATTCATATTTGATGAGTAATTGGAGTTCGATTTGGATCAAATCTAGATAGTTTTCGGTTTGCAGGTATTCTTGAGTAGATACCTAAGAGGTAATCAGCCCCCCTCTGTCTCGAATATCATCACCGACTGCCATCCTCGAGCCCTCTTCACCGGACATGAGTCGACCAACATCAGCTCCACCCTGTGTACGTGCTTTCATCACCGATTAATCTTGGTTGGTTTGGGTCAGTTTGGCCTGGTTGCTATGGAGGAGGTAAGGTGCTTGTTTGAAGAGAGAGCCGTGGGAGAGGAAAGGTTTCGGGGAATTGGGAAAGTACAAAGGCATTTTTTGTCTGTTTAAGTAAATTCTAAACGTCGTTAATTCGATTTAACTATGAAAAAGATAATGGGGACCATATTATTACCGTAAATAAAGTCTGGGACTCAAATGGTTACAACCGAAAGTTTGGGGACCACATTGATAACGGGCAACAAGTTTGAGGATCTCTTATAATTTACTCAAAAATCTGGCATGCAGACAGACAACTATAGAATTCGGAACAAAAAAATAGAACTCTTTGTAGGAGTTCAAAATATAAATAAATTAGAAGAACAACTATCTTCGCATAATGAAGAGTTGTTGACAAATTTTGGGATGCTTTGCAAAATCAGCATTTTTTATATTAGAAGTTAGATATCATTTTTTCGCTGATATTAGGTAGTCTATTCGCTTGGAAACAAATAAAACTGATAACCGAATTCTCTAGAAGCCATAGAACATTAGGAATCTTGTCAGAATTCTGAACCAGTGATTTACAAATGGAAGACTCCAGAAATGGCCCTATTTAACGATATTCATCATGTCTTTAAATATGAATAACTTCTTGATAACCATCAGACAGGAAAATGATCAAATATACAATACAATAGCTCTCGAATCACAGGAAGCCCTTCTCACCCATAGTATGTTCTATGCTGCATTAGTTGTTTGTTCTCATCCATAGTATGTTCTATGCAGCATTAGTTGGTTGTAGACCTGTGGTTATGTATTTAAGGAAAGGAAAAAATGGGGCTAACCCCACGCCATTTTTCCGTAATTTTTTTATATTTTTTGAAAAATATCACCATGCATATTCATCTATATATATCCCTCCAATATGTCATTCGAATTTCATCAGAAACAGAGACTCCTATACCCTCCATCTAGAACAGGTAATTTTAACGGTATAAACATTGATATAATCGACCTGTTCTAGATGGAGGGCATAGGAGTCTCCATTTCTGACGAAATTTGAATGACATATTGGAGGGATATATAGATGAATAGACATGGTGATATTTTTCAAAAAAAATAAAAAAATGCGGAAAGATTAAACTCAATAGCACTGAAGCAATACAGTCATGTGATAAATGTTTGCAAACACCTTAAGGTATATATGTCAAGTTTCTAACTGCTAAAACTCAGTGAGTGATGTCGAAACTTCTGTTGTAACCTTTCGCAAGAAATTTGACTAAGACAGGCATATTTTGTTTCTTGGGAAGCAGAAAATTGTGTTAAGTGGACCACTTATCTTTAGCATCACATGCAATAAATATACCAAGTAGAAATGGGTGAGTTAAACTTACTTATCAGCAGTGCCGCAGAGTCCTTCAAGGATTGTTCGCACTTTCTTCTCACTCTTAGCTGGTGGAGACACAAGTACAGCCTGGAGTTGTAATGAGTACAAGTCAAAATCATGTAGAAAAAGTTGTCTCAACTTTTCACCCCAACCTACAACAGCACATTTTTTATTTGCAACACATGGAGAAAAGTGGTCGGTGCACCAAAAAAAATATAGGTGGAATGTGGATGTGGGGTGGATTTACAAAATATTGGTCGTGCAAGAAAGCAACTATAACCAATATTTTGTCAAGTTCAATTACCAAAAATGATGGAGGCAACCCATATCTGAGGATACTCTCCGTAAAAACCCGGACTGCACAGAAGTGCATCCATGAACTGAAAACCTGCAGCCACAAGCACAAATATTCAAGTCAAGCAGACTGGCAGCTAGATGCATATGCAACTTTTAATAGAAAGTGTGGTTTTCCTGAAGTTTCAAGAGGCAAAAAATCAGTCTTGCAAGTTGTACTTGTATTAATAAAATAAACAAATGATTTGCATCTTTTAGCTACTGATGTATGGCACAAAAACTGCAGACACTGCTGATGATTCGACCTATGGTGATGATTCGACCTATAGATGGAGTTGTGTGCTTTAAACATAATCTGTTTGCTTGTAGAATCAGGAATAAGAGAGTTGGAGGGACAAAGAACGAGGGATTTATTCCATATTCACGTTTCATTGGTTAGATTTGCGTTTGAGAAATAACAATGAGATGAGGTGGAGTTGTTTATTCTCCATTGGGTAGTAGTTCCAAAGTGGAATAAGGGATAGCTATTGTCGGATAAGCAATACTTGTTGTGGAAGAGGTAGCGTGAAAATGAGGGTTAAGTGGTAATCATTGCTGAAAGGAGGGATAAGTGGAAGAATAGCTATCCCGCCTTTTGAATGAGAAGTGGTGTACCCAAATTTCAAATTCTGGAATAAGCTTATCCCAAAATAAACCCTTACTATAGATATTCATTCTTACTTATCCTGAAACTAAACTGGATAAGGATCACAAAAATTTAAAAACAAAATCATAATAAAGAGAAAAAAAATCAAAATATATATATAATATAAAAATATCCAGCAATACCAATAAAGCCTTTTCCTACAATTAAGTAAGGTCGGCTACATGGATTTTTTGCCTCCAATCATATCAATTTTGGATCATAGTAAGGAATGCCCCCAACGAAGTCTAAATGTTTGCTTAAATCCATGTTGAAAAGATCCAACTGTCTTGAGGCAAATTCCTAAATAGTATTTTAAAAAATTCTATTAAGGAATTTGTCTCCGACTGTTTTATGTTGGTTGTCGGCTATCTAACGCAACCCTCCTCAATTTACCCGGGCTTGAGAGTGCTCATGGCTGAGTTATATAAAATTATAGTAATATAAAAATATAAAACTCAAAAAAAAAATAAAAAACCATACATATATCTTCATATACATAGGTTAAACAAACAACAAAAACAATATACGAAACAAAAACAAAATTGCAAATATACCCCAAAAATCACTTAAAAAACACAAGGAAACCATATTCACTTCTGACTATCTCACTGACCTAGTTTTAAGTATGCATCCCAATGTCGACTTTGGGCTTAACCAGGTACATTAAAAAACCTAAAAAATCTTTATTTTTATTAGTTGGTTTTCACACACAATATCTGACACTTAAAAATAACAAATCGAGAAAAAAAAACCATCTCAAAGTTGTTGGACAACATGCTCCATCTGATGTTGAATGAATAATATCTCCGGTGCAATCGATGGCTTCAGATGGAAGGGTCGGGAGGTAAAGAGAATGCTTTAGAAAGTCGACTTCTCGAAGGCTTGTGATTGTGGAACAGTATTTCCAATGAGTTTCATTTGTTAGGAAGGGCTTTTCGAATACTTAGACTGCTTTGACGTAACGATGAATGACCACTACATTGATCCACTATGTTTTGGTTAGCAAACACCCTAACGGTGGTCTTTTTCAATCGCGGTCGGGGATCAGGCAGGGCTGCCCTCGTGAATCATGCAGCCTAAAGGAATATTCCATTTATTACATCTTTAATGGCATCTCAATGTTGATTTTAAAATATATTGCTGATATTATTTTTTTCATTGATAACGCAACCATGGCCGGTCCCAAGCCTGGGTAAATTGGGGAGGATTGTGCATTAAGTAGCCGACAACCAGCGCAAGAGAGACAAATTCCTAAATAATGTTCTTTTTAAGAACATTATTTAGGAATTTATCTCAAAATAGTTCGGAGCTTTTCGACATGGATTTAAGCAAACTATTAGATTTTATTGAGGCATTCTCTACTAGTGATGTGTTGCATCGTCCGAAAGCAATGAGAAGTTGGCAAGGGCCGCTACATCGTTGTCTGGATGTAGTTCAAATTTGCAAGGGTTCTCGCATGAGGAACACATGTGAGTAAATAAGCTAGTTCCAATGCATCACCGCTCAGATGCAATCCAAAATTTGCAAGGGTTCTCATATGATGAACGCACAAAAAAGTTAGTACAAAAGAGGTTGCAAAGGAAGTTGCACATATGTAGTTGGAATATTGGCACTTCGACTGGCAAATCGATGGAGATTATAGATACGATGGAAAGAAGGAAGATTCAGATACTATTTCTTCAAGAGACAAAATGGGTTGAAGAGAAAGCAAGGGAGATCGAGAAGACATGCTTTAAACTTTGGTATTCATGTAAAGAGAAAAGTAGAAATGGTGTTGGAGTGGTTGTTCATAAGGATTTAAATGATTGTGTGGTTGAGGTGCAAAGATTCAGAGATCGGATTATTTTGCTAAAAATTGGTGCTGAAGAAGAAATTCTGAATATCATCTCAGTTTATGCACCGCAAATTGATTTAGATGAAAGGATTAAACAAGTTTTTTGGGAGGATTCGAATAAGATTATGCAAGGAATCCTACAAAGAGATATGATTTGCCAAAATGCAGATCTTAATAGACATGTGGGAAAGGATGCTTCAGGGTATGCTAGTGTTAATGGAGATCATGTCTTAGGGGGTAGAAATGAAGAGGGAAAGGTCATTCAAGATTTTGTAACAGCTTATGATCTTTTCGTAGCAAACACTCTCTTCAAGAAGTCGGAGAAGCGTTTAATTACTTATAAGAGTGGTCCGACTAGAAAACGGATAGATTACTTTGTGTTGAGGAGAAGAGACCGATTGTGTTGCAAAGACTGCAAAGTAAACCCAGGAGAGAGTTTGACAATCCAACATCGCTTATTAGTCATAAATGTGCAAATAAAAGGGTTGGTAAAGAAAAGGAGGATTTCCAAGATCACTAGAACAAGATGGTGGAATCTTCAATTGAAGCAATCGATCTTCAGGAAGAAGGTTTTAGAAGACTTATCTTGGGATTGTAACGGAGTGCAAATGAGATGTGAAAGGCAGTGGCATCTTGTATCCGAAGGGTAGCCAAAGAGATGCTATGCGAGTCAAAGGGAGGAGCTCCAGGCCAAAAGGAGGCTTGGCAGTGGAGTAGAGGGGTGCAAGAGAAGCTCAAAATTAAAAGAGTGTGCTTTAAAGCTATGTCTAAGGATAGAACAGAGGAAATTGTCACAAACTACAAAATAACGAAGAAGGAAGCAAAGAAGGATGTAAGGGAAGCTAAGTCAAAAGCTTATGAAGTTTTGTACAAAAATCTCAATTCTAAGGAGGGCCAGAAGGATATATTCAGGTTGGCCAAAGCAAGAGAAAGAAAGACCAAAGACCTTTCTCATGGGAGATGCATTAAGGATATGGAAGGTCACATGTTTGTTACTCAGAAGGATGTGGAGTGAAAGATACTTGAATCGTGCAAGCTATAGACGAATACAAAGGAAGTTGATGAGGCTTTGAAGGTTATGAAACCTGGGAAAGGTGTGTGACCTGATGACATTCCTATAAAAGTATGAAGACTTTTAGGTGAGCGTGGTTTGACATGGCTTACAAATTTATTCAATGTTATTTGGCGAAGTAAGAAAATGCATGAAGATTGGAGGAGAAGCATCGTGGTGCCTCTTTATAAGAATAAAGGCGACATTCAAAATTGTTCAAATTAGAAAGGTATCAAGTTTGATGAGTCACACTAATAAAAATTTGGGAACGTGTGATCGAAAGAAGATTGAGGCAAGTTTCTAAGTAAAAGAAAATCAATTCGAATTCATGTCAGGTCGCTCAACTATTGAAGCCATCCACTTGCAGAAGAGAAAGATGGACATTTATAGAACTAAAAGGAAGAGCCTCCATATATTTTTTATTGATTTGGAGAAGGCTTATGTTATGTCCCATGGGAAATATTGTGGAGAGTTTTTTAGAAGAGAAAAGTACATGTTATATACATTAACCTCATAAAGGATATGTATGATAGGATTTCATCTTGTGTAAGGATCCGGTCTGGGAAGATTGATTATTTTTACATCAACAATGGTTTGCATCAAGGTTCAGCTTTGAGCCCATTCCTTTTTACTTTGATTATGAAGGAGTTGACAAGTCGCATTCAGGATGAGATACCTTGGTGTATGTTATTCGATGATGATATTGTGTTGACTGATGAGACTAGAGATGGAGTAAATGAGAAGCTTGACGTCTGGAGACATGCGTTGGAGACTAAAGGATTTTGTATAATTAGGGATAAAACTGAATATATGGAGTATACTTCTGATGGAAGCAATGGTGACGGAATCAAGGTGAAGATTGGTGACGATAACGTTCAGAAGAAAGATTCTTTTAGATACTTGGGATCCATTTTGCAACATGATGGGGACATTAATGGAGATGTTACTAACAGAATAAATCCATGTTGGCTAAAGTGGAGAGGAGCATGAGCCTTTACTATTCTCTGTGATAAGAAAATTCCTTTGAAAATCAAAGGAAAGTTTTACAAAACAATTGTGAGACCTGTTATGCTCTATGGATCCGAATGTTGGTTGTGAACAATAGACATGTGCAGAGAATGGCAATAGCAAAAATGAAAAATGCTAAGGTGGATGTCTGGATACACACGTGAAGATCGGATTCGAAATGATGCAACAGAAGGAAAGTTGGTGTAGCTTCGATCGAGGATAAGATGCGAGAAAACCGTTTAAGGTGGTTTGACCATTTGCAAAGGATGTCGGTTGATGCACCAGTTAGGAGATGTGTTTTGGGATGTTGAGCCGGCTAAGAGAGGGAGAGGAAGACCCAAGAAGTGTTGAAATGAGACTATACGAAGGGATCTTAGTTATTTGGATCTAAATCCGAGATTAACCCAAGATAAATCTGAGTGGAGGCAAAGAATACATGAAGACAACCCTACATAATGTAGGAAAAGGCTTTGTTGTTGTATTTTTTCCATTGATGGTTGTGGCAAAGGCAAAAGGAATATCTACGGTGATGGAAATTTTATGAGTCGCATGGCATCTGAGTCAATCGAGTAATGTCAACTTTCATTCATTTTAACCTCTACAACGGGGAGTAGAAGGCATATGGCCAAAACCTTATATCCCTGCATGGGAGCTTACCTCTATCTTATTTAGGGCTTCCCCTTGGGAATGGATGCATGTAGAGTGGTTGCCTTTAGAGGAGAAGTTAGACCATAAGCTAACTAGCTACAAGGCTTCTAAAGGTAGTGCTCTCGGAGATTCCATATTTGTCTATTTCAACTAGGAGTCTGCCAGTTGGTGTGCATCATTGGCTTGAGGTGGAAATGCGAAGGTTCTTCTAGCCTAGTACGTATAAAGGATACATGGCGTCCAATTGGTTGATTGGGAATCCATCATGAGGCATGTGGATAAGGGGGTCCGGGTGTTTGAGGCTTCAATTGCAAAGTGGGTTTCTAGGCCTTGGAGAATTGGTGAAGATTTACTATATATATTGGTTAAAGTTATCTACGGTATGATGCAGTGTAAAATTTTTCTTTGACAATTTTATTGTAATTTTTAAATTTAATAAAAGCCAAGGGTCACAACATTTGTATGAGCTTTTTGGATTTGGATGTGTCTTTTAGGTGAAAGGTAACATTTTTTAACGGGTTAAATCCCTATATAAAGCAACATACTTATTTGCAATAGGGACATCAAATGAAGTAAAAGTTGATTAGACATTGGCTTATCCTCCTCTCCTCATTAAATATTATTTTTCCTCTTTAGTCCTCCAATCCAGCTCTCCTCCTTTATCTTCTCCCGTTCCACGCAACTTGGTGTGCTCCTCCCTATCCCCTTACTCTTTCTCATCTTCTCACCCATCAACAATTATCCCTAAATCTCTAATCCACATCAATTGGTATCAAAGACAGGCTATCGTTCTTACGATTCGACGGTCTTATCAATTATTGGAGGCTAAAATTCGAACTAAATCGCTTGGGTCACAATACGCGTTCACAACAAAAAAAGTTCAAG
The DNA here is from genome assembly GCA_037367405.1 of Ottelia alismoides. NCBI lineage: Eukaryota > Viridiplantae > Streptophyta > Magnoliopsida > Alismatales > Hydrocharitaceae > Ottelia > Ottelia alismoides. The sequence continues at coordinate 443,770 of JAZKJV010000230.1, forward strand.
ACTCGACTCCTATTAAGCATCAACGTGTGACTATGGTTGGATTCTCTTATCATAGACGATGCATTTCACAACAATGATTTGCTACAGGATGAATATATATTTTACAATAAGATTCTATGGTTACTACTCCAACACAAGAAGATGACGAAGACACAGGACCCATCTTCGACGACGGTCCCACGGATGAAGAATATGAAATCCTTGAATTGTCCACATTCAAAGTTGATGAAATTCCCACGGAGACCTTCATGGTCATTGTTCGTCCAACAACAGAAACCATTGTTAGGGTTTCTACGGTGGTCTACACCCTACCCCAAGACAACTGTGAGGAATCTAGCATCCCTCCCTGCCCAAAAATTATAATGTAGCACCGTCGTCTTCAAGTCCGATGCCTTGGCCCTACCCTTCGCAAGCATCATCTCCATTACCACTAGAGTCAAGATAAATCCCACCACCAACTCATGTCTCACCTTCGTTGGAGCCTTCACTCGGGACTCCATCATTGCACGGTTCGTTGTTGGAGCAAGAGCTCCTCAACTCTCGACGTAATAGGCGCTTAAGGCCCTTCACTTCCATGCTCCGGTAAGCGTAGGAGTCATCGGCGGCTCCACTTTCGTCGTTCCTCCAGTCAACACGAGCGAGTAAGGTCCCTGCAGTCCTCCCATGTCGCCATTGCAGGTCTCGTCAAGGCCGAGATTACCACTGCAACCATCATGATAAGCACCGACTGAGCCCCCTCTCCAATCGTCGTCGTTGTTGTTGTTTAAAAAAGAGAGAAACCCTAACAAAAATTAAGGACCTTCCTCCAAGGAACGTGTCTCACAAGAAAAGGAGCGGAAATATCTTTTGGATAAATTTTAGAGATATCCCTCTCTTTAAAGTTCTTTATAGGAGGATTAGGCTTGTAAAGCATATGTGGAGAAGGAACATTTTAAGTGAAAGTATAGAAAATTTGCAGCCATACCCCTCAGTGGAAAGAAATTATAAACATAACAATGAAAATAAGCAAAATTAGGAAAATGGAATCAACGATTTCATGTGGCATTCTCCATCAATAGACTGAAGATCCAACAATACATCAGGAAATGAATTTTTTAAGCAGTGGAGAATTGATGTAGTCTAAATTTTTATCTTTGTTGCAATTTTATTGTAATTTTTAAATTTTGTAAAAATCCAGGGTCACAACATTTGTATGTGTCTTTTGGATTTGGATGTATCTTTTAATTGAAAGGTTGCATCTTTTAACGGGTTAAATCCCTATATAAAGCAAATTCATAGGGACATGAAATGAAGTAAAAGTGATTAGTCAATGGCTTATCCTCCTCTCCCCATTAATATTCTTTTTCCTCTTTAAACCTCCAATCCAGCTCTCCTCCCTTATATTCTCCCACCTCACGCAGCTTGGCATGCTCCTACCTATCCCCTTACTCTTTCTTCTCTTCTTACCCCTCAATAATTATTCCTAAATCTCTTATCCGCATCAGGGTATCTCCTCGCAGATTTCTCTTCAGCCTCATGTGATTGGTCTCCCACATCTTTCTAAAGGAGCATCTGTTTGATGTTACCTGAGACAGTAACCAGAATGCATCTTATACTAGGTAATGGTAGTTATTTCAAGTTATGGACCAATGATTGATTTGACAAGGAATTCTTAAGCGTTTATTTTTTAGGTTCTTTACCTTCACGGTTGACCATGACATGACCATGTTGGAGGATTGGGAGGACAGGACTTGATGCCCCACTTTTTGTCTGAATTCTCGAATCGAAAGCTGCGGGATTTTCTTAAGATGATATATTAGCTTGGTTCAATAAATGGGACCTCTGTTGGATGTGGGCATCGATGTCATGAATATGGTGGCTTCTCAGCCGAGAAGGTGTATATGCCATTGTCTATGCCCACTGCATTTGATCATGGCGACTTGACGTAGGGATGCATACTGATCTGGAGTTGTAAACCACCCTCAGGTGAAAGAGTTTCTTTTGGCTATTAAAATATGATCAGGCCTGAATATCCACTGAGAAATCCCAAGCCCAAATTCGAACCTACGTACATAGTAGTTTTAAAATTTAAACCCATCTAAAAATAAATGGAAAAGTATACCCAGGTTGGGTACCATTTCACAGACCCAAATGATATCCCTACTTGGAAGGATCTATATCAACGGTATCAAAAACTTCATTGATAGCTCCAAGGGTAGTCATCGATGGTAGCTGACAAGGCAACAAGTTAAAACTTGTTTAGATGTATGTCGTCAAACCTGAAGAAAATTAAAGGTGAAGGCCATATTAAAAAAAGTTTTGATGGAAAAGAAGGCTTTGAGTTTTATACTTGGAGAAGATTGACGAAATATGACAGGCACCTCCTTATGAGGGAGGAGATTCAATGTTTCAACGATGAAGAAAATCCGACGAAAGAGGTGATGGTGTTGGCAGAGTTTGATGACAGTTTCACAGGGAAATTAAGGCGGGCTACAATGTTTCAACTTCAGAATCTAGCAGCATGCTTTCCTGGTGTTTTAGGGACTGTAAACCCCGCAGATCCCTTATTGACTTCTTCATTTCTTGAAGATTCAACCTCGACCCATGTTGGACAGTCTGTTGAACGAGATTCTCTGGCTTTGTGTTTGCATGAACACCTGGAAGAATCGTTAGATTTTTTTAGGTCAAAAGAATCATTACACTGCGAGAACGATATGTATGCCATGCCCTACTACCAATTAATCCAAATAGGGTTTTAGAATGGAGAAAGAAAGTTAAGGGGAAGAGAAAAACGTAGAAACGTGCTAGTTGCACGTGGTTTTAGGGAAGAAGCGCGGAGATGCGTGAGGAAAGGAAGATTAAGATAATGGAGAAAGACGTATTTAATTCAACTTGGACTCCCCACTATTTAGACAATTAGCCCAAATTTATATTAACTCTAATTAGATGAACGAAAAAACATAATTTAATAAAAACCTTATTTTCCTGAATTCCTAATTCCACGCTGCATCAGTTTCTTTACTCATGCATCCTCGTGGAAGACAAGATCTGCATCTTGGCTGGAGTAACATATTGTTTGATGTCAAATATATCGATATCGATATATTAAATAAAGAAAAGGGCAAAATGCAAATTATTTGAATCCTAAATATAAACTTTATTCTAAACAAAACATTTTAGATCTAATAATTTACCGTGTTTATCCATCAAGATTTCATTTGTTTAGCATTTAGATCACTAAGCATTTCGTGATTGAGACACATGTAGTCGTGCATCTTATAGTGGAATAATTTATGAATACTGGATTTTGCTGAACTTGGCCAATAGTAGTTAAAAATGTTGCCTTAAATTTAGTTTCTATTTTGACCGCTACAAACAGGCTCAACTAGAAAACTCAACTACAAACTTTGCAGCCAAAATGCTTGGACAAAAGCCAATAAAGGACCAAATCACAATCTAGCAGTTTAAAGAAAAGAAACCTAATCTTCTTATATTTCAGATGGGCATGACTATACACTAACTACATGCAAAAAGCACAACACAAAATCCACTACCATATACATGCATATGCACATGGATTAAGAGCTCAAGTTTATTAATGAAGCTAGGATAAATAACTATCCATAGCACCATGGCATTGGCATCAGTTAGGAATTTTAATTTGGGAAAAATATGAGTGATAGTAAGGAGAAGAGCTTTAAGAATGGAAATTATTGTTCAACAAATCAATTAGATTCGCATGTTCTCTTCCAGTCTGCAGAGGATTCTTGGCAAGTGTTTGGCATGGGGTTGGGTGTTTTTACGTCAAACCCCAATGTATGCATTGTCATGATTTGAGATTGATGAACAAGAAGGTGTGACACATTTTGTATCTCTACTTTAATTCAAGGGAGCAGTCTAGATAGACGAAGGGTCTCGAAGAGATATGTGGACCAGAAAGATGTTGGACGGTGGTGTACGAAGCTAGCTGCTTTCTCGTGTAGAGAGAGCTCTAATACTCTTCCGACTTTGCTAATGTAGACTCAAACTTATAGCCCATGCCAAAAGTCGGATCATGTGCTGGTAGCTGCAGAAAAGAAATTGTCCCTGGCATCCAAGTCCAGAAAGTGAGACCACAAGTACTATATATATGATTGATGATAATAATGAGATCATCTTCCCTTGCAGGATTAACTAGAATGAGCTAACTATGTTCAAAAAAAACATAGGCTTGACACAACTCCATCGAGTTCCCAACAATCTACATATTTTATACTTTAGTAGTAGAGACGTGTGCGACTTGTAGCAAGGAGATGAAGGACTTGCAGTGATAACGCAAGGAGGGGACGACAATAATTGCATATATTCCTACTCTATAAAGAGTTTTATGGCTTGTTGACTCTAGGAATAGAAAATGACCAAGTAATGGTGCTTGATCGTTTCAATTTCAATCATGATCCCAAAAATAGACCTCGTATTTAGTCAATCAACCCTCATCCCAAGACCTCAACCAACTAGTCTTGCTTTTCCCCTCCCTCGTGCTTAGGACATTAGTTGACAACTTGTTCCTTGGAGCATGAAAATTATGGTCATCAACAACACTCGTGGCTAGGGAAAATCTTATTAACATGTGGAAGATGCTCCTCAAGAAGAGTGTTACAAGATGGTACCAAAGCAGGTTCCCTTTAATAGTGGAAAAGGCTACCAAAGAAGTGGAGCCACCCCAACCAAAAAGATAGGAAGAAAGAGCCACACAGAGTGAAGCCACCACTATTGTTGAAAATAAGTGAATGAAGCCACCACTATTATTGGAAATAAGTGATGGGACCATGTTGCAAGCAAGGGTTTAAACAACGGTTTCGGATATCGATACCCTGTCGATACGATTTTTCGTCGAAATTCGACGAAATTTCAACGACATTTCGCCCATATCGACCACCATTTGTGAAGAAATGATCGGAAACTGCCTCATATCGCCATTTCGCTCGAGATTTCGGTTCCTTGTCGAAACCAAAATTTCGCCGAAATTTTGTCAAAATTTCGCGAAATCTGAAACCATGTTACAAGGAAGACGATGCGTACCTAAGTGGAGGAGATTATAGCATCCAAATGTAGTTCTGCATCTAATCTCAAAGTATGTGAGTGAGTTACAAGTAGTGGAGATTGCTACTAGACAACCTGAGTTTAAGCATTCTGGGTTGTGGTCAAGGTCCAGTTGGGCCCAATCCCAACAAGTGGTGTCGGCTAGTAATCCGTGATAATGGCTCGAGTCGAGGCCTAGGGCATTACAAAAGACCTTGGAACTAAGGAGATAGTTTGTTTTAGAAAAACTAAGGAGAAAGTTGTGGTGCCATGTTGCATCATTGGACAGATATTTACTATTACAGACTTGACTACTTATTCATTTTAACGATCGGACCTCGTCATTGCATAAGTTCTTAGTCTTCTTTTCAAGGAGTTTGTCCCTCCTAATAATTGCAAGGATTCTCATTCCTTAGCTATTGTTGCGTCCATTTCAACTTTTTTCATTTCCAAAAGTGATTATGTAGAGGTGATATAGCAAGCTGGACAAAGATGGTTCTTCTACCATTATTCTTATCAATTAAAACACAAGAGTGGTCTCTTTATGAGTTTGAATTTTCATATAGGCTACCTAGGTCTATTTATGACTTTCTGTAGATCCTATTTTGGTCCTTGCAGTAGACACCATCTTAAGGCAACCCCCATCTCAAGTTGAACCTTTTCTAGCTTTAGGTTGTTGGCATAATTGTGCCTAACTTTTGTGTTGAAGTATGTAATAAAGTGGTAATTGGATCTCTCTAGGATCCAATTACCACCCACTTATGTTTAGTCCCACATGGATGAGCAGTGGAACTATGGTCTGTCTGTTGGGCTATATAAGGAGCCTCACACCTTGTACTCAGTGAGAAAGTTCAATAGAATATCCGGTCCTTTGAGGCCTTATCCTATGGTGCCATCCCACTCCTTCAGGAGTATGATTCCACGTAAAATCTCAAGCGTTCATATTTATTCTTTCTTATATCTTGCTATGTTCATCGATTCGCTTCCGCATTCTAGATTTCGACATAGTATCAGAGCAAGTCGGTTTGGGGGATTTAATTGTTTTTGCTATTCGTTCTTGAAGTTCTAAAGATCGCGTTGTCATTTTCAAGTTCTACGCTTTTGTGCGATTCTATGATTCAATCCTGTAATTCCATGCCACCATTTTTTCAAGAAACCAGAGGTACCTAGTGTTCCTATTTTGAAACTCTACTCTCGTGTATCAGGAGCAACTCCAGACACCTATACCTTCCGCAGCAACAATGAAGCTCCTCCCTCGATCATCATCATGGTTGTGCACGCACCCTCCATTCTCTCCGGGTGTATGTGCACCTCCACGCATGATCAAAGGACTCTGAGCGGGTTCCTCCCTCTACAAGCATCAGGTGACGCCACCTCTTTCTTCATACAACAAACGACGTGGGAAACCTCTCTCTTCTATAGACAATACCTCAAGCAGTGCCTCGCGCAAGCCAATCATGTCGTGCAAGCCACCTGCAGTCACCAGGCGACGCAAGCATGAGGTTCATCGAGGTGGTGATGCTCTTCTCCCACGACGTGATGGGCATCTTCAGCTGTAACAGCACCTTCTGGCGACATCAAAAACCCTAGGCAACCATCGTGGCAGCACTCTCCAGTCGACGTCACCCACGTGAAGGGCATATCCAGGTGGTAGTAGGGGCGAGATTCGACACCTCCAGCCGAGCTCCAAGCGATGCGAAAAGGCAACGGGTTCCCAGTTAGGAACCCTAGTCGTGCGGAGGGGGGTGGCGATCCCCAATTCTAAATAAAAGCCCAAGTGGGCTGAGGAGAATGTTTGGCCCAACTGGGATGGGTTGCATTGGTTTAAAAAGAAAAAAATAAAGAAGGAAGAAGCAGGGCCGAATTGCTTCCATGTTAGGCCCAACGAACCTTCTATTAAAAAAAGAGAGAAGAGAGAGGAAGGCCAAGAAAAAGATGGCCTGATTTGCAAAAAAAGAGGGAAAGTCGAAAAAAATATACGATGAATGGCTTGAAAAAAGGCTACATACAAAAAAGAAGCTGTACGAAAAATAGGGATTGTTTTGTGCAGAAAAAGAAGCACAAAAAATGCATGTTTTGTTTCTCCCAACTTGATATTTCATGCTCTTTATTCTATTAAGTATGGGAGAAAGGGAGGATCGGAGATGGATTCTTTAGGACTTCTATTGCTCGACCATAACTGATAAAACCGACACTCCAGACTGCTAATGCGATCATCCATTTTCATCGAGCATCGATTTCTTCGTCGGGGTGTACTTCTTCTACTACCCAACTACTACTACGCATTGAACTTCTTCTACTGTGACTCTTCTCCATGCACGACAGAGATATGTTCCGGTAACCTGCAGGCATGACGGAGATAAGTTCCGGTGACCTGATATCGCAATGACCCTACAGGCATGACAGAGAATACATTCCAGTGACTTAAAGTTACAGACCTGGTCATTGAGCGAGGTCTTCTACCAGCAGCGGGCATATGTTCTTCTTTGATGTATCGTGTGAAGATGTGATGTATACCTTTTCTTTTTGTTATAAGTTTCAGCTTTCTCAACTCCAGCTTGAGGGGGAGTGTTGAAGTATGTAACAGAGTGGTAATTGGATCTTTCTATGGTTCAATTACCACCCACTTATGTTTAGTCCTACCTAGATGAGCGGTGAGACTCTGATTTGTCTGTGGAGTTATATAATGATCCCCACACCCCATGTACTCAATGAGAAAGTTCAATAGAATATCCAGCCCCTTGAGGCATTCTCCTGTGGTTTCATCTCGCTCCTTCGGGAGTAGGGTTCCACGTAAAATTCCGAGTGTTCATGGTTATTTTTTCTTTATTTCTTGCTCTGTTCATCCATGGAAGGCAATATCGATATTGATATCGTTTCGATATCGTACTGATATGATACTTCAACGATATATCAGTGATATATCGCCGAAATATCACCCATATCGACGATCTTTTGTGAAGGAATGACCTGAAAAGAAGGATATATCGCCATATCGATACCGATATCGGTGTCATATAGATATCGATATATCGCGATATTTCCTTCTATGTCTTCATCGATTCGCTTCCGCATTCTAGATTTCAACAGTTTGATTTTGTTTTCAAAACAAAAAACTCTTTAAATAAACACTTGCAAACGAGATAGAAGCGATTGTTGAAAAATTGCATCTTATGATCAGTGGTGGAGCATTGTGCTCAACACCCAAAAGATAATGGTTCAAATCCCCCTTGAGGAGGGTTGTGTTAGGTAGCCAACAATTATCGTAAAAAATACAGTCGGATCTTTCAACATGGATTTGATAAGAACCCATGTAGCCGACCCTACTTAAAGTGGGAGAAGGCTTTGCCTTATGCAATATTCAAGTAATGATTTCCGGTGAAAAAATGTTCCAAGTTATCTTTGTAAATGTTAAAAATTGTAAAAATAAATTATGCATGAACTTTGTAAGAACATTCCAATATAAGCAGCCCGAAAAAGATGGACCAGCATGCTGAAAATAACCAAAAGACTGCATGAATATGAAAAGCAGGGACAAGGTGGTAAGATGTCAACTAAGAAGGGGTGGATGGTAAAAAAGAGGAGAGTTGAACAATACTACACATTAAAACTGTTAGTGATGCAAGGATTGCTTTGAAATGAATGTCTGACCTTTGAAGGTCTAAAAAAGACAAGATAGAACAAATAACAGACAAAATGCAGATCACGAAGGACAAGAAAAATGGCATACCTCTCCATAGCTAGCATAACACCACTGTAGGAGAGATGATCTCATTGACTCCTGGTCCTGCATCAACTTTTCTGTTTCCTGCTGCCGATTCTCTTGTGCTTCAGAACTGGACTCAAATTCACGAATCTATACATTTGATTTTCAAGAAATGTTAAGACGGGCTAAAAAGAGAGAGAAAAGTAGATGGAAATAAATCTATTAATATCCTACGATAAAATAAGATTTCAAAGAAATATGCATCATGATTTGATGCATTGTAAGCCATAAGAACCCACAAGTTACGCATAGAAAAAACTTGCCTGGAAACCTTTTTCACGGGCACTGGTTTTGAAGTTGTCAGAAACCCTACTGAAGAGTGTTACTGTATAAAGAGCATACTCATTATCCTCGTGCAATTTCTTGGAGGACCGTGGCACCTGCACATTTTACAGCTGAATTAAATAATACAATAATATGACTTGCAAATTCCATTCCTTGGAATTAGTTGCATTTGGGCATGTTGAGCAGTCCTTTTTCAAGATCGTTTCGGAAATTAAAGTACAATAAAAGAACGCCAAGATGCAAGTCACGTAGCACATGTGAAAACATTTTAGCCAGTCATTGACACACATTCCTCTAAACCACCAAGTAAAGCAAACTAAACGATTGCTCAGTAGCGTCATTATTATGTATGAAACTTAGTGCATATGCTTCAAGTTACTAAGCATCAGCCTTAATGGATGAAATTAGCTGAACCACCTACAAGAATGTGAATAGACAGCTTGTGAAGTCAACAAAGATCAAATAAATCCACCACCAAATTCCAAAACATCATGTGGTTTAGATGAGTTTTTACAAACCAGGAAAAAAGTTTCATAAGAATTTCATATAATACAAGAGACTGAAGGCAGAAGATAATTCCACAAAGAACTATATAAAGGTTCAAGGTCGATGAACAGGAGGGGAAAGATTTTGGAAAGTGAAAATTGCATCAAAAACTTTGAAACAACTAGAATAAAATCACAAACAAAAGATCCGCATTCATATAGATGCATTCTTAATGAATCTTATCGAACTAGTAACTCAGACAGTTCTCTCAGCAGATATTATCCTAATGCCATTGCCATGATAACGCTTGGCAGACAATGGGATTAATGATACAGGAGATACCAAGTTAAACAATCAGGCAATGATAATGAATTTACTACAGAAGATCGGAAACTGAAGCCTTATTTTATAAAATAGATACCAATCAATTCATTCTCTCGCATAGTAGATGTTAGTATAAATCAACGAGGACCTGGACGAAAAAGAGGCCACAGATATCGAAGATGGTCATTTCCACGAAGCAAAATACATATGCAAGAGTGGCATGGTTGAGAATATAGGATCATAATGTCTGCAATTCAAAAAAAAAATGTTTGTTTGAAACTTACCTGTGTTTATGTTGTATGGCTTATCGCACTGAAAAGACGTAGCTAGGAGAGTTTATTCATGTTCATGATTTTTTTTGGTCTCTCATTATAAACAGCATATAAGCATGATATATCCTTAAGTAAGGGAGAAAACCAATAGATGACCAACTTTAAAGGACTAAATGAGTGAGAAAGCAGAAAGAACTTTAAAGATAGGACCGGAAAACCAAAAGATTGTATGAAAGCCATAAACCATGATATTGATTCGGATCTAAGCCAGGCATTAGCAAAGGTAAATACACAGAATCCATTTAGACTAAACACAAATGATGTTGAGAAAGCTCTACTTTTTTATTTTGGAACATTTATTTATAAGGTCCTTTACTGTTTAATTGACCTCTTTAATTTTAAAAATCTAAAGACAAGAATTAAAGATGGACAGGATCTCCAATTTCTTTGGTCTCCAAAAATCAATAATAGGGATCGAAGGGACTTCTACAGTGCAATTGCATCTCAACTGTCTTCATAAACCATGAATGTCTGATATACCTCATGTTCTTTTCTATGGGAACATGTACGTTTAGAAAAAGAATTGTATCACAACAAAAATAACTTCTACAGTGTCCATAATATCAATCAAAACACATGCATTTATTCATAAAGTTGAAGTACTAAGAACGTATCCAATGAGAATCCTAACTATGTAAAACACAAAAATCCTCAGATATAAGCTCAATTCTTCCAGATTAAGTTACAGGAGTGGTATATTTGATGAATATTTACATAAAAACTACCTAGATGTTACAAAGCATCTTACCACAAAGTTAGTTAATGTCTCATAACTAGACAACCAATCCTTCTGAGAATACTTTGGCACAACTGCCAGAAGCGTCACCAGATGCTCTGAGGTGATGATATCCTCTGCTTTAACCAAATCAGAAAGATCACGAACAGCTAAACTGAAATATTCAAAAGAATTATTTCTCAATTCAAGTTCGCAAAATGTCAGAGTCAGAATATAAGAAAATTTCAAGACAAAACAAAAAAAAACTAATATTTCCCATTGCAGAAGAATAAGATCTCTCTTCACCATAACATGCACACCTGCCAGTTTGTTTTCTTTTTATAGCATTAAGCTGACTGCGTACATTGTTATACTCCGAAGCACGGACCTGAAAAATAACACAACAAACATAGAACATAAAGTGCCAGACATAAATAACGAGGAAAATGTTATTCCTACAACTCTGATGTGGATCTGTTAATCGATATAAAAAGTTTCTTACATTGAGCCACAATTTAAACCAGAAACACCTCAAAGCCATGCCTCGTGAATCAGCAAAAACAATGGCCTCACACAAACATAAAACATCAATGGAAAAACTCAAATCAACATGAGGCGCTACTAATTAATTAGTAGGTGGTCTGACTTCGTGAAGTACATGCTAACAACGGCTACACCTCTTAAGCCATATCTACCAGCTAAGTGATTTCATAACACACATCAGCAAAAGGAGAGGTCAAGAATCAGGTTTATCAACACAATTTCATTATTATTTTTCAAGAGAAAAAAACACAACACCATTTTGTCAAAAGTTTATCATGTACAAAGCATGTTCAGTCTTCCAGCTATATGGAAATATGACATTGAAGTTCTCAACCAATATAAAGCTAACCCAATCCCATTAAATCCAAAATTGCTGATCAATCAGCATTTGCAACTGATTGAACTTAAAATGTAATGACCTTCAAATCATCCTCAATTCTCGTCACTTGCGAATGAATGACATCCACAATCTCCCGAAGCGGCAACATCTTTGGGTACCTAGCTTCATCCCAAACAAATCTGCACAAAATTCAATCAACTCTTCAACCATAGACTGAATATTGAGAAACGCGTCAAATAGAAAGTTTTTTATAATAACCACCTCGTGAGATATGAATCCACCGGAACCCCGTCCACCGTCAGTGCGCCTCCTTCCCCACCAGACACCTTTTCCAACTCCTCGATCTGCCGCTGAATCTTATGCGAGACACCCTCGACGAAGCTATTCGACTGCAACAAACCCAACACAACGTCCAAACACCGACATTCAAGCTCCCACAGAAACCACCCAAGAAGAGGAAAAATCTCACCTTTACGAGGTCATCACTCAGAGCCAGAAGCGAGTCCAACGTTCCGACCCGAAGATCCGGCACATTAAACTGAAAATTTCGCGAAAAGGGGAAGAACCCAATTGAAGAAAAAGGTCCAAAGATCGAAACGTGAAGAAACCAACAAAAATGGGGGATCAGTGCATACTCTGTAGACAGAGGTGTCGAAGGCGTGGCTGGAGATCGAGCCCTGCAATCGGCTCCAGAGGGCGGAGTGCGCGGTCTGCTGCGGGACGGGCAGAGAGACCACCCAGTACCTCCCCACCGCCGCCATTCGGGATCTCGGAAGCTGAGAATGGAAAGGACCCAATTGAGATTGGAGATGATGGAATCGGAAAAACCAGTAAAGGTCGTACCTTGGTTTAGATTTTGGCGGCGGCGGTGGCGAATTAGAGATCGAGAGAGCGGGAAGACGTGCGTTCCAGTTAAGGATTTGGAGAGGGAAGGGCAGAGAGAGAGAGAGAGAGGTGAGCCTTGTTGTCTCGCCTTCGGTGTATTGAGTATGAATACTACAGGAGAAGGGGAAAAGATAAAATAAATACATCAGCATGCGCATATGAGGGGGATGATAATGCAGATGCATTGCGACACATTGTATGGATTATTTGTTGTCCTTGCCAAAGTGACCAAAATATTATGGGTGTGCATGCTGAAGATGTCTTTTTTTCTCAAAATTTTTCAAGGGGAATATTTTTCATTTATAGAAAACTTGAAACCCCATTCCAAGTTCAAGGTTAAGTATGAATAGCCGATGTATTGTTATGATTTTTGGTATTAATGGTAATCAACCGATCGAAACATACATTCATAGCCATGGATTTCCATAGGATCGTATGCCTTTTTTTACTCTCTCTTTTTTATGGAGAATAATAGATAAAAAAGAGAGAGCATATGTCATTTGGAAACTATGTTCTATTTTATTGGCAAGATAAGCAAAAACAACCGTCCATTCATGTTTCTCTTTTCTTTGTCGTTAAAGAGGTATTATTGTCATCCTATTAACAACAATGATTGATATATCAATGGTATTTAATGTCGTAATAGTGTGACTACTTTATGAGCTCGCGATATTATTGTCATCGACTAAGATGTAAATGAACAAGATTGCACATTAATTACGATAACATGGGATCAACGAGGTATACATCATGTTAAGAATGATAAAACACATCAATGATCATCAATATTAACATAAATGATTTAATCAAGGCGAAATAGATAGGTAAATATTAATTACGGATCTACATCAAAAATTGTATGGACAACATATACAATCCAATATAGATTCTCAATGGAGATCCTTTAACGAGAGAACTGGAGTTAACATCAAACGTGATATTTTTTGCGTAGAGATTAATGAACTCCAAATGTTCTATATCTTAAAGGAATAGAGTAAAATAATATAAACTCCCAGGAAAAGTGCATATCTCCACTTGTACAACACTCATACAAGTTGCATGCTCATGAAAAAGTTTGGGTGACGTTGCTTTCTTTAGTGAATCTGCTACGTGGAATTTGTCCATGTTTGCTATATGGAAATACACCCACTTTATACCCATCTTTAACATTTAAAACTTTATTATCATTGTAGTTTAACTTGGTTGATGAAATGACAGTTTTTGGTGGGCTAAAAAGTATTTTTATATGTCATTATGAAGAGATTTCAATTGAAAATTATTCAATTATAAGCCAATAGATACAAAATAAAGTGTAGAGCAGATAGAGGATCGATCCATAGTGACTCAAATATATTACGTAATTTTTTATTATATTTAAAGGTATATTTGACTGTATTGACTTATTTTTATTTTTTTTGTCCATATACCTTGAAAAGGGTAAAATTCATGTCACGAGATTCTAGACATCAATAGGAATTCATAGGAATTTTTGAAGAATTTTTCGGATTTTTCTTCTATTTTTCGTGATTTTGGAATTTTATAGAAGCTTAAAAGAGATTTTCAAGAAAATTAGGGGACTTGAATGTAAATTAAATGGAAACCTAGAGAAATATTTGTAATTACACAAAAGTAGAAGAAAAAATGTTTTTTCCAATTTTAATATTTTAATGGTAAATTGAAAATAAATGAACTTTATGAAAATACAGAAAGGTATTGAGAACTAAAATGTATTTAGGAAAATATGCGAATGAAAACTTTCAAATTTCGCATAATATAAAAATTTTAAATTGGTGAAATTGTTGGTAAATGAAGATTTAGTTTTTGCAAATGAGTTTGCGGGGACAAAAAACTAATCGAAGCTTGATTCTAAAAATGCGATACTTGCAAAATAAAAATTATCAAAATTTTAAAAATTTCAATAAAAATTAAACGTTGGGAGAAACTGTGGTTTACTCCAAAATCTAAAAAGTGAATTCAAAGTAGCCCCTTAGGGCTTCGTCACTGGCAGCCTTTGGGGATTTGATGGTGGTGCCACAGGCGACAACACGGTAGACGGAGGAGTACTTGGAGTCGGGATATCTAGGCTAATGGTGGTGACGAAGTCTCATGGCGGCACGAAGCAGCTTGCGGAAGCGAGAGGCTCACAACAATTAGGGATGGAGGAGGAGAAATCTGGGCATGCTTTTGTTGGGGCAAGTGGAGACGAAGGGAATGTGGGGCTTAGTGGTTGTCAGCATGGAGCTCGAGCTCCTAGTGATGGGTCCTATAGCTCGAAGTTGATCCTCCCCTTTACAGAGGAAGATGGCAGTGTATTAGTTGTTGGCGATGACAACTGAAGGCGGAGCGATCGTCGTTCATCGTTCGAGAGGAGGCAAAGAGGTTGTGAGGAGGCAGGTAGATGCCTAATGCTATAGGTGGATGGGAATGGGCGGGAAACTGCCCTTTCGTTGGTGAAGAAGGGGTTGATGTCGACAAACTTTTTTATAAAAATAGTCAAGCCCAAGAATAGTCTCATATGGATGGGTTTTTTTACCATTAGTCCTACGAAGAAAGAAAAGGTGAAGTTTGTTAAATGTATTTTTTTTACCTTTTGATTTGAAAAATTAATCAAGATACTTATATAAAGATTTATTTTAGGTGAATATGCTTTTGAGTTAGAAGGTGAATTCTATTTAAAGTAAAGTCACTACTTAGTAAGGGATTTATTAAATTTTTAGGATTTTGGTTATCATTGAGAATTTCTTTATATATTTTATAAGCAATCTTCATGATGAAAATGGTCTAAAAATAAAGGAGAAAATGAAAAGACTTATCCTATATTTCACAAATTTTGGGTAAGTGATCATGATGAATTAAGGATTCATCAGTTGAGATGCCATCATTGTAGGAATAAAAAACTTCTGAAATATTGTCATGAAAATAATTTCAATGGTTTCTAAATATTGCTCAAAATAAAATCTTCCAGTAATAATGAACAACAACAAAGCATTTTCCCACATTAATTAGGGTTGGCTACATGGATTCTTTGCCTCCATTCAGATCTGCCTTGGGTCATTCTCGTACTTAGATCCAAATAACTAAGATGTCTTCGGTAGTCTCCTTCCAACACTTCTTGGGACTCTCTCTCCCTCTTTTAGCTGGCTCAACATACCAAATATCGCATCTTCCAACTGGTAAATCAGTCCTCCTCATTTGCAAATGGCCAAACCATCTTAAGTTGTTTTCTCTCATCTTATCCTCTATTGGAGCTCCACTAACTTTTCTTCCCGTTGCCTCATTCAAAATCTGATCTGTTCGTGTATAGTTGCTCATCCACTGTAGCATTTTCATTTCTACTATTATCATTCTAAGCATGTGTCCATGGTTTGCAGGCCAACATTCAGATCCATAGAGCATAGTAGGTCTCGTGTCAGATTTGTAGTACTTTCCTTTGATTTTCAAAGGATCTTTCTTATCGCATAGAATACTAAAGACTCCTACTAACTTTAGCTTACAACATACATCTCATTGATAAAATAGTTTTAGC
The DNA here is from genome assembly GCA_037367405.1 of Ottelia alismoides. Lineage (NCBI taxonomy): Eukaryota > Viridiplantae > Streptophyta > Magnoliopsida > Alismatales > Hydrocharitaceae > Ottelia > Ottelia alismoides. The sequence continues at coordinate 460,012 of JAZKJV010000230.1, forward strand.
CATATTCTACAATTTTTATGCACATGTTATGATTTTTATTGACATAGCGGGCGATGTCAAAATTATTTATTTAGCACTCCTCCATGATATGCATCTCTAGCCAACAAGAACGCATAATAAATGTGAGCCCCAGGACCCAGGTAATGAATCCGTGATTCATCACTCTAGAAGATGAAAATAGAGCTCTATTCTCAAGTGATTCATGGCATGTATTAATTTAAATTGCATTCGTATCATTCATGCATATGAATTAATATTCATATTTTAGCATGCATAATTGCATTTAATAAGAAGCTAAAAATCGTGTACATTATCACATGTATATTACCATAAATTACTTTTTTAATTATTTTTACTAACTCCAAATCAAATAACATCAACTTTGTTGTGTACATATTATTAACATTAGTCAAGGGAAAATATCAAAAAATAATAATAACGTGTATATTTGCCTAATAAAACCTAAACCCTCGTTTTGAGACCAGAAAGCCACAAATGTGAATATCTCCCTCATACAGTCTCCTATGGACCCCTACTCACTTTTGAATTAATGTACATTCAATTATCTACAAAATAGGACCAGATTAAAAAGAATCGTAATTCATTTGTGAAACTTGGATTTAGGGACCTCATTGTATATTGTACATATTGCCTAATTTTAATCCTATTATCTTATCTATAAAAATGACTCTTTTGATCAATTTCTTTTTTATTTATTTTCTTTGATTTATGATTAAATAAAATATGCAAAAATCTAAATCAAAATTAAAGTAAAAATCAAATAAAATAAATCACTCTAAGTATGTATATACAATATGTATACGAGTTCCTTTTATTTTATTTATTTATTTTCTTAATTATTAAAAATGTAAAAAAAATAGAATAATATGTATGTATTTATTTCAGATTTTATCTAATTTATCTTTATTTTGACCTTATTTTAAAATTACAAAAAAATTGTAAGATAAAAAATACAAGTATTTTATATCTATAGAGTACCAGCAAAAATATGTTTTATACATATGATTTTTTGTTTTCGTCCCTTCATAAAAAGTTATAGATCTCATCGAGACAATCAACTTTCATGAAGGTCACATTTTGATTTGATCTCATTTTCTATTTTTAATGATTTTTCTTCTTATTTATTTTCTGAATTTTCTAGAAGCAACACGTGGCAGCTCCTGAAGTTGTCACGTGTCACCGCCCATTCTCCCCCTTTTCTTTTTATTTTTTATGTATTTATTTATTTTACTCTAATTTCTTTTATTTTTGTACTCAGTGGCCTCACCACGGTCGTTCGATCTCGGTCGATCGAACGATAATGCCTCTTCCCCTTCCTCCATTGGTCTTTTCTGCCTCTACCTCCGCCAGCGACCGTTACGCCCCAAGCCCCATTTCCTCCATCTTTGTTACGCCCCCACTCCCTCAAAAACCTCTCTCCCTTTGCCTTCCTCTCAATCCGTCGATCTTCGATCCAGTCAAGAGAGAGAGCAGCTGAGAACAAGGGCGGTGATAGCACCCTGTGAAACCCCGTATTTTTATCATGAATTCTGGAGTATTTTTGGACACTCAAGAAAGTTAAATAATCAATCCATTTCGTAGATCTCGTCAAGATCTTTCCAACAAGCCCAAGAACATCCAATTCTGACATTCCTAGACCAAGATATCGATTTTTATGTTGGATGATTGAGATCCATATATGGATCCGAAATGGATCCGAAATTGAATCCATTTACACATCTCCTTCTATAAATAATCTATGATAGATTTCCCTCTCCAAAATCTAGCCATCATATCCTCCCCCCTCATTGGAGCACTGCTACCTTGACCGAATAGGTCGCCAGAGGGCCGTTGTCGACATCGGAGAAGGTGATCTGATCGAAGATCCACGATCATCTTTGCGTAGGAAAGCTCGAGGTCACCATTGTAGGTATATTCGCACTACGATCGAGCGATGGAAATATCATTTCCGTATGAGCGGAGATTCTGAGAGAACATCCTCAAAGGTAACGATAAATGCCTCCTCTTGTTGTTGGTTTCCACATTTTTGTCCGCATATGCTTGAACATGCTTAGAGTCTCGGTTTTTCTTATGATATGACTTATATACTAGTAACGAAGTTTTATCCCTCCTTGATGTTGGCTTTTCCACAATTTTGGATCCTATTTTCGAACATTCTTAGAGCTTTAGACATCTCTGTACCATGATCTTAAACTGTTGACGACGATAGCTTGATTTCTTTTTAGATCTATATGTTGATGGTTAAATATGATTCTTATCTTCGTGATACATATGGATTGTTATCCTGATGTCTTTGATTTGGTGGTTAGTCGTCATGCATGTATTCCATCCATCAAAATTTTCTTACCAGAGCTCCTCGTCACATCTGGACCAATATGTCATCGTTCTATCTAAAAACTAGTTTCATTCTCGTGGCTGATTTGGAATTCTATAATCTTTAATACTGTTCATCCAAGCTCAACCATCAGAGTTCACGTAATATGAGTTCCCATTAAAGACAAGATTTCCTCCGTATGTTTGGATCATCCTATCAACCATGTTAATAAGTTGATCCATGCGAACTTTTGAAATAAGGCGAACATCTAGACTCACATTCTCTCACATAGTTGTAAAAATCATGTCAAATTTTGATTATTCGTATGAAATAAACCATGTGTTATGAAATTATTTGATAGAAATTTCCTTGATGGCAGTAAGCAATAACATATGCATGAGCATGAATTAATTGGATCCATTACGGGTACATAATAACGACAATCATATACATGAGCATGAATTAATTGGATCCATTACGGATACATAATAACGACAATAAAACCTTTGGACGTTAATGAGAATAGAGGTAACTGGTAACGCCTTTGGGATATTGAGAGGTATTAGAACGTGATATTCTAAATGATTAACCTTAAATGATTTGAGTATGATACATAAATATACATTTATAAATATTGAACAGTATATGATCTTGAAATATTATAACCAATTTGGACAGCCGACATTAGGTGTTATCTTAATATGAAAATGACATCATTATCAATTTTAGTTATATGCCACTGTGGAGTCTGTATACAAAAGATCTGCTTGTTGGATATATTGCAAAAAGCTCTGTTTCCCTATAATTAGGATAAATTTACACTATTGTAAAGATGTTTCATATTTAGACCAGTGAATTTATCGTGAGCGCTTTAGTTGAATAATAAAATTGTCTGGAGTTAACTAGGTCTAATGATGTTTTCACTTAGTATTTATAAATATATTTTTATATAACTTTATGGAATTAGACTCACAAATTATCTACAAGTAACTAATTTATTATGAATACTGTTGTGATGGTATTATGGTTGGGTCATGATTAATGTCCCAATATCATCAGCCCATGCAACTCAAAGTTTAGATCATTGGCATTATTACATCATAGTGATTTTTCATCCCATGCGTGAGATGTCATGGAGAACGGGTAGATGGAGTTACGTGCTGTAAGGGATTGGACACATCCTTGGATCCTATAGAGAGGCCCTGAAGGTCGCGACCCCAACAGACGAGTTGGATGACGCGTTGCACCTAGCAGTCCGGTTGCATCCGGAGTCGCTCGACGGAGTAGGCAGGTAGCGTGGTTGGCGTTCTTGGTTTCACACTTATACACAATATTAAGACTCGGAGTAGAATTAGGTGTGGCGGCATCAAATTCTATTTCGAGTATTATTATTGTGAGAGGTGTTTCAGAAGTGGTTTGAAGTTGGAGAGTTGGGGTTGTGATCTTTCCCTGTCCGATCAAAAAGAGGTCTTTGAGGATTACTCGAGATGAATGTCAAGTTCCCGCGTAGTGGAGGTCTGCGAGTCGCGTACTTGCATGTACTAAATAAATACGAGAAATGACTCATGATCGAATATTAGTAATTGGAAGGTATACCATTGTAGACTCTAATTAATGGGAAGAAATATCAAGATCAACATGGTAGTACTCAAATTATTATTAAATAAATAAATAAATAAATAAAATCAGTTGTCATGTAACCCCTTGTAAATTAGAATAATTTAGTAGACTCTAGTTTCTACAATACATGCAAATGACACTAGATAAAATCAAGTGCACATGCCTTGCTTACCTCTGCAATAGTTATTATAGTGTTTATCTCATTACTGGGCAATTGCTCATAACGTTACACTCGTGTGAACCCAACATGTGTAGTTGAGTAGCAGCCGCAACAGTAGCGGCTTTGAGGAGATCGAACTTCTACGTCATACTTGCACCAAACATTGTGCGTTCTACTTAGAGTAATTTATCTGATTCCACATTTTTTTCTTCTTTATTTGAGAGACAATATAATGAGATATTTGAAGAATCTCTGCTATACACTTTATGGCTATATGTTGTATCTCATCTCGTAGACATGGACTTGCTGGGCATTTTTTAATGAGAATGAATTGGTGTTGCATTACATATCATTTTCTATTATTCTCTTGTTGTTATATATACATATTTCAAATGCTAATCTGGTATGCATAAGATGGTTTGTTGAGTATCAAAGGTCATGGGCGTATTTTGACTGTAGGTCCGACGCTCTCTTCCCATCAGTTGCAATGGCCGGAGGGACGGGACGTCACACACCCCCACCTCCGGCCAAGACCTCTCTTTGGCGTGATCCACAGAGTCTTCTCTGTGCAGTTGCTGCTTCCACCAGGCAACCAACTCAAGCCTATGGAGCTCGTCGGCTCCAATGAGGTGACGATTGGAGCGAGAGAGCTCCACCTCCTCTGGAGAGACCCTAACCCCCAGGTATGCTCCCTTCTTTTCTCTCTTCTTCTTTCTCTATACTTCTTTCTCCTCTGTTTTTCGCCACTTCGTCGATCACCTCCACCCGATTATTTTCCTTCTTTGCGAGGGTCCACATATGTATCGCGATAGTATATGAACCACTAGCTGATTGAGTCTGCGCTAGCTGTATGAATATACCCGCGTTAGCAGCATGTTAGTTAAAGAACGGCCCTACTTCTCATTCCTCAACGGAGAAAGGGCGAGGTGAAAGGGAGGGAAAGGTAGCCGAGTGAGTTAGGCTAAGCAGAGCGTCAAAGCGAAAGGGTGCGAGACGTAGCTAAAAGGGTTAAGAAAAGCGAGTGCCCTTGATCTGCTTCACCTCACATCAAACCCTCAGCCGACCACCACACCACCGCTTCGCCTCGTTCAGCCTCACCCTTGTTACCGAGCCAATAACCGCACCGTCACCTCCTCTGTGCACCTCCACGTTCGCATCGCATTGTACCTCGCCACCACATTTCTCCACATGTTCACCTTCACCCGTCGACTTCAACCTTAGGTCGATCCATCGGTGCACCACTCGCTCATCGTCGACCATTGTAGTCCCGATCTTCACGCTCCGATCCGCATCGCCTTCCCCTCCGTGCCACCGCACCGTATCTTGACCACCTCCTCCATTCGCCATCGACCACAGTCTCGCTCCTCCGCCGAGGCATTCATCGAGCTCCATCTACCATTGGATCAAGGCCTAAGCCTTGATCCAACGGTTCACCAAGCACCCAATCACCACTCCAAACCTCAGCCCATGCCTCAAGGTTCGGGTGGGACCGAACCACCAGCACCAGCCACGTGTCACTTTGGCATGTCTGAAGCTCAGTCGTTTCCCGAGCCTCGCGCCCTCATGTGCCTTGTACGTGGGGAACGAGGAAAATTTGCAAAGAGCCCCTATTATTTTGAAAAATCACACAAAGGTTCCTGCCATTCTGGAAGCACGTGTGTGGCATGTGTGCGTGGGCAAATTATAGTGGACTCTTAGTGGGTTTTGGTAATTACAAATAGGCCCTTCTACACATTTATTTTAATGGTATTTACTTTCGTTTATACTCATGCCTTTGCATGTTATTTTGAATCTTCAATCGTCATCGTATTTTTATTCCAAAAATTACGTGTTATAGAACAATTAATTCTTTACCTTTTGATGAAATGAATGTATTTTTGTGAGTCGTGCTTGATTTATTATTATTATTATTATTATTATGGTGGTGGTGGTGGTGGTTATTTGCATACTTCAACCCCCATGATCTCTACAATTCATATTAAATCACCCATTGCTCCAAAAAATATCCAAAATTCGCATTTTATAGAATTACTTACGTTCTAAGATGTTTCCAAAAATCAATTCATTTGCACGCATATTTTTCTTAGAATAATTTATTTGGTGATTATTTTAAATAATTTTAATTCTCTATAAACTTTGTAATTTTAGAGTTAGAATTTTTCTGGGATAGATCTTAATTAGATACATCAAAGTTAATTTTGAATTTGGAAACTAATAAGTTTGTAATTTATTAAAATTAATTTACTGAAAATCCCACAATTTACATTGTTTTTTTAAAAATTCACTCATTAGAAAAATCACAAAAAATCACAGTAGTCTAATTTCACTATTTCCAACATATTGTCAAATTTTCATATTTTTTTACATATCATTTGCATAAAAAATTGCAAAAATCCCACAAAAAGTGTATGTTTTGCATTTGCTTCATCTCGCTTATAAAATTCTAAAAAAATATTTCTTTTGAAAACCATATATTAACTTTGATAAAGTGAACTTTACGTTGTTCCTTCGCCTCCTTGAGTCGGCCTTGGGGCTTTTCCATGTTAAATAAATACAAAAATGTGCTTTACTTAATTGATTGATTTATCTAATCATGTTGTTTACTGTTCAATCGACTATTTCAGAGGGACCTAATGTGTGATGCCCGACAAGTCAGGTCTGACAATCGTTGTATCCACCGCTCTCTCGGCACTCAATCCACGAAAAATCAACCAAGGCAACAATCAACCCACAATATATGATAAATTAACTAAAATTGTACATGATGAAATTTATTATATCATGTAAATAAATGTATATAGGAAGCATGTGCAGGAGTCGAACCACTAAGAGCAAATACACAGATAACTTTTTATTGTCTAAAAGTAAACAACAAATATTTTTGTACTTTTTGGGTTTTTAGATTTCTGTGGATTTTTATTTTTATTTATTTTTTAATGGATTTTTACTATTTTTATGGTTTTTTAATTTTTATAAATTTTATTTTATTTTTATATTTTTCTAATTTTTAATTTCCTTTTTTTAAGGATATAATAAGTATATATGTATAATAGGAAAAATGGGGATAGCCCCCTTGGGGGAGCTAACTTGGTCCCCCGCCCCATTTTCCTTATTTTTTATTTTTTTTGAAAAAATAATCCATGGAAATTAATCATTATATCTATATATTATGTAATGAATCCACATTTCATCATCTTTATTCTATCATTTTGGCATCAAAAACCCTGGCAAATGCATGTAAATACCATTAATTCCCGCATCTTAGCATTCATGCATGTACATATAAATAGTGTATAAAATACAGTTTTTAAAGCCAAAATCATAGAATAAATAAAAGAAAAGAAAAAGAATAAAATATTGTAAATATTTTATAACCCGAAACCCCGAGACCTAGGCATCTAGATGAATAGGTCGACAAGGAATAAAGTAGGGGGAGATAAGGGTCAAAGTACAATAAAGATTTCCTTCATTCTTTATTCATTTTGGGACCTATTTTTGGTTCTACGTTTATACCTCAAATAAAGAAACTTTATACATGAAAGTTGTAGATAATTAAATAAAGAAAAATACAAAATTGATTTCACTCAAAAAATTGTACAGATAAAAAGATATGATCTCAATAAAATTCCAAAATATCAACTTCCCAGACATGTATCTTGCAAATAAAAACTTGAAATGCATCAAACTCACCTTTAATTATATATAATTTTAAATAAGCTACTTAATGAAGGTGGTTTCGTATTTGGCGGAGCTACGATTTGAAAGTTGAGTTTTGGACCCCTATTGTATACTTGTACAGATTAAAAAATTCATTTTATTATTTATTCATTATTTTCATAATTTTATATTTTTATAATTTTGTAGATATTACTTATAATATATTTGTATGTTAAAATCAGTTCAGAAACTCAAAGAAAACATAAAATAAAATACTCGTATAAATAGCCTACCTAGGTATAATACCTATACTTATACATATAGAATTACTATTCATATTTTATTAAGTGTATAAAATACATCAGAAAAATCAAATAAAAATATATTTAAGTGTATAAAATATTCTATAAATTTATAAAATAATAAACAAAAATAAATAAAGTAAATACATAAAATAAAAATAAAATAATAAAATAAATATATATATGTACCTATATAGGTCATTGAAGGTAACTTATAATTATATACCTCATAAAAATAAATAAAAATCACCATAAAAATTTTTATAAAATAAGGAACATTTTTCATTTTATAACCTAAAATAAATAAAAACATTTACTAATTTATTTTGATTTTACAAATAATTTTTGCTTCGAATTTCCTGGTTGGTCCACGTGGACCAACCAGGTGCAGTCATCTGTTGACCTTGGTCAACTGCCTGACCGAGGTCTGCCACCTTCTGACAACCCGATTCTGGCCCGATTTCGCCCATTTTTTGAGCCAAATCCCTTCGTCCTCTTCCCTCGATTCCTTCTTGGGAGTTCTTCCCCGATCATCACTGAGCCACGCCATGCATCCAGATCATGCCATATCCTCATCATGCGTGCGTGCTCTTGCTCCCAAAGTCACGCCACCACCTTGTACATAACCGACCTGCCACCTTCGAGCTCGAGTTTAAACCCTTCTTGCCTAGCCATCCTCCTCCCTTTGGCGTGCTTCGTGTTGCCAGAGGTGACAGCTCCGCAATCAGACCTTCAGGCGAGTCGAGGAAGCCTTATAGCGGCTCCACCATCTCCGCCGACCTCCGGCGTCGAGGTATCCCTCCTCTGGTCTTCGGCCATCGAGGTATACCGCTTCTCCCATTCCTTTTGCTTCATTTTCTTTCTTGTAGTCGTAAGAGTAGATTAGACCCTTTAGATTCCACCGCCGTTCGCTATCTCGCCCAATCGCGCTCCATCGTCGGCGCGCACCACCGGTCGAATCTCATCCACCTTCCATAGCCTTCATCCGACACCCATTCCACCTCCGCGAGGTCCAGGCATTTTTTCCCTAGCCCCCTTCACCACTTTTTGTAGGTCAGCAGCGTGTAACAACCCCTGGAGGTCCGTCTTCGTACTTCGCCGGAGGTACCTGGAGCTCGAAGCTCCGCCGCCCTCGCGCCAGCGCCTCAGAGCCCCTCCGACTACATCAAGCGCTCCAGCACGTAGAGCGACCTCCCAGGAGCACCCCAACCGATTTTGAGCCCGAAGCATCACCGGAGTCCCGAGATCCAGCTCGGGAAGTTTGCCTCGCCGGCATTCTTCCCCGTTCTTCCTCGTGGCCTCCCCGCCGTCCTATCCGGTCACCGCTCCAGTTATGATATCAGCCGTCAGATCTAGACTCGTCTCAGCCGTAGATCTCCATCTGAGGATCTGATCCGAGCCGTCAATCACCGAACTGTCATCGTGCTTTGTGCGTGCGCCACGTGGATAAGTGAGCGGCTCTCCGTCGTTCAATCGCGCGCGTGTTGGGTATTTTGTACTTTTGACCCAGCCATTTTGTGTATTTCGTTTTAGTCCATAAACTTTCAGTTGTAGTTTAAATATTTCTGTAATATTTGCATTTAGACCCCTGTACTTTTAATATTTGCATTTAGGTCCTGTCCACGTCACCTCACGTGACCCGTGCACGTGAGGTGGTGGGCATTTTGCATAGGACCCCCCTGGGTTTGTTTATTTCATTCCAGTCCATGAACTTTTTATTTAAGTTGTAATTGGTAAAGTTGCATGTGAGCCCTTGGATCTTTGTAAAATTGCAAAATACCTCTACCAGGTCAGGTGCCCAGTGCGCGTGAGTTTGGACATTTTGCAGCGAACCCCCTCCGGGTTTGGGTATTTATTTTTAGTCTAGAAAATTGTGTTTAACATTATATATTTTTGGAAAAAATTGCAAGTAGGCCCTTGGACTTCTGTGTATTTACGTTTATGCCCTTGCTAGTGTTGTATTTTTGCTTGGATGTTTGCATTTATTTCATGCATCATTTTAACTCGAAAATTTACCAAAAAAATACCGTAAGCTCCTGTTGCATTGTAGTTTAACGCTATATTTTTAGTTTGCATTTTTATTGCATTTTTATATTTATAAATAATCAAAAGCAAGCATTTTTGTTATTGTTTGCATTAAAAAATACCAAAAAAATATTAAAACCCCCTAAAAAATTCCTAAAAAATATATTTTGTGTATTTTAGTGTGTTTTATTTTCTGCCCAAAATCCCTAAAAATTACAAAAGAAAACTCCTAAAAATAGTAAAATTCTCAAAATCTTCATAAAAATCTAAAAAATTCATAAAAACTCCAAAAGTGTGTTTTCTGTCTTCGAAATTTCCTTATCTTATTATCTATCTATAAAAATTAATTTGGAAATTTTCACTCCTATTTGTTATTTTATTTCTCTATTTTTGTCTTGAATATATATTTTATTCACTGTGTACTAGTGTTTTTTATTTTAAAAATACTAAAAAATTAGGAAAAATCTAGAAAAATCACTAAAACATTAAAAAATTATAAAAATACCAAAAATATTTTATTTCCTGATTTTTGAATATTTTTACTTAATTTTATAAATACCTTATCTTTCTCTCCTCACTTTGTATATATATTCTCTTTAAAGAAAAAGAATTTATAAAAAAATATAAAATATAAAAAGAAAATATAAAATCAGAAATTAAAAATCAAAATATAAAAATATAAAATCCAAAAATTAAATAAAAAAATATAAAATTAAAAACCCACAAAAACATAGCATTGATAAACATTTGATCACATTCACTTTTTTGAGCATTATTGCCCCGTTCTACATGTCTGCTCCTTGTGTTCGACCTCTACACATACTTGCACCTATACACATCTTGTTGTAGAGTTATAATAAATTTTAACTCTGCACCGCTTTTCATTATTTGATTCTTGTTGTGGGTTAATTGTTGATTGATTGAGGTTTAGTGAGCGATTGCTCAGCGACACTGTGGTCCCGCCTTGTGTGGACTACTTTAGACCCTCGCCAAATCTCGATTACCAAATGGCACCGTTGCTGGGGAGCAACAACGTATAGATCATTCTTTTGTGATTGATTGTGAATATTTGCCTACCTTTTTTTTGATTATATTGCTTGATTGTTCTAATCACCTTTTATTGGATTTTGTCTGTGGTACCGCCGAGCGAGGGAAGCGCTCCATCCTAGGCGCTTGGGCACCCACGTGAAAGCTCACTTAGCACCAAAGAGAACTTGGAGGCTTGAGAAGACCATCACTTCTTGAAGAGTTTTTGTAGTTTAAAATATTTGTAATTTGAAGTGAGAGAGAGAGAGACTTAATTTGTAATAACTTGGACTCTCCAGGACACTCGGGCCTAATTTCTGAGGGTTTGTTCCCTTGGGGGCCTCTTTTATTTTCGCGGGTGATAACCGAGTTATTTTGCGAGGATCACCATAAATAATATGAAAAGTGTCGCTGAGGCGACCTCTCACAAAACACCCGATTTGATCAGCAATTAACCCACAACCAAAGAATACAACAATCAAGCTCAAAATAAATGTGAATTAATCTTTATTTACTCTACCATAAAATGTATAGGGAACAAGCATGTAGAGGTCGAACCACAGAGAGCAATACAAAATGCAATAGCCTACATGTATTCAGAGTCATCCTTGTGTGAAGTGGGTTTTTTGGATTTTTAGAATTTTTTATTTTTTTTATATATTTTTTATTTATTATATTATTATTATTTTTTTAATAATATAATTAAGTAATATATATATATAGATATATAATATAAATGTATAAATTATGTATACCCATAGAGGGTTAGTATATATCTTGTAATACATCCAATATATATATGTATATATAAGTGTGATAAAATATATTTTTTTATATATTAGGGTTAATAAATAGATATATATACATATAAATAGTTAGATATATATATATATTCTTCTTTTTTTTGGAAATACATACGCATACATAAAAGGGGTATTATAATATTTACAAAAATACTCAAAAATAGTCAAAAATTCAGGGATAAAGTCTTTTTAGGATTTTCATGATTCTTTACTGTTTTTGTGAATTTTGGGCATTTTTAAAAACATTTTTAGCATTTTTAAATAGCAAAAGAGGAGCAAACAGTGGAATAGAGTCTGGCTGTCATAAAAATAGACATTAAAAATAGCAATCAGCCTCAAAAATTTTCCACACCATTTTTCTAATAAAGATAGTAAAATATAGCAGAATTAGGGACTGAGTTTATATTTTTCTGATTTTCTTTGAGTTTTTATATTTTTTTGAAGTTTTTCGGCATTTTTGAATTTTTAAGGTTTTCCTTTTGAGATTTTTAGGGATTTTTGGGCTGACACTAAAATAGGTCAAAATGCACCATAGGGAATTTTTTTGGAATTTTTCGAGGCATTTTCATATTTTTTTGAAATTTTATAAGTTAGACAGTGAATAAAAGACATGTTTTCGATTTTTAATAAATGCAAAAAGGCAACAAAATGAAAAACTAAAAATATAGCGTTCAAGCACAACCACTCAGGAGCTTAAGTCTATTTTTGCAAGATTTTTCAAATAAATATGAAGCACAAAATAAATAGACTAAGCATTCAAAGAATAAATGGCCTGGCAGGGGTATTTTTGCAAATAACATAGTTGACAGGGGCATACATGCAAAAATCGCAATAAAAATACACGTGAACTTTTATTTTCAGGACCATATTATAATTACCAAAAACCGGCATGGTTTACATGCAATTTTCATGCGCCTCACGTGGGTGTTGCACGTGAGGCGCGGAGGGACTAAATCGCAAATATTAAAACCTTAAGGGGGTGGTCTGCAATTTCTACAATTTTTTTACAACTTAAACTTTTATTTTTGGCGTTAAATAATAAATACAAAACAACGGGGGCTAGATGTGAAATGTACCCCCAAATAAGGCGTGTCATCCAACGGCGCTGGAGGCGGCACTTAACCACGTGTCAAGCATCGGACGGCGGATGTCGGTTCGGAAATGAAGGGCCTGGATTAGAATCTCCTGGCTGATCTGACGGTGGACGTACATCTTCATCAAACGGTCGTCGTTCAATCTGGGCCTCCCCTCTCGATCCAACGGTGCTGGAGGCATCTGGAAGAACGGGGAAGAAGCTCACCCTCGGCGAGCTTCGATCGGGCAGCTCGGGCTCCTCCGAGCACCTCCCGCGCATCTGAAGTTATCTGATCGTAGCTGGGAGGCTTCCGCGTCGTCTGACGGTTTTTTCATGGCTCCTGGAGGTCCGAGTCGATGGAGCGAGGTCAGAGAAGAAGGGGACCCCCAGGAACCTCTTCCTGGGTCAATGCAAGCCCAGATGGGCTCTATTCTTCGATGTACCTGCACAGGAAGAACCGCGGGCGAGAGAGCTATCTCCTCGACCCGGGGTTTTGAAGCTGCGATGCAAGATGAAGGTGGGCAGAGGGGCTCCGGCGAACGGCGGAGGAGGAGCCCCGATTCGCCAAGACCTATGGTCCTAGGTTGGTCCGAGATGATAGAACGATGGAGAACACGATGGGAATCGAGATGGGGTGCTTGGGGCGGTCGGAAACAATAGGGTTCACGGTGAAGAAGTCGCCGGAGCGGAGCTCCGGCGAACTTCGAATTTTGATTTTTAAGCTACGGGAATCAACTAAAACCCAATCTAATGACTGGAATGGAAAGCTAACATTAAAAGCTAACTAAAAACGCATAAAAGGGCAGCTCTTATACCTGGGGGCCTCCAGGGAGCAGGGCAGACGCCGGAGCTCCGTCGCGTCAAAATTCTCCGTCCTCCGGTCGAGTCGAGGCGCTGGGTCACTCCCCCTGTCACGAGGAATGGTCCAGGAACAAGAACAAGGCGTTTGGGTGGAATGAAAATGGCCAAATTCGAAGAAGGAGGCGGAGCTACTTATTTATAAACATTGGCAAGGGGCCTTATTAACCGGCGATTATTGATTGATCCAATGAATATCTAATTGATCTATGATTTTGGCGGGCATCATGGATGATCAGAGGACAAATCTTGTGAAGGAAGCGAGCCTGGATGATGGAAGGGATGGCCGCGAAAAATGGAGGAAAATCGAGGATTTGATAGTTCAGAGGCGCCAGGTAAGGGATGGGACAGTTGACCAGGGGGTCAGCGAAGGCCGGCGCCTAATTGGGCCACATCAGTCGCTACAAGACAAAACAGAAAATCTGATTGCAAATTGATTTATTTGACACCTTAAATGATTTTATTAATTTTTTCTTATAAGATGAAAAATGTGTATTATTCCATCTAGTATTTATTAATGATTTTTATTGAATTTTTCGAGGTGTTTTATTATAGTTTTATTTTGAATAATGTGTATATGTATGTATTTACATGTATTTTTATGTACTTTATTTTTAATTTGTTTATTTTCTTTTATTATTTTATTGGTTTATTTTATAAATTTATAATTTATTTTTGTGAGTATAAAGGTATTTTTATTTAATTTTTAGGAGTTTATTTATATTTTTAAATAAATAAGTATAGGTATATGTAGGTGTCCTTATAGGTGTTTTACCTAGGTGTTTTGTATTCTTAATTTATTTAATATATATTTTCTTGATTTTTATGTTGGATTTACATTTTTAACGAGTTATGAATAATGTATACATTATTATAAAAATATAAAAGAATAAAAGAACCAAGGAATAAAATCCTTTTTATTTATGTATAGATATATAGCATAGGTATTTTGTCTATGAATTTTTGTAGACTTATTTTATTTTACAAATTATTTTTGGTTTTTTCTTTACTTTTTAATATGTATATGTATTATATACATTATCTACAAAATTCTAAAAATATGAATTTATAAAAATAATGAATATTGAATAAAAAGAGTATTTTAATCAGTCCTATATACAAGAAGGGCCAAAAACCTAACTTCTGCATATGGACTCCAAAAATTATGGAACCAATTTTATAAAATAGTTCATGGAAAGCTATATACAATTAAAGGTGAGTTTGGGAGATTTGGAGTTTTTATTTGCAAGATATGGGTCTGTAAAGTTGAGATTTTGGCTTTTTATTCTATGTATAAAATGTACACTGAGTATTATTTTTACACAAACTCAATTTTGTATTTTTATTTACATTATTGTCTACAACTTTCATGTACAAAGTTTCTTTATTTGATGAATGCATAATTATGTACAAAATAGGTGTCAAAAATGCATAAATAAATGAATTAATAAATGAGGTATTTATTGTACACTGGCCCTTATCTCCCCCTACTTTATTCCATGTCGACCAATACCATGCTGGCCTTGGACTCGGGGTTTGGGTCATAAAATATCTCCAATATTTTTTTTCTTTTTTCTTTTCTTTTCTTTATTCTATAATTTTGGCATTAAAACCTTATTTAATGTTCAATAAATACAATAAATCATGAATGCTATTATGTACATTTTGATGCTATTTACATGTATTTGCTGGGGTTTTTGAGGCCAAAATGATAGAATAAAGGTGATGAAATGGAGATTCATCACCCCCCCTATACTTGCCTTAGCTAGTCCCTAGCAAACACTTATGCAATAAGTACAAAAAGAATAAAGAAAAGAAAAAGGAGAATGAAAAAAGATAGAGTGAATAGGGGTGCTTTCAGTGCAATGCATGTCTTTACAAAATCTGAATTTGGAGCTCCTGTCAGACCTTGGGTGTGAATGTGTGTGGAACCTAGTCGTGAACCAGCTCTAAAGTACAACAGCCTTCGATAGTCACAGAACTCGGTTCAACCCACCTCAATAGCCGGGTCAGAACTAGTCTACATCATACGCAAACCCTTATAACTATGAAGCTGACTTGTACGGTGTAAGTGATAGTGGCTCTCCCCAACTGAAATGATAAAAGAACTGACTTCTCCAGAATGACAACCCAATGATTCCCCAATCCAACAGCTCTTTCCTCGAGGAGCAGGGTATTCCCTTCTAAGTTCAAGTGGCAACCAGCTCAAGAAGAGGGGGTGAAGAGAAGAATGGACGGTAGCCAGTGTAGCTACCTATCCCGGGATGCAAGACCAGTGTAGTCAAGTCATCCAGCTGCAGGCTCACATATTTGACTTTGGAGCTCAAGCTTGCTTATTGACTTTACAACATATGTACATACTTTGCAGGCATTTTATTTTTGTACAGGCCTGATCATTCATTTTTTTTTCAACATACTATTCACAGCAGCCTTTACATAAGGAGTTTTTCCTCTTGAGCCAGTAGACTATCCCTCTTTTGAAGCTTTATCACAACCCACAATCTCCTGTCTTTAGACCTCATGGCTATTGGACCAGGTTGGGGTGCACTTCCCTCCCTAGACGAGGATGAATGTTTCCACCCGTGTGTGTCTCAAACTGGCAAATCCAACCCCCTCACCACTCCAACTGAGTTGATCCAAGTGAAAGGTGCAGGTGTCCAAGTTAGGTCACGGTCGGCAAGAGTCGTACGTGTGTCTCGAAAAGTTCTAGTTAGTCCACTGAGGTGACTTGAACCCAACCCTGATTTCTCAAAGAATTAAGTCTGCATGGACCTGAAGTACCTTAAACCTAGTTCCCATAAGGTTCCAGTGCAATTAGGTGCGGTAAGGTCCAACCAAGCTCCAATTTGAGACTTTATTAGACTGATTCAATCATCAAGCTCACTCAAAAAGAATATGAATGGTATGCTTATGCTATGCACAATGAATGATGCAATTTTTCACAAAGAGTTTGAAAGAATCAAAGAATATTTTTACAAAAAGGATTTTTGCAAGTAACTAAGAACTGGACATATACAAAAAGTATATACAATTATTTACACGGGCGTGCCGCTTTATTTGCAAAATGTATGAGTTTCTAAAAACTTTACAGATTTGAATGAAGTAGTTTATTCGGAATTGTACAGAAAGAATTGTACGTGTCTTGTCTATGATTTACAAGTATTTGTTCTTATTAGTTTTTGAAAATGACTTTGCAAACTATGGTACATGACAATTTTCGCGATCATTTACACACATTTGAAAACTATTTTTGCAAGATTTTTCACACTATATATACAATTTTCAAATAGTTTTGACAAGCATTTTCCAAAGTATTTGCACATAGGTTTTTCAAATCCTTTCTTTCACACAAAGATAAAGTTTTTCAATCAAAACATTTTCACACATTTGAAATCATTTCACATCAAATTTTTCAAAACTGGTCACACTATTTTTTCAAATCATACTGTATAGGTATCTGATTTATTAATCAGTATGTACAAAAGAAGAAAAATTGTATTTGATGTACAATATGGTTTTGGTTCTTATAGGCTTTGTTTGGGCTTATTCATTATTTACAAATGAGAGATTTTTGTGCGGACTCCTCAGACTTAATCGAGAATCATTTTCACCAGGATTTTGAGAACTATAGTCCAAGATAATTTTGCAAACATGTTCATGCATTTGAAAATCCTTTTACAAAGGTTTACACAGCATAGATAGATTTTTCAAAACAATTTTGACAATCCAATTTCACAATCATTTGCACACTGATTTCACACATTTTGATTTCACTCAAAGGAAATAAATTTTTCACACAAAACTAATTTTTCAAACGTTGAATACTTGTACACACTATTTTCAAACAATTTTCACAAGATTTTTCAAAGGAGAATGCTTCGCACAAAAACATTTTTCTGACTCAGTAATCAGTACACGTATAAAGAGTCTGAGGAACTCCCAATCATCTTTCGTTATTATAAAGCTACTTTTTACATTCTATTTTATGTTGAGGTGATCTTTTATTTTTCAGTATGAGTTATGGCTTATAGTATATACATGGTATATACGACCCCCCTATACTTAACTTGAGCTATGTCCTCATAGATCGAAAGGAAAAGCAAAGACATAACTCGTACTGAGTATAGACAGATCTAAAGAATGAGTATGAATGGAATGAATGAATGAGAAGTTGACCGTCCCCCCTATACTTAGGATCAAATAATCCTAAGCATAGCAGACTGTACAAAAAGCAGGGAGGGTCAAGGGTGGGAATATACTGATCGTACTCAGATTGTCTTCCTCTATACTTAGGGTAAGATACTCCTAAGTATAGACAGGAAGAGGAGACAATGGAGAGGATCAGACCGAAATGAAAAACTCTAGGTGCACATCCCCCCTATACTTAGGACAAAGTACGTCCTAAGTATAGAAAACTGTCTACAAGGGTGGCACCTTTTTGATATGAAAAAGAAAATAGAAAAGGAAAAGAAGAAAAGAAGAAAAGAAGAAAATCAGAGAAACAGTGGTTGGAGTACATCGTCTGAATCTTTCGACGCTGCAGGTGCTGTGGAGATATCATCGTGGTGCACTAGCTGGATAGAGTCTACAACGGCCAAGAATGCATCTGGTTCAAGGTAAGGCTTTAGTAGTTGGCCGTTGATGACGAAGGGCTGTACGTCAGGGGACAATTCTGATATAGCGATGCTTCCATTGTCACGCACTTCACATACTCGGAATGGCCCTGTCCACTTACTCTTTAATTTGCCTGGGAATATCCGCAACTTTGCATCAAATAACCACACTTTCTGTCCAACGTCGAAGGTCTTTCGTCTGATGTGCTGGTCGTGCCAGCGTTTCACCTTCTCTTTGTACATCAAGGTGTTATCGTATGCACAGTCTCGAAATTCCAAGAGCTTGTTCAGATCATCTTTTCGCTTCTGACCACTTCTGCGTGAGTCCAAATTACAATTGTTGATTGCCCAAAGAGATTTGTGTATTAATTCCACGGGCAGATGGCATGGTTTCCCATATACAAGACGGTAGGGCGACATGCCCAAGGGAGACTTGTAGGCGGTTCGGTAAGCCCATAGAGCTGAGTCCAAGAGTTGAGACCAGTCTTTTCTGTTTGGCCTAACAAGTTTATGCAATATAGTCTTGATTTCTCTGTTTGATAACTCCGCCATGCCATTGGTCTGCGGATGATAAGGAGACGCGACACGGTGATCGATGCCGTACTCCTTCGTTAACTTCTTGACCTCTTTATTGATGAAGTGGCTACCCCCGTCGAAGATGAGAATCTTAGGTATCCCAAACCGCGAAATGATGTTCTTCTTCAGAAACTGGCAAACTGTTTTGCGGTCGGCGGCTCGGGCGGGAATAGCTTCAACCCAACGACTCACGTAATCGACGACAAGAAGGATGTGCTCAAAACCTTAACTGTTAGGGAAAGGCCCTATGAAGTCAATGCCCCATGCATCGAAAATGTCTGCTATCTGAATGATTTTCAGGGGCATCGAATCTTTGGCAGTTAGTGTTCCTTTCAGTCTCTGACAGTCAATGCATCTTTTGACAAACTCAGCTGCATCCTTAAATAAAGTGGGCCACCAAAAGCCACACTGAAGTACTTTGGCTGCCGTCCGATCTCCAGAGTGATGCCCACCAGATTCGAGCGAATGACAATGCTCGAGGACACTAGATTGCTCCGTCTGAGGAATGCACCTGCGCCAAATACAATCTGCTCCTTCTCTGAATAGAAGAGGATCTTCCCATTGGTAGAAGCGGATGGTCGACTGACGAGTCGCTAAATACGGTAATTAATTCGGTCACGTTGTAATACGTGTACTCAGCGAGTCGGTCAGAACCGAGAGAAGATCTCCGTGAAGAGTGTCCCGGCTTTAATTTATATCCCGGGCAAGTATACTTCTCATCGGGTCTTCATGGTTCTCTTCTTCCTCTTCTTTCTTCTTTGGCATTTTACTCGAATCTTCTTTATATCCTGAATCAGCAATGTTTTCTTGATTAGAAGAGGATTTATGAATCATGATATTCTCACCAAGGCGATGGTCTTCCTCGGTGAGGTGGGAAGAGAGAAATGGAATGGTTTGAGAGTAACCATCCCGAGAGTAAGTGATCCTGGGCTCAAGAGGGTCATGAGTCCAGGTTGGTCCAAGTTGCGCTTGGACCTTTGAAGACGTACTTTTTGAAGGGTTCAACGAGAGATTCGCAAAGTCCGAATAAATATCCCCCAATCAGTCATCTTCGATGTCAAAAGAACCGATTAGATCATGATAATCAATGAGGCGCTAGTTCTACGGTGCACGTAAATGTGCGGAGTGAACTCACACAATTCAAACGCAATTCAAACCCCCAATTTCACCAACTCAACACGTGATGGCCGTAAGAGTTCGGCCGATTTATCTGGTCAATTTTAGTTGGCGAGAATACAATCTTGGAAAGATTAACGAGCTGTTAGGTGCCCGTATTTTCCTACAGACTGGCCCAGTTCT
The DNA here is from genome assembly GCA_037367405.1 of Ottelia alismoides. Lineage (NCBI taxonomy): Eukaryota > Viridiplantae > Streptophyta > Magnoliopsida > Alismatales > Hydrocharitaceae > Ottelia > Ottelia alismoides. The sequence goes on from JAZKJV010000230.1 coordinate 480,361, forward strand.
TACGACTAGTTTGACCTACTTTCAGCCAGTATAGGAGTAAGTACGGACCGTATAAATACGGCTACCTGTTCCTTGAGGACTAAGGCGTCCTCTAAACCTCCCACTCTGCTAAGGAAGTCCGGACCGTTTACCGGCTACCCGTAAATCCTCACTGAAAAGAAGCTAATCGCCTAAAAAGAAAGAACCAGTAGTAAGTAAGAAATCCAGACTTGGCTCTATCCTAGGGTCGTCTCTCTCTCACTTGCAATTTAAACAAACAATGAGGGCTTTCTACACCCGAGAACAAGGGTTCTTTTTATTCCAATTAATTAGATCGACCTGCTCAATTCAGTCCCAATTTTAGAGTTAGGTTATCACTTGAAATTTATGTGAACACATAAGCACGTCTACCGTTCAGTCCCAATTTCCTTTAACCTTAAGTTGTAAAACAAGATTGGAATCGGAAATCAGAATGCAAACGAGAAAACTATGATGCATGCTTAGAAGAAGGTATACTTACAGTGAATCCCAACACTCTTCATGCGTTATGCAAAACTGAATTTGTAAATATTACACTAAATGCATGCAGATCGAGGAAACCGCACCTAAACAATATACTATTAGCGGGGAAGAATTGATTGAATTTGAGATAAGTAGTACGTGTCTATGTGCGTCTCATTATGAATCTTATAAGATATGTGAATCTTCTAAGATATGTGTGGCCTAAATTACGATGGGCACAAACAAGTTTGAATCTAAACTACCGTGTGCCTAATCCTTAAGTTCGCCACTCAAGTCAAGCCCCACCCTCGCCGGAGAGTGAAACAGGCTCGACACACCACAAATAATGTCTAAGTCTTTTTACATGCGCGAGCTCTCAAACAAGAGCCGCTAGAAATGAGCAACTACCTAAATAATTACAATAATTTTACAAAAATTCTCTCAAAAATAAATTGCTTTTCCTCGCTCTTCAGCAGTCGGCGCGCGTCGCGTCTGTCGACCTCCGATGCACTCCAAGTCCACCGGGCCCTCGCAAGGAAACAAAGATTTATGTTAGAGAGATAAATATATATATACACAAATATTTTGAAGAGAAATAATTGCAAAAAAATGGAATAAATACAAGGTGGCTCGGGGGTCAGACTACCCGAGTAAATGGAAAACTAAATCCAAATTTTTAAACTAATCCCTAAGCCGTTTGCCTCCCCGGCAACGGCGCCATCTGACGAGTCGCTAAATACGATAAATAATTCGGTCACGTTGTAGCACGTGTACTTAGCGATTCGGTCAGAACCGAGAGAAGATCTCCGTGAAGAGTGTCTCGGCTTAATTTATATCCCGGACAAGTCCGGGGTCGAACTCAGAGAGGCAAAGGAACAACTTGGGGTTAATTCAAAAATTTAAGATCTAGATATCCAAACGGTATTTTTTTAGATTTTTTATGCAAAAAGAATGCAAATGCAAGTGAATTACAACACTAAGAAAACCCACAACAATGCCAAATTAATTTTAATGTCAAATTAGTCCCATTTAGCCAAATTATATTTTTTTATAGTCCTAATCCAGAGATGAACACAAAACACATTTTTTTAGAATTTTAAGGGTTAAAATGCAATAATTAAAAATGCACACTTTTTATGGGTTCTTTTCGCAATTTCTCACACAAACAGTAAGCAAAAAATATGAAAAATTTACTGGAACTAAAACATGATGCAAGGAGACTACAGTAATTTTTTTGGATTTTTTTGACAAATTATGAATTTTTTATGAATTTTTTAGTGAAAACAGAGTGGAAATGAGTAATTAATTCCTATTAAATCCACGTTATCAAATTAGTCCAAGAGCAAATTATTTCAAAAAGATATTTAGATAAGCAATCTAGGAGAGTTGAAATTTTGCAAAAATGATTTATGTAGATTTAATTAAAAATCAAAAACTATATCCACTCTACAAATTATTCCATGCACAAGACAACTCCAATTTAGATGAAATTTGGATAGAAACTTAATCACATATCAAGGCATCATTACTAATTTTTGTGGAATTTTTAGAGCATCCGTGTATGAGATATAAAATTAAGAATCCAGAATGGATAAACTATGCAATTTTTCAGTTAGACAATTTTAATTAATTACCCAACTACCATAAAAATACAAATAAATATTCTGATGGTTGGTAATTAGTTGCTCAACAAAGTGCCACTTTTCATTGAATATAAAGATGCATAAATGAGTCCAAATTAAAGTGCAAACATAGGGGTGTCTTTGCAAATTCAGAAAATAAGAGTATAACTTGAACTTATGCACAGGGACTAAACCGCAATTACAAAAACTAGAGAAATAAAAAATGCAATTTGTACAAATAAAAAAAATTAAAAGCAAAGAGGACCTTCTTCTTCTTCCTGGACCCGATGGGAGAAGAACCCAAAGGGGAGATGGCTGCGGGCGGCGGCCGCTTGGACGGTGGAGAGGGCGGGCGGCGCCGCTCAAGCGCGGCGAGGCGGGGTCGCGGGAGGAGACGGGCGGCGGTGAGGCGACGACCGCTGCGGGCGGCGCTCGGTGACGCGCGGGCGGGCGCGTGGCGGAGATGGCGCAGGGGTGCCGCGCGTCAGGGGTGGGTGGTCGCCACACCGGCTGGAGGGGGCCGCGCGAAGGTCCGGCGGCCTGGTGGTTAGGTGCGGGCGGCGAGGAGGCCGCCGGCTGGCGGCGGTTGGAAGAGGAGATGGGGGGGCGGCGATGGTGGGCTGGGGCCGCTGCTCCCTCCGTTGTTTTTTTTTATTTTTTTTAAAATTTTTTTGAACTTGTTTTTACTGCTGTAATAGAAAGAGTTTTTTTTGTTTTACTTTTTTTTATATTTTTTTAATTTTGTTTAGGTGGTAAAAAAATAGAAAAACAAAAATGTGAGATAAACGATAATAACAAGAGAAATACGAAGGAATACTTACCTGATTCTTCGCCGGATTGGCGGAGTAGCTACGCTAAACTCCTGTTGTCGCCTCGACCCGATTGGCGAGATAAAAATCGGAGAAGCTACGCGAGCTCGACGGGGAACTCGTGACGCGAAGCGGAGCTCCGCGGATCTCACCTGAAGGAGGTCGTCGCTTGAGGACGATGCTTCGCAGCTGTCACCAACAAAACACTCCAAGCTCTCTCCTTATTCTATAAGAATGGTGGATGGGGAAAAATGTGGATGTGGAGATGATTATAAAGAGATGAATAATGGGAGTTAGAGAGGTGGTGGTGTTGAATGAGAAGTTAGATTATTGGTGGAGTTGAATGGGAGGTTATATGAAGAATACGGAGTGGAATGGAGGTTGAAAGAAGACTTGGAGGTTAATGGAGAAAGGGAAGTTATTGTAGAGAATGTGATTAAATAAAAGGAAATAAAAATAGGCTACTTCAAATACAATAAAATAGAAAGAGAAGACCAATGGTGGAGAATTTACAAAAGAAGACAAAACACCATGTACAATTTTTGTTTACTTTTCTAATTTGTAATTTTTTTATCTTTTTAATAGTAGCTATGTACAATAGGAGAATACAATAATAAAAATACAACACAATCATAATTTTTTTTGTATTTTTAGTAATTGAGAAAGATAAAATAAAAATTGACTAAAGAATGAATATATACATAATGTACAATGTACATCTAGGTCCCAAAACCCAACTTTTGCAATTGAGCTCCGATTTTAATGAAACCACTTCCGCTGGATAGATAATTTTCTAACTTGAACTTTAAAAGTGAGTTTGGTGAATTTGGAGTTCGTACGGAGCGGAAATTTAGCTTGGAAGTTGGTCTTTACGGCTTTTTCCCATTAGGATCTAGGAGCATTTATTTGAGATGAAATTTGTTTTGTATTTTTATATTTTTATATACATTTTTATAAACAAGTTAGAGAAAGAATTAGGCAAAAAGGAGTTGAAATGAAATTATTAAAAATCCGTGAAGTTTTGGGCTATTTACAAGTATAAAACTCCTTTATTTTTGCGGCTTTTTATGCGTAATTTATTTTGTACAATCTAATATACAATAATTAGTGTGTTTTATTTACAAGAGTCATTTTGTTAATTTATGGATTTTATGGACATTTTTCTGGGATTTTACTCGGGGATTTTGCTAAGATCAAGATATTGAGATGATGAATCGTGGATTCATCACCCCCCTATACTTAAACTTTGCTAGTCCTCGAGCAAATAAAGAATGAATAAGTTGGGTTAACCCCTGATTGTGCATGTGAATACAAGACTTGATCCGTTCAAGAACTCTCGATTTTAGATATCCTAAAATTCTAAGCTGAACCAAGCTCTAGTCAAAAGGTATCCAATTCCCCTAATTATCAGACTCTCTTTGTATACGTATATATAAGGGATATGACTTTAAGTGTTGACTGCAGTTACAAGAGTAGAGTCACAACGTCACCCAAGGTTCCAGTCCAAGAGACTCTCCTATGGACCCAATCCTCAACACTAGGGAATAAACCATTTCTTGCATCCAATTCACCGTCTCTTTAGTTGTCAGACTTGAAAGTGTAGATGGAAAGCCAGTTGATGGAGGGCATGGGATTGTGTCATTTCTTCTCTCCCTCTCACTGGAACAAGGATCCTCTCGAGTGCCTTATTACGCAACGCAATTTTTTGGTGTTGATCAGTGCGTCCGTCAAGAGAAGTTGGAGCCGTCTGCACTTGTTTTCCTGGGAGTACACCGGGGTGTGCCTTTTTTGAGTACCTATCGTACCTTCTACACCCAGACTTGTAGCATTTACGATGCAGATCCCTTTTTTGGTGCAAGCCCGACTCCTGGTCCTAATAGCGGTGGTCCAAGTGAACACTTTGAAATGGTTGGGAGCGCTCGCCTTTGGTGGAAGCTCTTTTGATAATTGACTTTGTGGAATGAGAGCTTTTCTTTGTCATTTCATTGCTTTGTAGTATTTTTGGCTAGCTCCACTGCTTTTACCAAGAGTTGGCGCACACTGATCAACATTTTTTTTATTTTATCACACCCTGGCACATAGGTAAATGTCAAGAGATAGTACAAGAACCATGTTCTCATACTGGCTAAAGATGCTGACACTCAGGTTTCATGAAGCCTTCATTGATTTTATCCCATCCTCGAGCATCATCAAATCAAGTCCAAACTCAAATCCCTCTTCCCAGTTCCTCAAGTGAAATTTCAACTCATCTCATCATAACTGCAGTCGTGTATGTGAGGTGCTGGTCATATTCTTAAGGTAGAGACTAAGCATGCAATATAGCACACAAATTTTTCAAACTAGGGAAATGTGAATAATTAAGTCAAGGACCCTAATGACTAAGGCTGGTTAACTCAAAATCTCAAGAGCTCGTAAACCAAGTGTTCTTGAACATCACTAGTCTTGTGTGAAAGTGAATTGTGTCAGGGATTAAACCAACTTATTAGTTAGTTTTTTTAGTTTTTGTTTTTTTAGTTTTTTTTATGAAAGTTTTTTGTTGTTTTTTTGTTGTTTTTTTTTAAGTTTTGGAAAAAGTTTTTTTTTTGTTTTTTTAAGAAAAAGTTTTTTTTTTCAAAAAGGGTTTCTTTTTTTGTTTTTTGTTTTTTTTGACAAACAAAGGCAAAGAAGTTTTCTTTTTTGAAAAAGATAGGTGAATAAGAAAAGACTTTTTTTTGAAAAGTTTTTTTTAAGCAAATAAAGAAAAAGAGTTTTTTTTAGGAAAAAGGTTTTTTTTACCCACCCCATAATTATTGTATAATATATATAAAAAATATGTGAAAGTACGAGGTATGGGTAAAGTATATATGTAATATATACACGCCCCCTATACTTAGCTTGTGCTATGTCCTCATGGCACTAGGTGACAAAAAGGCATAGCTCGTACTAAGCGTAGGAAAGCTAAAATAATAGAAAGTATAGAAGTCGATCCGCCCCCCCTATACTTAGGCTCTGGTCAGCCTAAGTGTAGAAGAAGAGAAAAAATGGGGCAGACGAGGTCAAGAGGAGAAATGATGAGTAAATACAGATGGCGGGCATCGGTCCCCCCTATACTTAGGCTTTGGTCAGCCTAAGTATTGGAAAGAACACAAGATTGGAAGACCGATGAGAGTGGGAAAGAATATACAAAAAGAAAATAAAAAGAAGAGAAGGAGCAAATCAGGTCACTCACCCCCTATACTTAGGATCTAGTCATCCTAAGTATAGCCACAAAATGAAAACGATACGGAACTGGGGCGAGTGATGCGAATCATGAGGGAGGGCGGTGAATAAAGGAAGGAAAATATGTACAAGGAGGAGGGAGAATATACAAGGATCAAGAAGGTTTGTGATGGACCTTCTTGCGGGAGCGATGGGGTGGGTAGTATACACATGTGTCGCTGTCAGAATCGTCCTCCGAAGAATAATAGTGAGGTGTGGGGAACGTCCAACGGGGGTCGACACACGGCTGCTTGCTCAAATATGGCTTCAGATAAGCTGAACTAAGCTCACTCATGTAGATCACCTCATCCGGACCTGATGAGGACTCCTCACAAAGTTCCTTCTCTGAAACATCGAAGGTAACCTTCTTAGTCGGTTTTCTAGAACCTGAAGCATCAAGAGGAAGAGGAGATTGATACGTCTTAAGGAGTTTGGGGGAACACCTCAAGGAATCAACACTCGTCTTCTTCTTACTAGATGACCGAGTAGAGGATGGAGCAACCGATTTATCAAGATTGGTCAATTTGGTCCCAGTTGTCTCCTTTGATGTATGTCATGGATGTGATGTGTGTGAGGTTCTGACCAGAGGTTCATCATCAGATGAGTCACCATATGCATTGTAATACTCTTGCAAGGTCAGCACACGTCTCTGATAAGGCACAGTGTTCTCAGTTGGCTTGACATTGTTGGGTTCTTGTGTCGGATCATCGAAATGATCAAGGCAATCCACAAAGGTCATGTCCGACTCACTGATAGCTTCTGGTCTTGAGTCCTCTCTAGAAGCTGTCGTGGTGGTGGTGCAAGCAGTAGGCGGTGTGTGGTTGTAGGAAGTGTCTAAACCAATGGTTGTCTGGACAGTCGGTATCTCATGTGTAGTAGAGAGATGGGACTCAACTCTCTCTCGAAGGTCGCGACTGTCTACAACTTTACGGGTTACCTTGGAATATCGCGTGTCCTCAAAGATCGGGTGAGGTCGGAGTGCTCCCAATGCAGAGAAATCGATCTCCCGAGTCTCACAATCTATAGTTGCCTTAGCCAAGGCTAAGAACGACTTCCCAAGAATGATCGGAGTCTGGGTGAACTCTCCTCGGTGCTCAATGTCAATGATCATGAAGTCTATCTCCAGTAGAGCACCTTGAAAAGTGACGATGACTGAAATGGTTCCTCTCGACCGTTTAATGGTCCGATCTGCCAACTGAATGATATCTCTTGACTTCTTGGCAGATCCGAGTTTGAGCTTGGCAAACACGGAGGTCGGGAGGATATTAATCGGTAAGTCATCATCGATTCTTGCATGGGTGAATGTGGTATCTTTGATTTCACAATCAAATCTAGGTAACCGCTTTACTCTGCGGCTCTTGGTTTTTCTCCCTATCATCAAAGATGTGGCCATAGATACTATATGTATCTCAGTCCTTGTTCTCTTATTGCCCAACCTTTTAGGCATCAATTTACTTCTCACAAATCTTTTAAGGTCGGGAAAGTGTTCAATGGCCATTATTAAGGGAAGCTCAAAAATCAACTTTCTATCCAATGCTTCCCTAACTGCAGGATCTAAACTTTTTAGATCTTTTCCTTTTTCAATTTTTATGGTATTTTCCGAGTTTTCAATTTTTTTGGTCTTTTTGGTAGGTGAAGGAGGACTAGGAGAATGTACATACTCAAGTTTGGAGGAAAAGTGGTTAGTAGAAGAGGGAGGTAGAAGGGACTCCAGCTGTACATGACGTGTGGTCAATCCAGTGTCTTCCAGGTTTTCAAGATTCAATCCGCGAAATCCATGATCCACATTCCTACCTGGACTCTTGATCGGTCTACAAATGTCATCCTCCAATAAGTTCTCATTACACCTCATGAGAGAAGTCTGTGCAATTGGAGGATACTGCTGAGAATTCGGGCTCTTATACTCAACACACCTTGACTCAGGCGTGTAATACTGGGTTGAGTATGGCCCTTCTGTATGGCAGATGTTGGTCGGAGCCTCATAAGACGGAGTCAGTAGACAGGGAGTCTGTAGATCGGTCGCATGAATCCAATCCCCTGTATATTTCGGCTCTCCGAATGGGTGATATGAAGGTTGGTCAATGTGGTCTCTATCACTCAAGTCAATCAAGTCAGGAAGATCGTACGGTGCAGGCCTCTCCATTCGGTTTGTCTGATCGACCATGTTGTACCCTAAAGTTATGTCGGGATGTGTATATAGCAATTGTTGTTCTGTCCCAACTCGAGGTGAAAATGAAGTATGTGGGGTCAACTGATTATGCCAATCATTCATCTCAGCAGTCGCTTGCTCTTCGATTGGTTCCTTGATTCCAGCAAGCAGACAAGAATATGGTCAATGTGGTCTCTATCACTCAGGTCAATCAAGTCAGGAAGATCGTACGGTGCAGGCCTCTCCATTCGGTTTGTCTGATCGACTATGTTGTACCCTAAGGTTAAGTCGGGATGTGTATATAGCAATTGTTGTTCTGTCCCAACTCGAGGTGAAAATGAAGTATGTGGGGTCAACTGATTATGACAATCATTCATCTGACGAGTCGCTAAATACGATAAATAATTCGGTCACGTTGTAGCACGTGTACTTAGCGATTCGGTCAGAACCGAGAGAAGATCTCCGTGAAGAGTGTCTCGGCTTAATTTATATCCCGGGCAAGTCCGGGGTCGCGGGAGGAGACGGGCGGCGGTGAGGCGACGGCCGCTGCGGGCGGCCCCCTCCAGCCGGTGTGGCGACCACCCACCCCTGACGCGCGGCACCCCCGCGCCATCTCCGCCACGCGCCCGCCTGCGCGTCACCGAGCGCCACCCGCAGCGGCCGTCGCCTCACCGCCGCCCGTCTCCTCCCGCGACCCCGGACTTGCCCGGGATATAAATTAAGCCGAGACACTCTTCACGGAGATCTTCTCTCGGTTCTGACCGAATCGCTAAGTACACGTGCTACAACGTGACCGAATTATTTATCGTATTTAGCGACTCGTCAGATGGCGCCGTTGCCGGGGAGGCAAACAACTTAGGGATTAGTTTAAAAATTTAGATTTAGTTTTCCATTTACTCGGGTAGTCTGACCCCGAGCCACTTGTATTTATTCCATTTTTTTGCAATTATTTCTCTTCATAGTTTTGTATATATCTTGTTTTTATCTCTCTAACATAAATCTTATTTTCCTTGCGAGGGCCCGGTGAACTTGGAGTGAATCGGAGGTCGACGGACGCGACGCGCGCCGACTGCTGAAGAGCAAGAAAATCAATTATCTTTGAGAGAATTTTTATAAATTTTTGTAATTATTGTGTTGTAATAACTTAGGTAATTCGCTCTTTCCAGCGGCTCTTGTTTGAGAGCTCGCGTTTATATCCGGACTGGACTTTGGACCCGCTCGTGGTCGTGTGGTTGATTGACGTAGAATAGGACTTGCACTCGCGGCTCTTAGAGCATTTTATTAGAATATCTTTATTGCTTGTGCTCATAACTTTTAGGACCACACATCACATTTAACGAGACGCACTTAGACCGCTGGGCTATTAGTCAAATTAAACTTGTTCATCACTCGCTAATAGAACTGCTTGTCTAGGAACGGTTTCTCGTTTGCATTCATATTAGTATAAAATTTCAATTCTGCCTTGCATCCCGCATGTAGAGCGTGAGGATCACTGTAAGTCTTCTGAACTGGGCATGCATCATTGATTTCATTATTTGCATCGGTTTTTCTCGACTCCCTCCCCTTGGTTTTTGAAACTTAGGTTAAAAGGAATTCGGGACTGATCGTTAGGCATGCTTTGTTTGGTGGACTAATCAAGTGATAATCAAAACTTAAAATCGGGACTGCTAATCAGAGTTGACCAAAAAAATTGATTAAAACTAACACTTGTTTTGGGAGAGCAAAACCCTCATTGTTTGCTTGGCTAATTGTGATTGTTGAGAGGTGAGGATGCATCCCTAGGATAGTGCCCAAAACCTACTTTTTAGCCTTGCGTAATTGGATTTATATCTTGATTTATCACCTAATTAAAACTGAAAAGATAAACGGTCGGACTTTTGCGACCATCATTGTGTTGAGTAGGTGAACTCAGGGTTTGCTCTTGTGTTTGTTTGTTTTGTGTGTTATTCGGTGCACTTGCACGCTTTCTTCCTCGATCCGCTTCATTCTCCCATTTTCCCTCCAAGATGTCAGAATATTGGTCATCTTATCCACGTCAGTCTTCTTCGACCATATTTCGATCAGCTCCACCCTCTCATTCCTCTTTATACCCACACCCCAACCGCGAAGTCAGAACTCCGACTGACTGCCACACTTCTTCGTCCTTCTCACCTACCCCACATTCTTACACCCATGACCCACAACCACTCTGTATTGACTCACCATATTCTTGTCTGCTTGCTGGAATCAAGGAACCAATCGAAGAGCAAGCGACTGCTGAGATGAATGATTGGCATAATCAGTTGACCCCACATACTTCATTTTCACCTCGAGTTGGGACAGAACAACAATTGCTATATACACATCACAACTTAACCTTAGGGTACAACATGGTCGATCAGACAAACCGAATGGAGAGGCCTGCACCGCACGATCTTCCTGACTTGATTGACCTGAGTGATAGAGACCACATTGACCAACCTTCATATCACCAATTCGGAGAGCCGACTTATACAGGGGATTGGATTCATGCGACCGATCTACAGACTCCCTGTCTACTGACTCCGTCTTATGAGGCTCCGACCAACATCTGCCATACAGAAGGGCCATACTCAACCCAGTATTACACGCCTGAGTCAAGGTGTGTTGAGTATAAGAGCCCTAATTCTCAGCAGTATCCTCCAATTGCACAGACTTCTCTCATGAGGTGTAATGAGAACTTATTGGAGGATGACATTTGTAGACCGATCAAGAGTCCAGGTAGGAATGTGGATCATGGATTTCGCGGATTGAATCTTGAAAACCTGGAAGACACTGGATTGACCACACGTCATGTACAGCTGGAGTCCCTTCTACCTCCCTCTTCTACTAACCACTTTTCCTCCAAACTTGAGTATGTACATTCTCCTAGTCCTCCTTCACCTACCAAAAAGACCAAAAAAATTGAAAACTCGGAAAATACCATAAAAATTGAAAAAGGAAAAGATCTAAAAAGTTTGGATCCTGCAGTTAGGGAAGCATTGGATAGAAAGTTGATTTTTGAGCTTCCCTTAATAATGGCCATTGAACACTTTCCCGACCTTAAAAGATTTGTGAGAAGTAAATTGATGCCTAAAAGGTCGGGCAATAAGAGAACAAGGACTGAGATACATATAGTATCTATGGCCACATCTTTGATGATAGGGAGAAAAACCAAGAGCCGCAGAGTAAAGCGGTTACCTAGATTTGATTGTGAAATCAAAGATACCACATTCACCCATGCAAGAATCGATGATGACTTACCGATTAATATCCTCCCGACCTCCGTGTTTGCCAAGCTCAAACTCGGATCTGCCAAGAAGTCAAGAGATATCATTCAGTTGGCAGATCGGACCATTAAACGGTCGAGAGGAACCATTTCAGTCATCGTCACTTTTCAAGGTGCTCTATTGGAGATAGACTTCATGATCATTGACATTGAGCACCGAGGAGAGTTCACCCAGTCTCCGATCATTCTTGGGAAGCCGTTCTTAGCCTTGGCTAAGGCAACTATAGATTGTGAGACTCGGGAGATCGATTTCTCTGCATTGGGAGCACTCCGACCTCACCAGATCTTTGAGGACACACGATATTCCAAGGTAACCCGTAAAGTTGTAGACAGTCGCGACCTTCGAGAGACAGTTGAGTCCCATCTCTCTACTACACATGAGATACCGACTGTCCAGACAACCATTGGTTTAGACACTTCCTACAACCAAACACCGCCTACTGCTTGCACCACCACCACGACAGCTTCTAGAGAGGACTCAAGACCAGAAGCTATCAGTGAGTCGGACATGACCTTTGTGGATTGCCTTGATCATTTCGATGATCCGACACAAGAACCCAACAATGTCAAGCCAACTGAGAACACTGTGCCTTATCAGAGACGTGTGCTGACCTTGCAGGAGTATTACAATGCATATGGTGACTCATCTGATGATGAACCTCTGGTCAGAACCTCACACACACCACATCCAGGACATACATCAAAGGAGACAACTGGGACCAAATTGACCAATCTTGATAAATCGGTTGCTCCATCCTCTAGTCGGTCATCTAGTAAGAAGAAGACGAGTGTTGATTCCTTGAGGTGTTCCCCCGAACTCCTTAAGACGTATCAATCTCCTCTTCCTCTTGATGCTTCAGCTTCTAGAAAACCGACTAAGAAGGTTACCTTCGATGTTTCAGAGAAGGAACTTTCTGAGGAGTCCTCATCAGGTCCGGATGAGGTGATCTACATGAGTGAGCTTAGTTCGGCTTATCTGAAGCCATATTTGAGCAAGCAGCCGTGTGTCGACCCCCGTTGGACGTTCCCCACACCTCACTATTATTCTTCGGAGGACGATTCTGACAGCGACACATGTGTATACTACCCACCCCATCGCTCCCGCAAGAAGGTCCATCACAAACCTTCTTGATCCTTATATATTCTCCCTCCTCCTTGTACATATTTTCCTTCCTTTATTCACCGCCCTCCCTCATGATTCGCATCACTCGCCCCAGTTCCGTATCGTTTTCATTTTGTGGCTATACTTAGGATGACTAGATCCTAAGTATAGGGGGTGAGTGACCCGATTTGCTCCTTCTCTTCTTTTTATTTTCTTTTTGTATATTCTTTCCCACTCTCATCGGTCTTCCAATCTTGTGTTCTTTCCAATACTTAGGCTGACCAAAGCCTAAGTATAGGGGGGACCGATGCCCGCCATGTGTATTTACTCATCATTTCTCCTCTTGACCTCGTCTGCCCCATTTTTTCTCTTCTTCTACACTTAGGCTGACCAGAGCCTAAGTATGGGGGGCGGATCGACTTCTATACTTTCTATTATTTTAGCTTTCCTACGCTTAGTACGAGCTATGTCTTTTTGTCACCTAGTGCCATGAGGACATAGCACAAGCTAAGTATAGGGGGGCGTGTATATATTACATATATACATTACCCATACCTCGTACTTTCACGTATTTTATATATATATTATACAATAATTATGGGGTGGGTAAAAAAAATCTTTTTCCTAAAAAAAACTCTTTTTCTTTATTTGCTTAAAAAAACTTTTTTAAAAAAAGTCTTTTCTTATTCACCTATCTTTTTCAAAAAAAAACTTCTTTGCCTTTGTTTGTCAAAAAAAAAAACAAAAAACAAAAAAAGAAACCCTTTTTGAAAAAAAACTTTTTCTTAAAAAAACAAAAAAAACTTTTTCCAAAACTTAAAAAAACAACAAAAAAACAACAAAAAACATTCATAAAAAAACTAAAAAAAACAAAAACTAAAAAAAAACTAACTAATAAGTTGGTTTAATCCCTGACACAATTCACTTTCACACAAGACTAGTGATGTTCAAGATCACTTGGTTTACGAGCTCTTGAGATTTTGAGTTAACCAGCCTTAGTCATTAGGGTCCTTGACTTAATTATTCACATTTCCCTAGTTTGAAAGATTTGTGTGCTATATTGCATGCTTAGTCTCTACCTTAAGAATATGACCAGCACCTCACATACACAACTGCAGTTATGATGAGATGAGTTGAAATTTCACTTGAGGAACTGGGAAGAGGGATTTGAGTTTGGACTTGATTTGATGATGCTCGAGGATGGGATAAAATCAATGAAGGCTTCATGAAACCTGAGTGTTAGCATCTTTAGCCAGTATGAGAACATGGTTCTTGTACTATCTCTTGACATTTACCTATGTGCCAGGGTGTGATAAAATAAAAAAATGTTGATCAGTGTGCGCCAACTCTTGGTAAAAGCAGTGGAGCTAGCCAAAAATACTACAAAGCAATGAAATGACAAAGAAAAGCTCTCATTACACAAAGTCAATTATCAAAAGAGCTTCCACCAAAGGCGAGCGCTCCCAACCATTTCAAAGTGTCCACTTGGACCACCGCTATTAGGACCAGGAGTCGGGCTTGCACCAAAAAAGGGCTCTGCATCGTAAATGCTACAAGTCTGGGTGTAGAAGGTACGATAGGTACTCAAAAAAGGCACACCCCGGTGTACTCCAAGGAAAACAAGTGCAGACGGCTCCAACTTCTCTTGACGGACGCACTGATCAACACCAAAAAAATTACGTTGCGTAATAAGGCACTCGAGAGGATCCTTGTTCCAATGAGAGGGAGAGAAGAAATGACACAATCCCATGCCCTCCATCAACTGGCTTTCCATCTACACTTTCAAGTCTGACAACTAAAGAGACGGTGAATTGGATGCAAGAAATGGTTTATTCCCTAGTGTTGAGGATTGGGTCCATAGGAGAGTCTCTTGGACTGGAACCTTGGGTGACGTTGTGACTCTACTCTTGTAACTGCAGTCAACACTTAAAGTCATATCCCTTATATATACGTATGCAAAGAGAGTCTGATAATTAGGGGAATTGGATACCTTTTGACTAGAGCTTGGTTCAGCTTAGAATTTTAGGATCTCTAAAACCGAGAGTTCTTGAACGGATCAAGTCTTGTATTCACATGCACAATCAGGGGTTAACCAACTTATTCATTCTTTATTTGCTCGAGGACTAGCAAAGTTTAAGTATAGGGGGGTGATGAATCCACGATTCATCATCTCAATATCTTGATCTTAGCAAAATCCCCGAGTAAAATCCCAGAAAAATGTCCATAAAATCCATAAATCAACAAAATGACTCTTGTAAATAAAACACACTAATTATTGTATATTAGATTGTACAAAATAAATTACGCATAAAAAGCCACAAAAATAAAGGAGTTTTATACTTGTAAATAGCCCAAAACTTCACGGATTTTTAATAATTTCATTTCAACTCCTTTTTGCCTAATTCTTTCTCTAACTTGTTTATAAAAATGTATATAAAAATACAAAAATACAAAACAAATTTCATCTCAAATAAATGCTCCTAGATCCCAATGGGAAAAGCCATAAAGACCAACTTCCAAGCTAAATTTCCGCTCCGTACGAACTCCAAATTCACCAAACTCACTTTTAAAGTTCAAGTTAGAAAATTATCTATCCAACGGAAGTGGTTTCATTAAAATCGGATCTCATTTGCAAAAGTTGGGTTTTGGGACCTAGATGTAAATTGTACATTATGTATATATTCATTCTTTAGTCAATTTTTATTTTATCTTTCTCAATTACTAAAAATACAAAAAAATTATGATTGTGTTGTATTTTTATTATTGTATTCTCCTATTGTACATAGCTACTATTAAAAAGATAAAAAAATTACAAATTAGAAAAGTAAACAAAAATTGTACATGGTGTTTTGTCTTCTTTTGTAAATTCTCCACCATTGGTCTTCTCTTTTTATTTTATTGTATTTGAAGTAGCCTATTTTTATTTTCTTTTATTTAATCACATTCTCTACAATAACTTCCCTTTCTCCATTAACCTCCAAGTCTTCTTTCAACCTCCATTCCACTCCATATTCTTCGTATAACCTCCCATTCAACTCCACCAATAATCTAACTTCTCATTCAACACCACCACCTCTCTAACTCCCATTATTCATCTCTTTATAATCATCTCCACATCCACATTTTTCCCCATCCACCATTCTTATAGAATAAGGAGAGAGCTTGGAGTGTTTTGTTGGTGACAGCTGTGAAGCATCGTCCTCAAGCGACGACCTCCTTCAGGTGAGATCCGCGGAGCTCTGCTTCGCGTCACGAGTTCCCCGTCGAGCTCGCGTAGCTTCTCCGATTTTTATCTCGCCAATCGGGTCGAGGCGACAACAGGAGTTTAGCGTAGCTACTCCGCCAATCCGGCGAAGAATCAGGTAAGTATTCCTTCGTATTTCTCTTGTTATTTTCGTTTATCTCACATTTTTGCAGGGGTGCCGCGCGTCAGGGGTGGGTGGTCGCCACACCGGCTGGAGGGGGCCGCGCGAAGGTCCGGCGGCCTGGTGGTTAGGTGCGGGCGGCGAGGAGGCCGCCGGCTGCGGTGGTTGGAAGAGGAGATGGGGGGGGCGGCGGTGGGCTGGGGCCGCTGCTCCCTCCGTTGTTTTTTTTTATTTTTTTAATTTTTTTGAACTTGTTTTTACTGCTGTAATAGAAAGAGTTTTTTTTGTTTTACTTTTTTTTATATTTTTTTAATTTTGTTTAGACAGGAAATAAAAACACAAACATATGAAAAAAGGATATGATGATGATGGTTATGAAGAATAAAATGATGGTGGTAAAAAAATAGAAAAACAAAAATGTGAGATAAACGAAAATAACAAGAGAAATACGAAGGAATACTTACCTGATTCTTCGCCGGATTGGCGGAGTAGCTACGCTGAACTCCTGTTGTCGCCTCGACCCGATTGGCGAGATAAAAATCGGAGAAGCTACGCGAGCTCGACGGGGAACTCGTGACGCGAAGCGGAGCTCCGCGGATCTCACCTGAAGGAGGTCGTCGCTTGAGGACGATGCTTCGCAGCTGTCACCAACAAAACACTCCAAGCTCTCTCCTTATTCTATAAGAATGGTGGATGGGGAAAAATGTGGATGTGGAGATGATTATAAAGAGATGAATAATGGGAGTTAGAGAGGTGGTGGTGTTGAATGAGAAGTTATATTATTGGTGGAGTTGAATGGGAGGTTATATGAAGAATATGGAGTGGAATGGAGGTTGAAAGAAGACTTGGAGGTTAATGGAGAAAGGGAAGTTATTGTAGAGAATGTGATTAAATAAAAGAAAATAAAAATAGGCTACTTCAAATACAATAAAATAAAAAGAGAAGGACCAATGGTGGAGAATTTACAAAAGAAGACAAAACACCATGTACAATTTTTGTTTACTTTTCTAATTTGTAATTTTTTTATCTTTTTAATAGTAGCTATGTACAATAGGAGAATACAATAATAAAAATACAACACAATCATAATTTTTTGTATTTTTAGTAATTGAGAAAGATAAAATAAAAATTGACTAAAGAATGAATATATACATAATGTACAATGTACATCTAGGTCCCAAAACCCAACTTTTGCAAATGAGCTCCGATTTTAATGAAACCACTTCCGTTGGATAGATAATTTTCTAACTTGAACTTTAAAAGTGAGTTTGGTGAATTTGGAGTTTGTAAGGAGCGGAAATTTAGCTTTGGAAGTTGGACTTTACGGCTTTTTCTCTTTGGGATCTAGGAGCATTTATTTGAGGTAAAATTTATTTTGTATTTTTGTATTTTTATATACATTTTTATAAACAAGTTAGAGAAAGAATTAGGCAAAAAGGAGTTGAAATGAAATTATTAAAAATCTATGAAGTTTTGGGCTATTTACAAGTATAAAACTCCTTTATTTTTGCGCTTTTTAGTGTTAATTTATTTTGTACAATCTTATATACAATAATTAGTGTGTTTTATTTACAAGAGTTATTTTGTTAATTTATTGATTTTATGGATATTTATTAGGGAATTTTACTTGGGGATTTTGCTAAGATCAAGATATTAAGATGATGAATCGTGGATTCGTCATCGACATGAATTTGTTCTTTTGGTTCTTCGTCCAATCCGAAGGTATCACCCCATAGGCGAGGTAATTGACAATATCAGCATACCAAGGAGAGAATCCATGGCTAAGATGGCTTCGTCAGGGAAGGTTTCTGTGATAGGTGCATTGCTCAGAGGAGGTTCATGTTGTTCAATTCTGGAGAGGTGATCTGCTACCACATTCTGAACTCCAGGCTTGTCCTTGATCTCCAAATCGAATTCCTAGAGGAGAAGGATCCAACGAATCAGTCTTGGCTTGGCATCCTTCTTCTGTTGTAGGTACCGGATAGCAGAGTGGTCCGTGAAAATTGTGACTTTTGATCCCAACAAATAGGATCTGAACTTCTCTAAGGCGAAAACCACAGACAGCAATTCTTTCTCTGTCACTGTATAATTTCTCTGTGCTTCATCTAATGTTCTGCTGGCATAGTGAATGGCATAGGGCGCTCTGTCTTTCCTCTGCCCAAGGACAGCTCCTACTGCAAAATCTGACGCATCGGTCATTATCTCAAAGGGAAGAGTCCAATCAGGAGGCTGCAAGATTGGAGCCTGAGTGATAAGCTCCTTCAACTGATTGAAAGCAAGGAGAACCGGCTGATCAACAATGAACTCAGTCTCCTTGCACAAGAGTTCTGTCAGAGGACGGGCAATGCGGCTGAAATCCTTGATGAATCGCCTGTAGAATCCCACATGCCCCAGGAATGACCTCACATTCTTCACGGTCTGAGGTGGCTGAAGATTTGAAATGACATCCACCTTTGCTGGGTCGACTTCCATGCCACGTTTGGAAACAACGTGGCCCAGCACAATACCTTCTGTGACCATAAAGTGGCTCTTTTCCCATGAGAGCACTGAATTGACTTCTCGGCACTTCTGAAATACTCGGTCTAGGTGCTCAAGACAAGCATCGAAACTATCACCATAGACGGAGAAATCGTCCATGAACACCTCGAGAAAACTGCCTACCATCTCGGCGAAGACTGCTAGCATGCATCTTTGGAAGGTTGCAGGTGCATTGCATAATCCAAAGGGCATTCTCTTGAAGGCGTAGGTGCCGAACGGGCAAGTGAAGGTAGTCTTCTCTTGATCTTCAGGAGCGATCGCCACTTGGTTGTACCCGAAGTACCCATCCAGAAAGCAAAAGAACTCCTTGCCTGCTAATCTTTCCAAAACTTGATCAATGAATGGCAAGGGAAAGTGGTCCTTCTTGGTTGCTGCATTGAGTCGGCGGTAGTCAACACACACCCGCCAGGAGGTTGGTACCCGAGTAGAAATTTCCTCTCCTTTGTCATTTGTAACCACGGTAAGCCCTAATTTCTTGGGAACTACATGCAGTGGGCTTACCCATTTCGAATCGGAGATGGGATAAATGAAGCCTGCATCACACCATTTCATGATTTCTTTCATGACGATGTCCCGAAGGTTAGGGTTCAGTCTTCTTTGGAATTCGCGGGACGGCTTGGCATCTTCTTCTAGATAGATATGGTGTGAACATAGAGCTGGATTTATCCCTCGGAGATCTGATACGCTCCAACCAAGTGCCTTGCGGTTCTTCTCTAGAACCTTGAGAAGTCGAGATTCCTGATCCGGATTCAGCCTGCTGCTGATGATGACCGGATACATGTGTTCTTCACCCGCAAGGAAAGCACACTTAAGGCCTGCAGGAAGTGGCTTAAGTTATGGCTTTGACCTGTCCACCTTATCTGTCACCTCAGATACCATGCTGGTGGTGGGATGTACTTTGAGGCTGCTACCATCCTCATCATCCTGTTGAGATCCCAGTGATGCACCGAACGGTTTTGCGCTAAGCTGATCATGTTCGGTTTGGAATGAATGCTCAAGAAGATGCTCCTGCATTTGATAATCAGTCTCCCATAAATCATCGGAGCATATGCTGACTGCGCTTTCCAAGTCCTCCTCAAGAGTGAGGATTTCTAGGGTCCATGGATCGTCCAATGATAACTCTGAATCTCTGATCTCCGCAATGAAATTACAGTCTGCTTCTGATGCTGCCTGGCTCTCATCAGTTGCGGCATTCGGCTCTTTGTTCATGTTGATCATGATCTGCTGGGCATTCAAGCTGAAAGTGATCTTCCCAGACCCGTAGTCAACCACGACACCTGAAGTACGAAGGAATGGTCTGCCAAGGATGATAGGGGTCTGGAGCAGGGGTGCAGGCGAGTCCATATCAAGGACTACAAAGTCAGCTGGGAATTTCATCTCCTGCACGGTAACTATCACGTCTTCCAACAAACCTCAGGGCTGCTTGACGGATCGATTAGCAAATTGAAGGATCATGCGTGTCTGCTTGAGCGGTCCCAGCCCGCATTCTTGCATTATGGATGAAGGCAGAAGGTTGATGGAAGATCCTCTATCAAGAAGAGTGCGCTCGAAGACCTCGTCAAAAATCACACAACAGATCAGAGGTGCTCCTGTATCTTGCTTTTTCTGGGGGAGATTGCTAATGGCTGCAACAGTGGCCATGGAGAGAACGTGCTTTTCTACCTCTCGGCGTCTGTTGTCTTGCGATGGGCGACGCCTGTTAGTGCATGCCTCTTTCAGTCCGTTCTTTACAGCTGGCATGTATTCCACGGCCTTCAACAAGGGAATCTCAACAGTCAATTTATCCAAGATATCCACAACACCTGGATCAGACAATGCCTTTTTTCGTTTTGCAATTTTTTTGGATTTTTGTATTGCATGCGGAAAAGGAATATTTACATTACTGGCAGGAAAATGAGGGTTCTTATTTACATCAAAATCATCGCCCACAGAATGTGGTACGTCTGGACTACAAAAAGGAGTACATGCTGGATCTGAACATGCTGGTGCTGCTGGACGATCAAAAAGGGTAGCGTCGCCTCCATCGGCTGGCGAGGGATCGGTTGCTGATGGCGGCTCCTCCAAGGCTGGCGCGGCTTCGCTTCTGCTACAAGCTTCTTTTTTGTGTTTTTGCTTTTGCTGATTTTTTTGTATTTTTGGCTGGAGTTGCTTCTGGCAAGGCACGACGGCTGGACTGGCTTCTCCTTCTTCTTCCTCCTCACCCGCCCCTGGAGCTGGCACGGCTGATGCGGAAGATGACGATCCACCTGTTTCTTTATTCACCCCACATCTGATAGCAGGCGGAGGCAAGGCCCTACCGCTCCTGAGAGTAACAACATTAGAATAAACAGTAATATCATTTTCAGACACGGACTGGACATCGCATTCTACCTGCTCTTTCTTCTTGAAGTTATTGGGGTTGGCTTCGACCTGCGTCGGAATGGTAGTTCTGGTGGCGGTCAGGTCATCAAGCCTCTTTGTCATATCTGCTAGCCCTTTGACAAGATGGGCCAGACAATCCATGGTGGGATTCACAGGGGGTGCTTCTGATGGTTCAGCGTGCAGACCACACTGCTGTTGGTTGGCTTGGTGTGGGGGTTGTTGTTGGTGGTGCTGCGGGGGTGCAGGAAGTTGAAGCTGTTGGTATGACGGAGGAGGATACTGTTGATATTGTGGAGAGGGGGCAGCCGCGTACTGGTGGTACGGCTGTGGGTGGCGGTACTGCGGCTGCTGCTGGTAAGGAAAATTCTGCCTCCATTGATGTGAAAACTGGGGAGGCTGCTGGTACTGTTGGTGAGGCTGAGAGGTTTGACCAAAACGACCACCCTGAGGTTGGTGGTATTGCCGGTTGGCGAATTGCTGACCCTGGGGTTGTCCCTGAGGACGGGTCGGCTGTGCATCATTACTCCACACCCCATTGACTTCTTGGATCAGGGGTGGTGGTGGGAAGACTAGATCAGGAACATAAAGAAACTCTGGCTGGTACACGACCATCTGCTGCTGCGGCGGGCCCTGGTCGGGCGCCTGCACGTAGTATACGTGCTGGACTGCCGGTGGCTGCTGGCTCGGCTGAGGCTGATGCTGCGGTTGCTGCTCGTCTTTCTTCTCAGCTGGAGCGTCTGGTGGTGTAGCCGACTGGACAAAGTTGATCGTGCCGACCAATAGTTCGAGGTACTTGTTGATCTGATCTAGCTTATCCAGGTTCTGGGTCCACTTCTCGATCACAGCAAGTTTCTCAAGGTCCTGTGATCGCTTCTCGATGATATCTACCTTAGAAAGTTGGCCCCCGATGATGCTGAGGTTGGAGCTCTCATCTCTCTCTGCTTCCTTGGATGCAGCCATGTGCACTTGCTTCTGGAGGATCTGGGGCTGCTTCTGGTATGCCTTGGATGAAGAGAGGGCGTCCTCTCCTTCGGCCATTTCTTCAAAGATCTGCCAGACTACATCTTCATCCTTATTGAAATGGGAGCCCCCACATGCTGCGTCCACAAGCCGTTGGCTTTCAATATTTAGTCCCCCAAAGAAATGCTGGACCAAGCTGGTCTTTGGGATATCATGATGGGGACACTTCTCCTGTAGGTCAGTGAATCTCTCCCAAGCTTCATGTATAGACTCGTGGGGCCCTTGGCTGAAATTACTAATATGGGCTCGCATCTGGTTGAGCCGACCGAGAGGGTAATATTTGTGCAGGAAGGCAAACTTCAACTCCTCCCAGGTCGTCACGACCTTTCCCAAATGATTGACCCAATAGAGCGCCTTGTCCTGTAGGCTGAATGGAAATGCCATCATCTTGACAATGTCTAGAGGGACATTGGGATAGTGAGTAGTGCGACAGATGCGGGAGAATTGCTGCAGGTGAATGTACGACTCCTCGCTGGTGTTTCCATGAAATGCAGGGAGAAGGGCTATGAACTGGGGCTTCAGCTCAAAGTGGGCATGTACCGGTGGAATGAGGATCCACTCGGTCATCTGGCTGTCTCCCGGATTGTATGTTTCTTTGAGTGTCGACTTTGGTGGTGGTAATTCAAGATCATCATCAGGAGGATCACCACCTCCACCTCCACCTCCTCTGCCTCCTCTACCTCTGCCTCCTCCTCCATCGTCACGGTTCATCATGTCATTCAACATATCCTGGAACGCGGTCTGTGTCAGGGCCTGCTCGGTCAGCTGCTGCTGTATGGCCTGGATAGATGCCAGCAACTGTGCATTGACTTGGTTTTGATCTGGCACCTGTCCCTCTGGTGGTGGCGGCTGACCCTTGCCCTTTCCTCCTGGAGCCATGTTAGGGTCTGAGTCGGATGAGATGAACTCCGGAGTAGTCTCCAGGGCTCGCACTGGCTTCTATCTGCAGAATGAGATAGTCCGAATCAGATCACTTGCAATTAACTTTCAGCTGTCGTGATTAAGCTGGAATTAAGGTCAACCCCAGCATGCTGTGAATGGAAAAGGATGTAGACTGTAATCGACTTCCATTCGCAACGGCAGAAGTGGGACAAAAGTGATCCTAGTTTATTGGGTGGCCAAGAGAAAGGTAGAAAACGAGGAGTCTGGAGATCGATCCGCAAAGTCCGGATCGGGTTCTCGGGAATCGCCTCGAATTTATTGGCGGAGTTGAGTTCATGGAATCGATGTGGGTGTCGGCATGATCCTGACGGAAACCATCCATGGATCAACTTCGTGAAGTGCAAGAGAGGATCGGATGTTGGATGAAAGATACGGTGGTCAACGAGGAATAAAAGGAGTGTAAAACAGTAGAGAGGCTCGGTTGAGCGGGGTGGTAAAAGGAAGAAACAACAAAATGTGCGCAAATACGCGGGACTTGATCTTTGAACCTTAATCTAGATTCATTCAAACACAATACAAAATCGGGTTCACCAACTCACGCCATGTGAAGCCGTGAAAGCTCGGCTATTTATTATCTTTTCATTTTTAGAGTTGTGATTTTTTAGGCATATCTTATAACAAGTCCTTAGTACGCTACCTATAGGAGAGAGAGTACTGCTGGAAGAGTATCCCGTACTTGTCCTCCTCCTGTGTAACCTGTAGTCTGTACTTTTTGGAGTCCTTGTAACCCTTCCTGGATCCCTACTCATCCAAAGAAAAGAGAGAGGAAGCCGATAGGCGAAATCAATACTTCGGTTCTCGCTCGCAACGGAATCACCCGTGAGCGTGCAAGAACCTACTCGGACGCAGGACAATGAGACAGACACCCCCGTGAAGGCGTGGCCTATGCTCAATACTTCGGACAGGGTCGATGCTCTCACAACAGAGAGTCATCATTGTTGACCAAGCCCTACTCGCCTACGTACGATAGAAGCGCCATTACTTCGGAAATCCAGGCGATACACAAGGCAGTTGCAGACTGGGTTTTGGGCTTTAATCCTTAGGGGTCACACTCACTCAAGGGAGTAGGGTTTTGGTCCCCCTCCAAGGTACCTGAAAATAATGAGGGCTTTATGAACCCGGTACAATGATAGTCCATTATAGATTTTAATTAAGGTCAAAGTTTATTTAGCAGTCCCCTTGTTTTAATTTTTTTGGTTTTCACTTTTTTTTGAGTCTGTTTCATACCAACGCCTAACGTTTTTGTAGATTTACATTTAAGTCCTAGGTGCTCAAAATCAGAGGGAGATAGCGGAAAAGCCGTGTAAGTGGTTCCATGATGGAAATCTCACCATTGAACCGAATGATGCATGCTAAGTTAGAAGACTTACAGTGCATCCCAGCTCTCTCCATGTGGTATGCAAAACAGAATTTTTAAACCTATCTACATGTCGGTATGCAAGGCACAAAATCGTCATAAACATAAGCTGCTATTAACGTGAAGAACCATAAGTCGCTCATTCATCTCTAACCCGAAGGGTCCGGTCTTGGCTCACCCCTCCTCTGTACTCAACACACTTGAGCTTAGGAGAAAGCGCTTTACAGGGCTCGCTGCGGCACAAGGGCTAAGAGATAACTGAACGGCTTGTTTAAGTTTGACTAGATCCAAGCGAAGTATACTATAGGAACATGCATTCTTATTAATGTTTGGACCTAGCTACCGAGTCAAGCAACCTATATCTAGGGGATCCAAGCACACAAAACAAAGTAAAAGAAAGGCGGAAAGCTCAAAACTTCGGAAAACAAAATAAAATAAAAGAAGGCGATGAAAACTCGAAAAGCCGCGATGAGGCCCCCAGGTGAACAATCACCCGGGCACTGGACCTCATTGTGAAGAGTAGAGTCCTGTTTAATTACATGCCAAAATTTTCTCTCTCTCACCATAAATTACAAAATAAATAATCCTAAATATCTAGCTCTAACTAATGCCCGTCTCTTTGCTTCCTTGGTGCTCTCTCCAGATGGTCATGAGAAGAAGACCATCCTCCTCCAAGCTTGGCTGCATTAGCCTCCGAAGAAGCCATCCTCGCGTGGCGGGCCCTCGCATCAAATCACAAAAAGAATGCATTAGTAGAGCTCAATCAATCACATGGAGCAGATAAAATAATCACAATAAATAAATAAATGAAGCATGGTGATTAATAGCAATAAAATAGCTGCTCACAAAAATGAATGATGAATCAAGTTTTTTTTATACAAGAATGACAAAATAAATTAGGCTATGCTCATTGCTCCCCGGCAACGGTGCCATCTGATAACCGAGTTATTTTGCGAGGGTCACCATAAATAATATGAAAAGTGTCGCTGAGGCGACCTCTCACAAAACACCCGAGTTGATCAGCAATTAACCCACAACCAAGGGTTTTTTGGATTTTTAGAATTTTTTTATTTTTTTATTTATTTTTTATTTATTATTTTATTATTATTATTTTCTAATAATATAATT
Organism: Ottelia alismoides; assembly: GCA_037367405.1. Taxonomy (NCBI): domain Eukaryota; kingdom Viridiplantae; phylum Streptophyta; class Magnoliopsida; order Alismatales; family Hydrocharitaceae; genus Ottelia; species Ottelia alismoides. Next base: position 505,757 of record JAZKJV010000230.1, read on the forward strand.
AAGTAATATATATATATAGATATAAAATATAAATGTATAAATTATGTATACCCATAGAGGGTTAGTATATATCTTGTAATACATCCAATATATATATGTATATATAAGTATGATAAAATATATATATTTTTTATATATTAGGGTTAATAAATAGATATATATACATAAATAGTTAGATATATATATATATATATTTTCTTTTTTTTGGAAATACATACGCATACATAAAAGAGGTACTATAATATTTACAAAAATACTATAAATAGTCAAAAATTCAAGGATAAGGTCTTTTTGGGATTTTCATGATTCTTTACTGTTTTTGTGAATTTTGGGCATTTTTAAAAACATTTTTAGCATTTTTAAATAGTAAAAGAGGAGCAAACAGTGGAATAGAGTCTGGCTGTCATAAAAATAGATATTAAAAATAGCAATCGGCCTCAAAAATTTTCCACACCATTTTTATAATAAAGATAGTAAAATATAGCAGAATTTGGGACTGAGTTCATATTTTTTTGATTTTTCTTTGAGTATGTATATTTTTTTGAAGTTTTTGGTTTTTTTTTGAATTTTTAAGGTTTTCCTTTTGATATTTTTAGGGATTTTTGGGCTGACACTAAAATAGGTCAAAATGCACCATAGGGATTTTTTTGGAATTTTTCGAGGTATTTTCATATTTTTTGGGATTTTATAAGTTAGACAGTGAATAAAAGACATGTTTTCGATTTTTAATAAATGCAAAAAAGCAACAAAATGAAAAACTAAAAATATAGCGTTCAAGCACAACCACTCAGGAGCTTAAGTCTATTTTTGCAAGATTTTTCGAATAAATATGAAACACAAAATAATTAGACAAAGCATTCAAAGAATAAATGGCCTGGCAGGGGTATTTTTGCAAATAACATAGTTGACTGGGGTATACATGCAAAAATCACAATAAAAATACACGTGAACTTTTATTTTCAGGACCATATTACAATTACCAAAAACCGGCAGGGTTTACATGCAATTTTCACGCGCCTCACGTGGGTGCTGCACGTGAGGCGCGGAGGGACTAAATCGCAAATATCAAAACCTTAAGGGGTGGTCTGCAATTTCTACAATTTTTTTACAACTTAAACTTTTATTTTTGGCGTTAAATAATAAATACAAAACAACGGGGGCTAGATGTGAAATTTACCCCCAAATAAGGCGTGTCATCCAACGGCGCTGGAGGCGCCACTTAACCACGTGTCAAGCATCGGACGACGGATGTCGGTTCGGCGATGAAGGGCCTGGATTAGAATCTCCTGGCTGATCTGACGGTTGACGTACGCCTTCATCGAACGGTCGTCGTTCAATCTGGGCCTCCCCTCTCGATCCAACGGTGCTGGAGGCATCTGGAAGAACGGGGAAGAAGCTCGCCCCCGGCGAGCTTCGATCGGGCAGCTCGGGCTCCTCCGGGCACCTCCCGCGCATCTGAAGTTCTCTGATCGTAGCTGGGAGGCTTCCGCGTCGTCTGACGGTTCTTTCATGGCTCCTGGAGGTCCGAGTCGATGGAGCGAGGTCGGAGAAGAAGGGGACCCCCAGGAACCTCTTCCTGGGTCAATGCAAGCCCAGATGGGCTCTATTCCTCGATGTACCTGCACAGGAAGAACCGCGGGCGAGAGAGCTATCTCCTCGACCCGGGGTTTTGAAGCTGCGATGCAAGATGAAGGTGGGCGGAGGGGCTCCGGCAAACGGCAGAGGAGGAGCCCCGATTCGCCAAGACCTATGGTCCTGGGTTGGTCCAAGATGATAGAACGATGGAGAACACGATGGGAATCGAGATGGGGTGCTTGTGGCGGTCGGAAACAGTAGGGTTCCGCTCCGGCGAACTTCGAATTTTGATTTTTAAGCTACGGGAATCAACTAAAACCTAATCTAATGACTGGAATGGAAAGCTAACATTAAAAGCTAACTAAAAACGCATAAAAGGGCAGCTCTTATACCTGGGGGCCTCCAGGGAGCAGGGCGGACACCGGAGCTCCGCCGCGTCAAAATTCTCCGTCCTCCGGCCAAGTCGAGGCGCTGGGTCACTCCCCCTGTCACGAGGAATGGTCCAGGAACAAGAACAAGGCATTTGGGTGGAATGAAAATGGCCAAATTCGAGGAAGGAGGCGGAGCTACTTATTTATAAACATTGGCAAGGGGCCTTATTAACCGACGATTATTGATTGATCCAATGAATATCTAATTGATCTATGATTTTGGCGGGCATCATGGATGATCAGAGGAAAAATCTTGTGAAGGAAGCGAGCCTGGATGATGGAAGGGATGGCCGCGAAAAATGGAGGAAAATCGGGGATTTGATAGTTCAGAGGCGCCAGGCAAGGGATGGGACAGTTGACCAGGGGGTCAACGAAGGCCGGCGCCTCATTGGGCCACATCAGCCGTTACAAGACAAAACAAAAAATCTGATTGGAAATTGATTTATTTGACACCTTAAATGATTTTATTAATTTTTTCTTATAAGATGAAAAATGTGTATTATTCCATCTAGTATTTATTAATGATTTTTATTGAATTTTTCGAGGTGTTTTATTATAGTTTTATTTGAATAATGTGTATATGTATGTATTTACATGTATTTTTATGTACTTTATTTTTAATTTGTTTATTTTCTTTTATTATTTTATTGGTTTATTTTATAAATTTATAATTTATTTTTGTGAGTATAAAGGTATTTTTATTTATTTTTTAGGAGTTTATTTATATTTTTAAATAAATAAGTATAGGTATATGTAGGTGTCCTTATAGGTGTTTTACCTAGGTGTTTTGTATTCTTAATTTATTTAATATATATTTTCTTGATTTTTATGTTGGATTTACATTTTTAATGAGTTATGAATAATGTATACATTATTATAAAAATATAAAAGAATAAAAGAACCAAGGAATAAAATCCTTTTTATTTATGTATAGATATATAGCATAGGTATTTTGTCTATGAATTTTTGTAGACTTATTTTATTTTACAAATTATTTTTGGTTTTTTCTTTACTTTTTAATATGTATATGTATTATATAAATTATCTACAAAATTCTAAAAATATGAATTTATAAAAATAATGAATATTGAATAAAAAGAGTATTTTAACCAGTCCTATATACAAGAAGGGCCAAAAACCTAACTTCTGCATATGGACTCCAAAAATTATGGAACCAATTTTATAAAATAGTTCATGGAAAGCTATATACAGTTAAAGGCGAGTTTGGGAGATTTGGAGTTTTTATTTGCAAGATATGGGTCTGTGAAGTTGAGATTTTGGCTTTTTATTCTTTGTATAAAATGTACACTGAGTATTATTTTTACACAAACTCATATTTGTATTTTTATTTACATTATTGTCTACAACTTTCATGTACAAAGTTTCTTTATTTGATGAATGCATAATTATGTACAAAATAGGTGTCAAAAATGCATAAATAAATGAATTAATAAATGAGGTATTTATTGTACACTGGCCCTTATCTCCCCCTACTTTATTCCTTGTCGACCAATACCATGCTGGCCTTGGTCTCGGGGTTTGGGTCATAAAATATCTCCAATATTTTATTCCTTTTTCTTTTCTTTTCTTTATTCTATAATTTTGGCATTAAAACCTTATTTAATGTTCAATAAATACAATAAATCATGAATGCTATTATGTACATTTTGATGCTATTTACATGTATTTGCTGGGGTTTTTGAGGCCAAAATGATAGAATAAAGGTGATGAAATGGAGATTCATCAGCGGGTTTATCGTCGGTTTTGTTTTCTTCTTTTCTTTTATTTTGATTCACGTGGATTTTGGCCCCTAGACTTAGGATTTTATTTTGATTGTGACGTAATTGATCAAGGACCACACACCTAATACCATGCCTGTGCCTATAGATCGTAAGTGGACCTAATTAATAACTCACAAAAGAAAAAGCTATCTTGGTCACCTGAGGAGTCATGTGCCGCTAGAGGCCGTATACAGTGTTGGCAGGATCCGTTGTGGCGGACACCGATCGGCATCAGAGACCGAACTCTGACCCCTCTTGTTGACCATTTAGCTATTGTTCTCCTCGTGTAGAAATTATTGTCTAAGGACGATTTCTTCTTGCATCATATAGGTAGTTTAATTTTTGTCTTTAATTTATCCGTGGATCACCCTGCATGTAGAGTGCTGGAGCAAGGTACACATTTCTATCTTTGCATGCATCATTGTGTTTGATCGCACATCGGCTTTTTCGACTTCCTCCCCCATTTTGTTGTACTTAAAATAACCAGGAGATCGAAAAATTCATTAGGCGTTGTCTTTATTTCAGAAAAATACTAAAAATCATAAAATTGGGACTGCTAATGCAAACTTGACCTTAAAACTCGTCCCACCAAGAATTTTGTCTTGGGGAGAGTAACCTCCTCCTTGTTTGATTTATCTGCTGCGAGAGAGTGACCCAACACTAGGATAGAGCCACGCCTAAAATTCTGGTTGGCTATTGATCGTGGTTAGTCGTTCTCCAGTGAGGATCTCTCCGGTAACCGGTAAAGCGGACCGCAGAATCCTTAGCAGAGTGAATTAGCGGGAACAACCGGGTTACGGTCCGTAGTTCATACTGGCTGGGAAAGATCTAACGTGGATCGGGACATTCGGCTAGGAAAGTAGGGTTCCTAACAGCTCGTTATAACGCCCTGATAGATTGACTGATCACCTAATAAAATTTGGCAAGATAACAGACCAACCTTTCGCGGTCATCAGCTCAAGAGTTGTGTAGGTGAATTGGGGGTTTGATTGACCATCTTGTTTGCATTTCAGATCTCATCCGTCCTTTTTCAAAGATCACAATGATGGGAAGGAGATCTCTTAGGCCACGTCTTGTGGCACCGCTATCAAGCACTCCTCCCTATTCATTTAGGTCGGCTTCGGGGAGTTTAGACCCACTCTTCGAGCCCCAGTTCACGTCCACCCTGTTCCCCCTCGACAACCCTTCTTCTATCAGTCCAGTGGTGTCAGAATTTAGTGCAGAACAGAGTTCCGAGCATTTGACAGAGCCTGAGATGGATTCTTTTGACTTTGCAGAAACCCCAAAAATGGAAGGCAGAGAGGAACATCCACATGAGCCAAGACCACCTCCATACATATATGACCAAGCGGCCATCAACAATTCACTGTTAGCCTCCCTCGAAACCATGCAGCAACAGATCAGAGACCAAGGATTGTTCATGGGTGAAATTATGAGGGAGATGTGTAAGGGACGAGAAGAACGAAACGAGGGCGGTGATATACCAGACGCAGTGGGCGAAGGAGGAGAACCCAACCAGGAGAGGCTGCCTCCGTAGACCATGAGGCAATTGCACAACCCTGGTGCAATCCTCACGCACCGATGGATCCGACTCCCTCCCATCTATGGAGAATTCGAGCTTCCCCCACATACCATTCAGCTACTGCCCAAGTTTCACGGGTTGGCCACTGAAGAACCTCACCTCCATCTGTAAGAATTTGAAATGATATGCAGCACAATCCATGACAGGTTTGTAACTGAGGACACCATCAAAATGATTGCCTTCCCGTTCTCCTTAGTTGATAGAGCCGCCTATTGGCTGAAACATTTGGGGAGGTACATCAACACTTGGGAGCAACTCCGGAAAGGGTACTTGAATAAGTACTATCCACTCGGTCGAACAAATGCAGTAAGAGCAATGATCAGCAATTTCACAATGATCCCCAACGAACAATTCCATGAAGTGTGTGATCGCTTTAGAGAGCTCATTGACCGATGTCCACACCATGAGATATCACAGCCCAATCTTGTCCAAAGTTTCTTTTGCGGGCTGACATCGGAGCTGCAGGGGATTGTAAACGCCTCTTGTGGGGGATCTTATTTCTCCAAGGATGCAGAAGCGGTCTGGGCCATCTATGAGCAGATGGCAGAAAATTCTACAGTGATGTCCCAGGGCCGAATCTATACAAACTCCAAGGTCCCGCCACAAGCCACTTCTTATCATCGCATTGCCAGGATCGATGCAGGAAATCATACCTCGTCAGCAGCAACAGAACAAGATGAATCATCAGCTGCTGACATGGGCATAATCAGTGAAAAATTGGACCGCATCGAGATTTTGGAGAAGAAGCAAGGCCAAGGTCTGGCACAGATAGACCAGTTGGCTAAGACCATGAGTGACCTGAAGACTCACATCTTGAGTATTCAGGAGGCACAATCAGCTTCACATCCGCCTCCCAGTTCACTGGCTGAGTCCAGAGGTAGCCGTTCTACCCCACCACCCCCTCATATAGACAAGTACACCATGTCCAGGAGGTGCCGGTACAGCAATTACCCCACTATTCACAGCAGCCACCATCTCAGGACACTCAGATGGTGGTCTATCAGCCGGATCAACCATTGGCAGTACTACCACCTCCACAATTTGAGCAGGAGCCGTTGATGGAAGTCAACGGGATATGGTACGACCGATATCCTCAGCAGCCTGTGATTCTTCATGATCACCCAGGATTCCGATGGACCACCGGAGGAGCCTCATCCCAACATCAGTCTCCAGCTCAAGGCAGTCATAGTAGCCAACACTAGCAGCCCCAATATTCCCAACAACAACAACATTATCAGCAGAATCCTCGTCCAACCTATCAGGGACAACAGTGGAGGCAGCGGCAACAGCCTTACCAGCAACAGTACTCCCAGCCTCACCGGCAACCTCAGTTCCAGCAAGGGAACACTCCCGGTTCTTTTGCACCTGTCTTGGAGAACCCAACACTTGATGATCTCGCCCGCTTGCTCTCCGAACAGCAGGCATCCTTCTGGCGAGAAATGGATGAGTTCCAGCATGAAATGAGGGACATAATCAAAGGGAAAGCCACCATACCTGCACAGAGCGAGCTGAATCCAAATAACTTGAAGATAAAATCTGAGCAGGTACAGTCTACAGAGGATACCACTCCTAGTGCTTATTTGAATGACATGCATTCTATGTTTGATACTCACTTCGTGTCACTTAGGAGCGGTAGGGAACCAGCCGACGGCAGCTCATCTGAGGGATAACACCATGGAGAATCTAGAGCCCAAGATGAGGAGAGAAGCGGTGCTGATGCCGCTAACAACAATGATGATGATGGCGGTGGTGCTGATGCCACCAAGGATGACGATCCAGATGACGGTGCTGAAGCCGTCGTAGAACCAGATGCAGATGATGGTGTTAAGGCCACCATTTTTGATGCAGAACCAGAGCATGATGTTGAGGCTGCGAAGGAGAATATTTTGGGTGGTGCTGATGCCCCCATTTTGAGTCCATCTGTATTCCAACCTTATGTATTGTCATTTTCTGTATCCCTGTACACTACAAAAAAGAACAAAAAATGAATAAAGGAAAGGTTTCTCCATCAATTCCGAGTCCATGTGTGTTAAATGATGATGTTTACATGGATTTCAGTCCTTCACAGGGCCAGAAACCTTCTCCTAGCCCTCTGTCTGAGGAGGGCCCATCCATCCCCTTCCCTCAAGCACTCCGCTCGGCGAAGGGGAATAAAACAGAAAATCCCAAAAAGAAGGAACACTTAGAGTTCAGCCAACAGATGATAGACAGATTTCAGATACAACTGACTCTACAAGAGGCACTAGAGCACATTCCCCTTTTCCAAAAGAACCTAAGAGAAAAGACCACTGCACGCAGGAGGAGGTGGAACACTAGAGGAGAAATCCATGTGCTGACCCGTGCCACATGTTGTGCCATTCAGAACCAGTTGCCAGCCAAATGACCTGATGCAAGAGCTCCATATGCAGATGCCAGATTAGTGAGCAACCATTCGATCGTACTCTATTAGACAACGACTCTTCTATCAACCTCCTTCCAGCAGCCTTACTCGACCGAATCAAGTTCGGCCCGTTCCATCAGAGTTGGACAGTCCTTCAGTTTGCTGATATGTCTATCAAGAGGCCGAAGGGGTTATTGAGAGACGTGGTCGTCACCATTCAGGGCCTGAAATTCCTCGTGGATTTTGTTGTATTGGACATGGAGATCCGTGAATCGGTGACCGATACCCCCATCATACTAGGATGCCCATTCTTGGCCACAACCAAGGTAGTGAGCAACCATGATAGTGGGAAGGTATACTTTCGCGTAGAGGGCGAGAGTGTACAAATAGAGACGATTGACGAAACCCGAGCGAGAGATTCAGCCTGCTCAGAACCATGCAGTGACACAGTGCTAATGACAGATGCAGAGTTAGACGTCCACCAGGAGTGTGATTTTGTGATGACAGATGACGAAGCAGTTTGGGAAGACCCAGAAGCACGAGCCCTCGCCTTGTCCACAAACTCAGAGTATACACCTTTTGTGACAGACGAGAGTTCGGAGAGCACACCCTTGGCAGAAGACACTATAGAGGATGAGAGATGTGTAATGAGTGGAGATACTGATGTTTGTTCAGATTCAGATCCCTCGGAGGCAGACTTTGATTGGAAGGACTTTGATACATATTTGCCATGTCTGTTTCCTGATGAGCCGACAGAGAGGACGGAGAGCGATCCAGCACAGATGATAGACACACGAACATGGTTCCCTTCGTCAGAATTACAGGTACAACAAGAGTTCTCACATGCATATCTGGTTTACATAGACATACCAAAAGCCATATTTGCCAGCTCCCACCAAGCCAGAATTGAAGCCTTTACCGTAGTCCCTCAAGTATAGATTCCTTGTTGGAGAACCAGATATGCACCCAATCATTATCTCAGCATATTTGACTAGAGAACAAGAATCTCATTTGATGGAGGTTCTTGAACGCATCCGCAAGGCAATAGGATGGAGTGTGGCTGATCTCAAGGGGATAAGTCCGGCCCTGTGCTTCCACCGTATCTACCTCGAAGAGGATGCTAAGCCATCGTGTGAGTTCCAACAACGGCTGAACCCAAACCTTCGAGATGTGGTGATGAAGGAAATATCTAAATGGTGGAGCACCGATTTCATCTATCCCATCTCTGACTCCAAGTGGGTTAGTCCTTTACATGTGGTACCCAAGAAGATGGGTGTCACTATAGTTGTGAATGAGTATGGAGAGGAGATCATCACCCGGATACCCACTTCTTGGAGGGTCTGTGTGGACTACAAACGATTGAATGAGGCCACCAAGAAGGATCATTTCCCGCTACCATTTATTGATCAGATTATCGAGAGGCTAGATGGGAAGAGTCATTACTGTTTTCTTGATGGGTATTCTGGATACAATCAAGTGGCTATTGCGCCCGAAGACCAGGATAAAACGACATTCACCTGTCCATTTGGGACTTATGCTTTCAAACGGATGCCCTTTGGTCTATGTAATGCTCCGGCAACATTCCAGATGTGCATGTTGTCCATCTTTTCGGACATTATAGGTGATTGCTTGGAAGTCTTTATGGATAATTTCTCGGTCTATGGCGATGGGTTTGATGCTTGTCTTGACTGCCTAGACCGAGTACTTCAGCACTGCATAGAGGTAAACCTTGTACTATCTTGGGAGAAGAGTCATTTCATGGTGACTCAGGAAACAATCCTTGGTCACATCATCTCCAACAGGGGCATGGAGGTTGATTCGACCAAGGTGGATATCATTAGAAAACTCAATCCACCATCCAAATTGAGACAGTTGCGGTCTTTTCTGGGGCATGTCGGTTTCTACCGACTGTTCATTCAGGACTTCAGTCGAATTGTCCGACCGCTTACCGATTTATTGACTAAAGACAATGAGTTCCTTATAGATGATAAGTGTCTTAAGTCCTTCGAGACTCTCAAGAATTTAGTTGTCGAGACTCCTGTCCTTCAGCCCCCTGATTGGTCTCTCCCATTTGAGATCATGACGGATGCTTCTGATTATGCCATTGGAGTTGTGCTTGGACAAAGGAGGGATGGATTACCCTATGCCATACACTACGCTAGCCGGACGTTGGATGCAGCTCAGAGGAACTATACAGTGACTGAGAAAGAGATGTTAGCGGTAGTCTTTGCTTTGGATAAGTACAGATCTTACATTCTTGGATCTAGAGTGACAATTTTTACAGATCACACTGCCATTCAGTACTTGATGTCGAAGAAGGATGCCAAAGCCAGATTGACCAGATGGATCCTTCTCCTCCAGAAATTTGATATCGAGATTAAGGATAAACCCGGAGTTAAGAACGTTGTGGCAGATCACCTCTCCTGCCTAGAGAACCTTGAGGAATCTGAGCCCATAGCACCTATTACTGAGACTTTTCCAGGTGAGGCGATCCTTGCTATCACCTCTCTTCCGTGGTATGCCGACATTGTGAATTACCTTGTTGCCAAATCTATTCCACAAGGTTGGACCAAACAGCGGCTTGAGACCTTCATTGCGAAGGCAAAGTCGTACCATTAGAAGGACCCCATCCTTTATCATGAAGGAGGGGACAACATCTGGAGACAGTGCATTCCTCAAGATGAGCAACATAGCGTCCTCACCTACTGCCACAAGCTTGAGGCAGGAGGACATCATTCTGGGAGACGGACAACACATAAGGTGCTCCAATCCGGCCTTTGGTGGCCTACCCTTTTCAAGGATTCTGATGAGTTCATGAGAAGGTGTACTGACTGTCAGAAGATGGGTACTTGCGGACAAAGAGACATGATGCCCATGCAATCCATTCACTTTTGTGAGGTTTTTTACGCATGGGGGATTGATTTCATGGTCCCATTTCCTAAGAGTTAGGGGTTTGAGTACATTCTACTTGTTGTAGATTATGTGAGTCGTTGGGTTGAGGCCATCCCCACCCGAGCCGCAAATGCTAAAACCATATGTCGTTTCTTGAGAAAAAATATTATTTCACGGTTCGGGGTACCTAGAGTCTTGATTTCAGATGGGGGGTATCACTTTATTAATGACAAGGTAAAGGCCCTTACAGACGAGTTCAATATTGACCATCGTGTTGCCACGCCATATCACCCTCAAACTAATGGTCTTGCTGAAGTATCGAATAGGGAGATTAAGACAATTTTACAGAAGGTAGTCCGCCCAGACCGATAGGATTGGTCACAACTTTTAGACTCGATCTTGTGGGCCTATCAGACTTCCTTCAAGACACCATTAGGGACATCTCCCTTTCATCTCGTCTATGGCAAGCCATGCCATTTATCAGTGGAGATAAAGCATAAGTCACTTTGGGCAGTTACAGAGCTATTATTGGATCCTAAGAGTTTAGGAGAACAGAGGAAAGCAGAGTTGGCAGCCTTGGAAGAACTAAGAGATACATCCTTCTCAAGTGGCCTACAGTATAAGGAGAAAGTGAAAGTATGGCACGATTCCCGAATCAGCCATAAACAATTTGAGCCAGATCAACAAGTATGGTTATTTGATGCTAGGTTAAAATTATTTCCAGAGAAACTACAAAGTAAGTGGAAAGGACCATATGTGGTCCTAGAGGTGCATGATAACGGTAGCATTGATATATCCGAACCTTCATCATCTTCCACTTTTAGAGTCAATGGTCAGCGCTTGAAACCATATCTAGATCATGACCTGCCGACCGATGATGTTGCCCCAATTCATCTGGTATGAGACGTGCTCTTTGACTCACAACTTATGCGTCTCGTACATGATTATCACTTCTGTCTTCCTCTGTACAGATCCATTTGTCTATATCATTCATTCATTCTTCCGTTATGTCTGTCACCCCGTCTTCATCCTATGATTTTGCTATACTTAGGATACGCCTTGTCCTAAGTATAAGGGGGTGCACACACTGAGCTGTAATCTATTATTTCTCTTTTCTTCTTTTCTTCTTCTATCTTCTCTATTCTTTGATCATCTCCATTGTCTCCTCTTCTTGTCTATACTTAGGGATATCTTACCCTAAGTATAGGGGGAGACAACTGATGAGCCACCCGATAGACTAAGGTAAATATATCACTAAGGTCGTTGTGACCTCAGTCACTCGGGGCTCAGAGCTCAATCAAGAAAACAAAATCAGACCACCAATCAAAAAGACAAAAATCAATGAAAGCAAAAATAGCGGTCCTGCTATGTGATTAACCTGGTATAGCACCCAGGGTCGGACTCAGGGAGCACGAATTGGCCTCGCGGCCTACGAAGTAGTCAAGAAATAAAACAAAGCAAAAACAAGTATTTTTGGTGGTTTTTAATTATTTTTTTATTTTTTGGATTTTTGATAATAAAAGAAAATGAGAAAAAGGTAAATACAAGCACAATCAACAAATTATTTAATCACTCAAAATCACTCCAAAAATTCAAACAAAATATTTTTATATTTTTTTTAAAATTTTTACTATTTTTGGTGAATTTTTCAGATTTTTCCAATTTTTTATAGAATTTTTTAAAAATCAAAAAGGGTGAAAACAATGACCTGCTGTCCAGTCAGGCTTGAAAGATTAATTTAAAATATCAAATTGATTTATAAAAGCCTAGAGGTATTTTCTATGAAAAATAGAAACAATAAAGAAAATTCAGAAGAAGAGTTTGTATTTTTTTGGTTTTTCTAGAATTTTTTAGAATTTTTATAAGTTTTAAAGTGTTTTTTAATTTTTAAGGTTGTTCTATATCCAAAAATAACCAATCTTGCACATAAAATCAAACACAACAAAATTAACTTCTTAATTTTTTTAGAATTTTTAAAAGATTTTTTATATTTTTTTTATGATTTTCTATTCTGTATAGAGGCAAAAACAATAGTATTTGAATTTTTAAAAAAATCAAAGCACTCAAAAATATACCCAAAATTTAGGGAAATTTTTACACAGTGGCAGGAGCCACGTATCCAAATTTCACATGATTTGGGTTAATTTTGCTATTTTATTTAAATTAAACAAAAGCTCACAGTGCACATGGACCTATATGTAATAAAAACAAGTTGCAGGGGCCAACCAATAACACGGCAGAAAGCTCAGGGGCCAAGCATGCAAAAAGCCCAAGAAATCACGCACAAGGCACGTGGTCCAGACACTGAGGGGTATAGATGTAATTCTTATTTTAAAACATCCAAACAGTAACACATAGAAAGCATAGGGGACAAACTGCAAATGTACCAAACTCTCACGTGTCGAAGCACGTGGACCACATATGAAAGGACTAAAATGCAAATGTCTGAAATATAAAGGTTCTCTATGCAATTTTTACAAAATAAAAACAACTATCTAAAATATTTACAGTACTAAGTATGAAATGCAAAATAGGAGGGGCCTAAGAGTAAATTACCCCTTAATTATTGGACGGTCGAGGGATGGCCACGTGGACGATCGGAAGGCTGAGATACGTGGCTAACCCTTCTCTGGATCAACGGTCACGATCGAGCCCAGAGACGATCTGACGGTGGCTGGTTCCTCGCAAGTGAACGCTCGAGATCAAAACTGGGCGAGTGGGCACGATCAGACGGTGAGGAAGGATGCTCCAAGAACTCGACGCCGATGAGTTTCGCAGGCCTATGTGTGCGCTGGGGTCCTCCTCTGCTGCTGCTGAGATGTGGAAGAGCTCCGCCAAGGCGTTCCGCAGCTGATGAGCCCCTCCGATGAGGCCGGGAAGCTCCGAGGAGCTCCGGCGACGAAGGCGGAGCTGAGCCTCTGTGCTCGAACCTTGGACCTCCAGCTGAGGTCCCTTTGACCTGCAAAATCGCACGAGAGGACTCCTGGGTAAAGGATAATCTGCCTCAACCCGGTTAGGGGTGGCGTGGGTGGCTAGATGGGTCGCGGCGATGACCTCCGGCGAGGCGACGGCGAGGGAGGTCGAGCCTTGGCTCCGGGTGAGCCAAGGTGGGCAAAGAATGTGGAGGGGAGTCTCGCGAAGATGTTGGTCGAGTCGGATGATCAAATGGATGATCGGAGTGGCCGAAATTGATGAAAGATGGCGGCGGAGCGAATTGGGCGAAAGATGAAATTGGACGAAGCTAAAGGGATACGGGTCTGCCTGATAACGGGAGCCGACTGGGGATGAGCTCAGGAAGCTCTGGGTCGTAGCCTCGAAGGGTCATCGGGGCCCAAGGCTCGGGCGCATCTCGCGGCGGCGCACGACGACAGATGTCACCGGATCAGTGGCAGCAGGCGTCCTCTCCTCTCTTCGACACTACACTCACTCAGCTGTCACTCTGGGGGGCACAATGGAGGTCCTTGGACGAAGGAGCAGCACCAAAGATGGAGTGGATTGGCGGCCGGAGCTGGAGCTATATAGTGGTGCAGGTCCGGCTAAATGGAGTCGGGCATGGATGCATGGAGCACTGACCCCTAGAATCCACCCCGGGCGAGGGTCTCAGATAAGCAAGGATCAAATGGAGCCCGGGGTTTAGGGATTTGGCGATCAGATCAAGTGGGGAAAAGTAGGGGAAAACGGATCGGGGCAACAAGATCCGAGTCTGGTGGTCCTGGGGGGAGAGTTGACCGGGGGTCAACATCCCCCGTGGACCAATCAGAGCTCGCCAAGCAATACAGATTTGGAAATTCATTTCGAAATAATAAATGACTTATTTTCAAAAAACTTAAAACATGAAAAATGTTTATTTATTTTTAAATTATTTTTTAGTGATTTTTATTTATTTTTTTGAAATATAATTTAGGTATTTACAAAATATTATTATTATATACAAGTATATACATATGTATCTTTGATTTTTGATTTTTAATTATTTATTTTTATACAATTTATTCCAATTTTATATTTTATTTATGTATAGAATAAAATTTGAAATATAAGGGTATTTTTATTTTATTTTTATTATTTATTTACAAGGGTTAAATAAATACATTAGTATACATATTTACATGGTATATGTACAAGGTTGATTTTGATTTTTATTTTGTTTCTTTTTATTTTATTTTTATTTTTCTAGTTTTTATTTTATTTATTTACATCATGAAATATGGAATTTGAAAATATTTTTATGGGATTTTAATTATTTATTTACAAGAGGAAAATAAATAGATGTGTGGTTTTATACACATGGTCTATGTACAATGAAGAAGGAAATTTTATTTATTTTATTTTTCTTTTATTTTTTCCTTATTTTTATTTTAATTTTATATTTACAAATATATACAAATAATTACACACCAATTTTTATTTTTATTAAGAGGGAAATAATTTTATTTATTTACAGGTATTTGTACACATAATTGAGTTTCCCTATCTCTCTCTACTTGGGATCTTTTGCGGTCAGGCCCATGCTGAGCCCTCCCTTGGGATTAGGTCGCTCAATATTTATTCTAAATATCTCCCTCTTTTTCTTTTATTTCTTTATTCTTTTATTTATGCACAAAAACATGCTAATTATGCATATATACACAATGCATGCTAAATGGTAATTTATTCTATTTACAAGAATATACATGTGTTTTGCATAGGTTTTGTAGCTAAAATAAAAGAATAAAGAGTGATGAATGGGTATTCATCAACAATCGGAGTACGATTTGTTCATTCCCACCATTGACCCTCCCTGCATTGTGTACAATCTGCTATACTTAGGATTATTTGATCCGAAGTATAGGGGGGGCGGTCAACTTCTCATTCGTTCATTCCTTCCTGTATTTATTTATTCATTCTTTAGACTTGTCTATACTCAGTACGAGTTATGTCTTCTCTTTTCTCTCCGATCTATGAGGACATAGCTCAAGCTAAGTATAGGGGGGTCGTATATACTCTGTATATACTTTAGACATAACTCATACTTTCGTATTTTCTTAGTAAATATGGTTAATTATACTTATAAAAATTCACTAAAAACCCTAATAAAAAGATTTTCATATTCCTCAAATTCTTTTTGTATTTACTGATTAATAAATCAGGTGGAAATAGTCTCTACAAAATGTTTGAAAAAAAGTTTGAAAATCTTTGTGAAAAATCTTTTGAAAACTATTTTGAAAACGTCTTGTTAAATGTTTTCAACCTTTGTAAAAATTGTGTGTTTTGTAAAGTTTATTTTCTTTGTGTGAAATAAAATGTTTGAAAAATGATTTGCAAATGGTTTAAAAAATGGTTGCAAAAATATTTTGAAAAATCTATATATACTATTTGAAAAACCTTTGCAAATTAATTTTCAAATGTGTGAACACGTTTGTAAAATGTTTGTAAAAATTATTTTGGACTATAGTTTTCAAGTTGTTTGTAAAATGATTTTCAAAGAAGTTTGAGGAATACATACATCACACCAGAATTCATTATGTAAAATTGATTACATACCCTTGTAAATTCTTAAAATCCGTTTCTTGTATATATAAGATGCATCCCCGTGTAAATATTTGTACCTAGTTTTTGGCCAAAACTTCTTTTATTTTCAAAAATCCCAAAAACATTTGCAAAAGTAAAATCCAAAAACATTTGAAAAATCTTTTTGAAAAATACAAAAAAATGCATATGCATCATCTTTTCAAAAATCCAGAAAAAAGTTCAAAATCTTTGAAAATTACATCACAAAAATATTTCCTGCATAGCGTTCGCATTTTTCGATTTGAGTTTGATAATTGAACAAGTCTGAATAAAATCCGGAGATTGGAGTTTGATTGGACCTTAAAATCTACCTAATAACAGGAACCTTATAGGAACTGGGTTTGAGGTACTTCAGGTCTAGTTGACTTAATTCTTTGAGGATCACAAGACTTGGTTCAATGGATTCTTGACTGCCTAAGTAGAGTATTTAGGAACACACGCACGACTCTTGTTGATAATGACCTAACTTGGACACATGCACCTTTCACATGGCTCAACTCAGTTGGAGTGGTGAGGGGATTGGATTTGCCGGTATGAGACGCACACAAGTGGAAACACTTGTCCTCCTCTAGGGAGGGAAGTGCACTCCAACCCATCCAGTGATGAGGAAGTCTAAATACAGGAGAGTGTGGGTTGCAATAAAGCTTCAAAAGAGGGATAGTCTGCTGGCTCAAGAGGAAAAACACCCTATGTACATGCTGCTGTGAATGTTACAAAAAATAATGGACAGGCTTGTACAAAAATAAATGCCTGCAAAGTATGCGAATATGTTGTATAACCAATAAGCAAGCTTGAGTTCCGAAGTCATATATGTGAGTCTGCAGGTGGATGGCTTGACTACACTGGTCTTGCATCCTAGGATAGGTAGCTACACTGGCTACCGTCCATTCTTCTCTTCACCCCCTCCTCTTGGGTTGGTTGCCACTTGAACTTAGAAGGGAATACCCCGCTCCTCGAAGATGGAGTTATTGGATTGGGGAATCATTGGGTTGTCGTACTAGAGAAGTCAGTCTCTTTGTCATTCTAGTTGGGGAGAGCCACTATCACTTACACTATACGAGTCAAATTCGTAGTCGTAAGGGTTTGCATATGAGTTGAGATATTTCTGAACTGGCTATTGAGGAGACTTGAGCAGAGTTTTGGGATTCTCAAGGACGGTTGGATTTCAAATCTGGTTCTCACTAAGGTTCCGCCCGCACTAAAATTCCAAAGGTCCGACTTAAGCTCCAAACATTGATTTTGTGAAGACAAGTTTGATCATTAAATTAAATCCACTTTCTTCTTTTTCATTTCTTTATTTTTCTTTTTGCACTTATTGCATAAGTGTTTGCTAAGAACTAGCAAATGCAAAGTATATGGGGATGATGAATCCACATTTCAGCATCTTTATTCTATCATTTTGGCCTCAAAAATCCTGGCAAATGCATGTAAATACCATTAATTCCCGCATCTTAGCATTCATGCATGTGCATATAAATAGTGTATAAAATATAGTTTTTAAAGCCAAAATTATAGAATAAATAAAAGAAAAGAAAAATAATAAAATATTGTAAATATTTTATGACCCGAAACCCCGAGACCTAGGCATCTAGATGAATAGGTCGACAAGGAATAAATTAGGGGGAGATAAGGGTCAAAGTACAATAAAGATTTCCTTCATTCTTTATTCATTTTGGGACCTATTTTTGGTTCCACGTTTTATACCTCAAATAAAGAAACTTTATACATGAAAGTTGTAGATAATTAAATAAAGAAAAATACAAAATTGATTTCACTCAAAAATATTGTACAGACAAAAAGATATGATCTGAATAAAATTCTAAAATACCAACTTCCCAGACATGTATCTTGCAAATAAAAACTCAAAATGCATCAAACTCACCTTTAATTGTATATAATTTTAAATAAGCTAATTAATGAAGGTGGTTTCGCATTTGGTGGAGCTACGATTTGAAAGTTGAGTTTTGGACCCCTATTGTATACTTGTACAGATTAAAAAATTCATTTTATTATTTATTCATTATTTTCATAATTTTATATTTTTATAATTTTGTAGATTTTACTTATAATATATCTGTAGTTAAAATCAGAATAAAAACTCAAAGAAAATATAAAATAAATACTTGTATAAATAGCCTACCTAGGTATAATACCTATACTTATACCTATAGAATTACTATTCATATTTTATTAAGTATACAAAATACATCAGAAAAATCAAATAAAAATATATTTAAGTGTATAAAAATATTCTATAAATTTATAAAATAATAAACAAAAATAAATAAAGTAAATACATGAAATAAAAATAAAAGAATAAAACATATAGATATATGTACCTATATAGGTCATTGAAGGTAACTTATAATTATATACCTCATAAAAATAAATAAAAATCACCATAAAGTTCTTTATAAAATAAGGAACATTTTTCATTTTATAATCTAAAATAAATAAAATCATTTACTTATTTATTTTGATTTTACAAATAGTTTTTGCTTCGAATTTCCTGGTTGGTCCACGTGGACCAACTAGGTGCAGTCATCTGTTGACCTCGGTCAACTGCCTGACCGAGGTCTGCCACCTTCTGACAACCCGATTCTGGCCTGATTTCACCCATTTTTCGAGCCAAATCCCTTTGTCCTCTTCCCTCGATTCCTTCTTGGGAATTCTTCCCCGATAATCACTGAGCCACACCATGATCCAGATCACGCCATATCCTTATCATGCACGTGTGCTCTTGTTCCCAAAGTCACGCCACCACCTTGTACATAACCGACCCGCCACCTTCGAGCTCGAGTTTGAACCCTTCTTGGCTACCCATCCTCCTCCCTTTGGCGTGCTTCGTGTTGCCGGAGGTGACAGCTCCGCAACCAGACCTTCAGGCGAGTCGAGGAGGCCTTGAAGCGGCTCCTCCATCTCCGTCGACCTACGACGTCAAGGTCTCCCTCCTCTGGTCTCCGACCATCGAGGTATACCCCTTCTCCCCTTCCTTCTTGCTTCATTTTCTTTCCTATAGTCGTAGGAGTAGATTAGACCCTTTAGATTCCACCGCCGTTCGCTATCTCGCCCAATCGCGCTCCATCGTCGGCGCGCACCACCGGTCGAATCTCCTCCACCTTCCATAGCCTTCATCCGATGCCCATTCCACCTCCGCGGGGTCCAGGCATTTTGCCATGGCCCCCTTCACCCCTTTTTGCAGGTCAGCAGAGCGTAATGACCCCTGGAGGTCCGTCTTCGTACTTCGCCGGAGGTACCTGGAGCTCGAAGCTCCACCGCCCTCGCGCCAACGCCTCAGAGCCCCTTCGACGATATTGAGCGCTCCAGCACGTAGAGCGACCTTCCAGGAGCACCCCCACCGAGTCTTGAGATCCAGCTCGGGGAAGTTTGCCTCGCCGACATTCTTCCCTGTTCTTCCTCGTGGCCTCCCCGCCGTCCGATCCGGTCACCGCTCCGGTTCTGATATTAGCCGTCAGATCCGGACTCGTCTCAACCGTAGATCTCCATCTGAGGATCTGATCCGAGCCGTCAATCGCCGAACCATCATCGCGCTTTGTGCGCGCGCCACGTGGATAAGTGAGCGACTCTCCGTCGTTCGATCGCGCACGTGTTGGGTATTTTGCACTTTTGACCCATCCATTTTGTGTATTTTGTTTTAGTCCGTAAACTTTCAGTTGTAGTCTAAATATTTCGGTAATATTTGCATTTAGACCCCATATCAATTAAGTCTTGTCCACGTCACCTCACGTGACCCGTGTACGTGGGGTGGTGGGCATTTTGCATAGGACCCCCTAGGGTTTGTTTATTTCATTTCAGTCCATGAACTTTTTATTTAAGTTGTAATATTTTGGTAAAATTGCATGTGAGCCCCTGGATCTTTGTAAAATTGCAAAAATACCTCTGCCAGGTCACGTGCCCAGTGCGCATGAGTTTGGACATTTTGTAGCGAACCCCCTCTGGGTTTGGTATTTATTTTTAGTCCAAAAAATTGTGTTTAACGTTATATATTTTTGGAAAAATTGCAAGTAGGCCCTTGGACTTCTGTGTACTTATATTTATGCCCTTGCTAGTATTGTATTTTTGCTTGGATGTTTGCATTTATTTCATGCATCATTTTAACTCGAAAAATTACCAAAAAATACCATAAGCTCCTGTTCCATTGTAGTTTAACGCTATATTTTTAGTTTGCATTTTTATTGCATTTTCATATTTATAAATAATAAAAAACAAGCATTTTTGTTACTATTTACATTAGAAAATGCCAAAAAAATATTAAAACCACCTAAAAAAATTCTAAAAAATATATTTTGTGTATTTTAGTGTGTTTTATTTTCTGTCCAAAAATCCCTAAAAATTACAAAAGAAAACTCCTAAAAATAGCAAAATTCTCAAAATCTTCATAAAAATCTAAAAAATTCATAAAAACTCCAAAAAGTGTGTTTTCTGTCTCTGAAATTTCCTTATCTTATTATCTATCTACAAAATTAATTTTGGAAATTTTCACTCCTGTTTGCTATTTTATTTCTCTATTTTTGTCTCGAATATATATTGTATTCACTGTGTACTAGTGTTTTTGATTTTGAAAATACCAAAAAATTAGGAAAAACATAAAAAAACACAAAAATATTAAAAAATTACAAAAATACCAAAAATATTTTATTTCCTGATTTTTGAATATTTTTACTTACTTTTATAAATACCTTATCTTTCTCTCCTCACTTTATATATATATTCTCTTTAAAGAAAAAGAAAATATAATATAATATAAAATATAAAAAGAAAATATAAAATCAGAAAATAAAAAATCTAAATATAAAAATATAAAATCCAAAAATTAAATAAAAAAATATAAAATTAATACCCACAAAAACATAGCATAGATAGACATTTGATCACATTCGCATTTTGAGCATTTTTGCCCCGTTCTACCTGTCTGCTCCTTGTGTTTGACCTCTATACATACTTGCACCTATAAACATCTTGTTGTAGAGTTATAATAAATATTAACTCCACACCGCTTTTCATTGTTTGATTCTTGTTGTGTGTTAATTGTTGATTGATTGAGGTTTCGTGAGCGGTCGCTCAGCGACACTGTGGTCCCCCCTTGTGGACTACTTTAGACCCTCGCCAAATCTCGATTATCGTTATGTCGTTCAAGTTCCATGAGAAATATAGACTCCTACGACCTCCATCTAGACAATCATTTTTAAAGGTCACAGAATTGTTGAAATCGACCCCGTTTGGATGGAGGTCGTATGAGTCTATGTTTCACACGAAATTTGAATGACATAATATGGAGATATAATAATGAAAATCTACGGAAGCTTTTTTTTCAAAACAAAAAATAAAAAATGAGACGGGAAGAGCCAAGTTAGCTCCCCTTAGAGGGCAATCCCATTTTAACTTATATAGTAATATGCATAATAACAATACTATATAGGATATAAATATATATAGTATTTCTTTTAAATAGGACTTGATCCTTCCATTCCTAAGGAAGGACAGCCTCTTTTTTGTATAAAACAGGATGACTTTAGTAGAATACACATACAGTTTTGTATTATAATATGAAGTTTTAATGTTTGTATTATATTGCGCAGTTTTGTATGCGGCTTTGTATTTATAACATGCACCTATAATACAAACTGTATACGTATTCTACTAAAGTGTTCGTGATTTATACACAAAAGGGCCGACCTTCCTGAACTCAGGAAGGACTGCATCCTATTTGAAAGGGCCCCTATATATATATATAAGAGGAAAGGGAGCCTACTTCATGAAGTATGTAACCTTACCTACTTCATGTTCATTTTTGGTAAATTTTTTATTTTTTTTGGGGAAATACCACCATGGAATTTCATAACTATAACCCTCTAATATGTCATTCATCGTCAGAAACAGATATTCATATACCCTCCATCCAGAACGGGTCGATTATAACAAATCTAAGACTGTTAAAATTATCTATTCTGGATGGTGGGCATAGGAGCCTTTGTTTCTGACAAAATTTGAATGACATATTAGAGGGATATAGCTATGAAAATTCATGGTGGTATTTTCCCAAAAAAAATCCAAAAATAGACATAGAGTATGTAAGGTTACCTACTTAATGAAGTAGGCTCCCCAATCCTCTATATATAACAAATATATAAAAATACAAAAAATGCAAATAAGTATAATCTTTTTATTTTTTAAAGGTTTTAAAAATATATTTAAGGTGTTTATAAATAATAATGCTAATATTAATAAGTATATAAGTATATATAATACAAATAGTGTATATAGGATTTTATATTTATAAATATAACTATATATACTCAAAAATTATAAAATAGAATGTATTGTGTTTTTTCTATTTTTTCTATTTTTTGTTATTTTTAGGTAATTTTTGATATTTTTAGGTATTTTTAAAATCTGAAATATAGCAAAATAAGGAAATTAATATTAGAACGAATGTTTTAGGGTTTTAAAATATAAAATAAGTTCAAAATTCCTTAAAACTATTTTTAATATATGCTTTATAATATAAAAACATACAATAGAAAACAATTTTTTATTTTATGGATTTTTGCAAATGTTTACAAGGGTAGGAGGGGTTTTCAATTTTAGTTTTCTATTTTGTATTTTTTATGATTTTTGGTTTGGAGTTATAAAATGTAGTAATAATTATACTCTGATTTTTGGATTTTTAAAGTGGTTTTATATTTTTTTGTATTTTTAAAGTTGGAAAAAGAATAATGAACTCTTAAATGCTTTTTATTAGATGAAAAAATGATGTAAAATGTCAAAATAAAAATGTGTTGTTAACAAGCATAATATGAAGCATTTACTGTAGTTTTTCCAAGATTTTTCAAGCACATGGGCTATTGAAAGAAAATAGAAATGCAACATAATAAATAAATAATACTAACAAGGGTTGTCGTGAAAAATACCTAAATTATAACATTATTTTACAATTTTTAAGTACTAAATACAAATTACAAATGCCAGGAGGGACCACCTGCAAAATGCCCACCTCACGTACATGTGAGAAGAGCTGGCGTGGACTCAAATGTAATATCCAATAAGTACAAGGGTCCACTTGCAATTACCACACAAAAACTTAAAGAGTTTGATGGGGCTGCCCCTCCCCATTTTTTCCACATTTTTTTATTTTTTTTAAATTTCACCATATATATAATCATATATACATATATATATATATCCCTCCTATATGCTATTCGAATTTCATCAGAAACAGAGACTCGTACGGCCTCCATCCAGATAGGGTCGATTTAAAAAATCATGCGATCGTTAAAAATGATTGTCCTGATGGAGGCCGTTGATGAATTCCTGATCATCACTCTTTATTCTTTTATTTTAGCTATTTATCTTGGCAGAGCATCATGTAAATAGATGTAACTACAATAAGTTAGCATTATGCATGCATGTGTTAATATTATATAATTAGCATGTATTTGTGCGAATAAAAGAATAAAGGAGAAGAAAAAGGAAGGAGGTATTTAGAATAAATACATAGTGACCCGAACCCCAAGAGAAGGCCAGACATTGGCTTGATTGCCAAATAAAGCAAGTAGAGAGAGATAAGGCCTACTCTATATTGTACATATCATGGGTGTAAATAAATAAAATATTTTTGATAAAATCAAAATAAAATATTCTTTTCATCTCCTTGTATATAATCCTAAAAAAACAAAAATCAGAAAAATAAAATAAAAATAAAATTCTCTCTCATTTGTACATAATACATGTATATATCCTTTCTTCTTTATTTATTATATACCTATAAATAAATAATAAAAATGCAATAAAATTATTTTGTACTCCAAAAATTATGTTGTAAATAAATAAAATATAAAATTGGAGGTATTTATGTAAAAATAACAAAAAAAATAAATTACACATGGGTATATTATACCTGTATATAATACACTATACTATATATAGACTAATTTTTTTTCAAAAAAATAAATAAAAATCACAGAAAAATAGTTTGAAAAATAACAAACATTTTTCATTTTATACACTTTTTGATTTAAAGTCATTTACTATTTTTATTTAATTTATAAGTATTTTGTATATTCTATTTTTCTGATTGGTCCACGTCATGTTGTTGACTCGGGTCAACCCCCTCTTCCTGGGCTTGATCCGACCCGATCTCTTCATCGGACCGTTTTCTTCGATTTTTTCCAAGCGGATCACGCAACCCCTCGCCCCGATTTTTCTTCCGTGGACTCTCCTAGGATCCAGGACCCTTGCGGATCCCTAGGAAGGCACAGATCTCCCTCGGTACGCGTACCCTTGCCCGATTTCTCCAGCCTCCTGGGAACCTTATAAAATCTCTCATCTGCCTCCTAGGAGAGGTAGCTCGTGCCTCGCTCCGATTTCTAACCCTAGCCACCTCCAGCTAAGTGACAGTTGCTCGGAGTACCGCTCAACGCTCGATTTGGTGCAGCAGAGCCGACACTCACCTTCGTGGTTGGACCTCCACCGCGAGTAGCCTCCCCCGCCTTCCGCATCGAGGTTAAGGCCATCACTCTGACAGTCACCTTTGCCTGGAGCTCAGGAGCAATCCCAGACCTTCAGGTACCCGTTATGTCCTTCGCCTTTTCCATTTCGATCCAATCTTTCCATTTAGCATCGCCGAGTGTTCACCTACTCCGACCAGCCGGTCGGAGCCTCGTTTTCCACATCCATACGCTTTGATAGACCCGCATGCTCACCCCCCATCTAGCTCAATAATCTGATCACCCTTAGCCTCGAGCATCAGGTCGAGATTAGGGCCTAGATCTCCCCTACCACCTTCGCCGGAGATCGATCATCGTCCCCCTCCGCTTCTTTGATTTCTAGCTCCAATAACCCGAACTGGAGCACCGCCCCGAGTCCCAGCTTTCCCTTGCAGTTATTTGCGTGCATCAGAACCCCCTATTTCACCCATCCGAGGTTCGTCGGAGCAGCTCCAGGCCTCCATCATCACTACGCTCATCCGGCCGGTGGCTTCTCCATCAGGCCCGCTCAGTCGACGCGGAAGCTTCCCACAATCACTCATGTGCTTCCCGATCGACCATCGGAGCTGAGGATCACCTCCTTGGATCTGGTGAAGTCCACCCCAACGCTGTTCTTCCAGACGTGCTCCGCACCGTTGGATCGGCCAACCCTCTCCAGATCGAATCCACGCCACTGGCACCGTAGGCTTTTCAGACTGTTGGATGCCAGATCTGGCGCATCTGCGCCCCCACATCCCCGACTAGCTCCGGAGCGTCGGATCTGACACCTGCGGCGGATCAGCGCCGCACGTTCGCGCCTCCATCAACGACTTCCACGTGTCCCCATGCGCCTCTCACGTGCTGCAAGGGTATATTGCACTATTTGCCATGTACTTTTTTATGCTTTACGTTTTAGTCTGTTAAATAAAAGTTGTATTTGGAACTATTTGTACTTTAGTTCCTAAGATTTCTGGTAATTGCTTTTTAGTCCTTCATATCTGAAGACACGTGCCTGATCACGTGCACTGTGGTGTTTTTGCAACTTTTCTCCTGTAGTTTTTGATGGTTAATGTTTGACTAAGAAATTTTCCGAAATTGCATTTATGCCCCTATGCGTGGATTAAATGACATGTGCGTGTTTCGTGGGAATTTTACACTATCACCCTCAGACTTTTTATGCGCGTTACTGTTTAGTCCAGAAACTTAAACTGTTTGCATTTAGGCTCCTTTAACCTGTGTGCTTTGTTTTTAATTGAATAAATATCAAATCTACTCCAATAATTCCCAAAAAATTACCAACAACTCCTGCTAGTGTGTAATATTTTTGGCAATTTTTATGACATAATTTGATTTTATTTGCTATTTTCTAAAAATAAAAAATCCTAAAAAGTATGTCTGTCTAATTAAGAAAATCCATCAAAATATAAAAATACCCCTAAAAATTCTACAAAAACTCCCATGTGCTTGTCTTTATTTGTTAAATTTTAGTAGCATTTTCATTTCATTATCTTTTGTAAAATACCTAAAAATCACAAAAGACCAAAAATCTTATAAAAATTATTAAAAAATCTATAAAAATAAAAAATGTGTTTTCTAATTTTGTAGTTAGACTTTTTTTATCTATTTTCAATAAACTGCAACCAGGAAATTTAGGGCACTTTAGATATTTTAAAGTTGCCTTTTCATCCAGGTTGTACACTGTTTTCGTATTTTGCCTTTCTTTTATTTTTATAAAACTATATAAAAATCTAAAAAATCCCACAAAATACCCAAAAATACTTGTATATTTAAAAAATAAAAAATATTTTTATTTTGAATTTTTTAGCCTTTTTAGCCTTAATAAAAATTGTTGTAGTGTGATTTCTTTTATTTTCTTATTCACTTTCTTATTAGAAAATATATAAAAAAATTACAAATTAAAAACCACCAAAAATATTTCTTTGCTTCTCTGATTTCTCGACTACTTTATAGGCTTAGTCTATGCTCCTTGTGTTCGACCCTGGTATCTATACCAGGTTAAATAAATAGCGAGACCGCTTCTTTCGATTTTCGTGCTTGATTGCTTCTATTTGTCGTCTTAGTTTTCATGTTGAGTCCCGCTTCGCCGAGCGGGATCACAACGACCTTGATCTATTTCTGACACTTAACCCTGGTTGGCGGAGCGCTCACCAGCCGTATGAGTCTTTGTTACTGACGAAATTCGAATGACATATAGGAGGAATATAGGGATGAATATATATTGTGATATTTTTCAAAAAAAATAAAAAATTTGCGGAAAAATGGGGCGGGGCAGTCCCATTTTTTCCAAACTTAAAACATGACTTAATATTTAGAGGACAAATAAGAAAATACAAAAGCGCGAGGGTTGCTTATTTATTTACCCAATAAGGCGCGCTATCGGGCGACAGAGGTCGCTCCACGTGGCATCTTTAAGTCGATCCAAGGATTGGGGCACATACTGCTTCACCTCGTTTTGAACGACCTAGATTAGATATGGGTCGTGACTATAATTGAACGGCGTTCAAGGGCCATGGAGGAACAACCCAAGAACACGAAGGAGACGAACTTCTATCGTTGAGTACTTCGTCCTTCGACCACCAAACACCTCATCGATGGTTGCTTTTGCTTCTTGGGACCTCGCCACGTCTACAAGATATCTTATGGAGTTCGAGTTACATCGGAGGGACCCTAGAGCTCTGAAATAGGAGTCAAAATCGTGCTCTGGGTGTTTCTAGGCATTGGAACCTACACAAAAAAAATGTTAAGGGGACCTAGGGCTATCTACTCATCCCACAATGAAGTTGCTGCTGCAGGGGATTGATGAATACCCATTCATCACTCTTTATTCTTTTATTTTAGCTACAAAACCTTTGCAAAACACATGTATATATTTGTAAATATCAATAATTATCAAAAAAGCATGCATTGTGTAAAATTGCATAATTAGCATGTTTTTGTGCATAAATAAAAGAATAAAGAGACAAAAGAAAAAGAGGGAGATATTTAGAATAAATATTGAGCGACCTAATCCCAAGGGAGGGCTCAGCATGGGCCTGACCGCATAAAAACCAAAGTAGAGAGAGAGATAAGGAAGCTCAAAGTGTATATATATCTGTATATAAATAAATAAAAATATTCTCCTCTAAATAAAAATAAAAATGGGTTCATATTTATATGTATATACTTGTAAATATTAAATCAAAATAAAAATGGAAAAATTAAAAAGAAAATAAAAATACCCTTCCTTGTATATATTCATCATGTACATAAGATCACTTATATATTTATTTTCTCTTTATAAATAAATAAATTAAAATCCCATAAAAATTGTATATATTCTATATCCCATTATGTAAATAAATAAAATAAAAATCACAAAACAAAAATAAAATAAAAAGAAATAAAATAAAATCAAAACCCAACATTGTATATATACCATATATGTATATAAATAAACTTATTTATTTACCCCTTGTAAATAATTAATAAAAATAAAATAAAAATACCTAATTATTCCAAATTTTATTCTATAAATAAATAAAATATAAAATTAGAATAAAAATGTAACAAAAATAAATAATTAAAAATCAAAATTGAAAATACAATATTGTATATACCTATGTATATAATACTATATTGTAAATACCTAATTTTTATTTCAAAAAAACAAAAAAATCACAAAAAAATAGTTTATAAATAAATAAATATTTTTCTTGTTTTGAGTTTTTCTTAATTCGGCCATTTACTATTTTATTTTAATTTCTAAATCTTTATGACGTGGCCATTCCTGATTGGTCCACGGGGGATGTTGACCCCCCGGTCAACTCCCCCCTGGACCACAGCCCTGCGGATCTGCACGCCCGACACGATTTCTCCCATTTATCGCGTCACGATTCGATCACCAATCATCAAAATCTCGGGCTCCGTTTGTTCCCCGATCGATCTAGATCCACGCCCGGGTGGTTTTTGGGGATCCCCGCTCCGATCGAGTCACCCGACTCCCATCTTCTCGGACCCCTAGCCATACTTAACCTGAGCTCCGCCGTCGCATTCACTCATCTTTGGCTCCGCATTCTCCATCCCAGGACCTCCATTGCTCTCGCCTGAGTGACAGCGAGCTGAGGTTAGTGTCGCAGTGACGAGAGAGTGTCCGGTCATCGATCCGGCGACCTAGTGCCGCCGTGCGCCGCCCCTTGCGTGGTGCTCGAGCCTCGGGCATCGACGGCCCTCGAGGCAAGGACCTAGAGCTTCAACAGCTCGTCCCCAGTCGACCTCGACCATCAGGTAACCTTAGCTCCCTTTAGTTTTCGCTAATTTCAAAGTACGCCCAATTTCACCTTTCACCTCCGATCATCGATTTCGACCACACCATCCACCCATTTTGTCGATTGACCCGACCTTCACCTCCGTCTCACTTCTCCGCACGTTCTCCGCCCCTTCAGCCAACCCAGTTCGCACAAGAACTAGGAGTAGGTCTCCTTTGCCGTCGCATCGCTGGAGACCATTCGCCCCGACGCACCGACCACCCGCTTCACCCCTAATCGGGTCGAGGCACTTTGCCCTCGACCCAACAGTCGTTCTGTGCCATTTTGCAGGTCTGAGGAGGACCATCTGAGGTCCTCCACATTCAGCACAGGAGCTTACGCTCTGCCGTCGTCGCTGGAGCTCTTCGGAGCATCCCAGCGTCATCGGAGGAGCCTGATCGACGCAAGAGGCCTTGGCAATCATTTCCGACCTGTCAACATCCCGCAAGGAGGTCCAACGCGTTCACAGTCCTCCGGCGAAGCTCGCCGGCGAGGAGTTCTTCCAGGAACCTCCTCCACCGTTCGTTCGACTCTAGGGTCCCAGATTCGATCTGGACCGTTCTTTTATCCGAAGAGGCGCCCTGCACCAGCACCATTCGATCAGCACGTGGCGTCATCTGGAGCGTCAGTTGACGAGGAGAGGCACCACTACTCCCAGCCGTTTGATCAGCCACGCGGCGCCACCTCAGTCCATCTGCAAATAAAGGGTAATTTACCCTTAGGCCCTTAGTCTTTAATTCTTTAATATTCAGTCCTGTAAATATTTTATCAAGTTTATTTTAGTTTGGTAAATTGCATAGAGTACCTGTTAGTTTCTTATATTTGCATTTCTACCCCTGTACGTTGTGGGACAAGTGCTTCGTCACGTGCATTTTGGGAGAATTTGCATGTATGGGCCTGTAGTTTCTATTTGTTAATGGAATGAAATATATTTTTGGATAATTGCATTTATGCCCCTGTGAGTGGTTTATTGCTGCATGTGCTGAATTTAATGGGCTTTTTACACTTAAGCCCCTAGACTTTTAGCACCTGTTGCTAATAGGTCCAAGAACTTAAGTTAATTGCATATAGGTCCCTGAGTGCCCAGTTCACGTGCTTCGCGCGTGCATACTTGGACTTTTTGCACATGGACCCCCTGAGCTTCCATTTTTATTACTTTTAGGCCCCCGAAAGATATTTTTATTACGATCAGGTCCCTGTGACTATGGGCTACTTGTTGTTTTAAATAAAATATCAAATCTCATCCAAATCAAGTGAAAATTTGAAACTTGGCTCCTGCCACTGTGTAGAATTTTCACTGATTTTTGGGAAATTTTTGGAGCCTTTTATTATTTTTAAAAGATAAAAAACACCCCTTTTTCTGTCTGTTCAGTTATAAAAATCACAAAAAATATTAAAACCTTCTTAAAAATTCTAAAAAATTCATATTTTGTGTGTTTTGTTGTTCTTGATTTTTGACCAATTTTGGTCATTTTTGGACTTATAGAAAATATAAAAATTAAAAAACATTAAAAATATCATAAAAATTCTAATAATTAATAGAAAATCCTAAAAATAATAATCTCAGTCACTGAATTTTTCTTTTTGTTTCTAGTTTACATGAAAAATACTTCAGGCTTTGTTAGGGTCATTTTATATTTTATTTTGGCCCTTGAAGCCTGACTGGACATTGTTCCTCTGTTTTTATCTTGTTTCATTTTTAGAAAATTCTATAAAAATCATAAAATTACCAAAAATTAACCAAAATAATAAAAAATTCATAAATTCTAAAAACATTTTTGTTTGATTTTTTTGATCTTTTTAGAGTAATTAAATAATTGTTGAAAGTTGCTTGTTTTATTTGTTTTCTTATTTTCTTTATAATTCAAAATCTCAAAAAAATATAAAAATATTCAAAATCCACCAAAAATCCTTTGTTTATATTTTATTTGTTTCTCGACTACTTTGTAGGCTATGAGGCCATCACGTGCTCCCTGAGTCCAACCCTGGTCACTATACCAGGCTAATCTAATAGCCAGGGCCACTAGTTGATTTTATTGATTTTGTCTTTGTTTTGGTGGTCTGTTCCTTCATTTTTCTTGTTGAGCTGATTGATCTCTCGATCCGGGTTGCAACGACCCGAGAGATTATTTTGACCTGATCCGGATTGATTAGGGATTTTTCGGCTCATCAGAATGGCGTCGTTGCCGGGGAGCACGGCTTCATAGTCCGTTTATTTTTCATTTTATTTTATTTTATTTTGTTTTGTATTTTTTATTTTCGCGGCTTTCCGTGGCTTTTTCTGAGTCCGCGACTTTTCGTGGCTTTTTATTTCTCTTTTATATTTATTTTATTTTATTTTATTTTCTTTTATTTTTGTTTTCCCTTGTTTATTTTCTTTCCATTTTTGCACATATATCCCTGTTTATTTTATTTGCTTTATCTGTATTATATTATATCTAGATTGACACACTTTTCTGTTTTCTTGCGAGGGCACGAGGACCGAGGCGGCAACTTTCGAGGAGCCGGAGCAACAGCGGTGATCGGAGGCGGCTCCCTTCTGCACGGAGCTGCAGGAGAGCGCAAGGAAGTAGCTGAGTGTGAGAGGAATAGATTAGAGTAGATTAGATTTATTATTTGAATAATTGTTGTAATAATACATGGACAAGACTCTCTCTCGGACTTAGACACTTTCGGGGTCTGTTTCACCGAGCACCGGTGTGCTCGGGGGACCCCTTAGTTTTTACGCGGCTTTTTCGCGGTTTTGTTTTCTTTACTGCTTATTCAGTTTCTCGCGGTTTCTCGAGCCCCTAGCCGTATGATTTTCTACTTGATTGTGACGTAATACATAGGATCCAAGCACCCTAATATATCTGCCTGCACCTATAGATCGATAATTGGACATATAATAAAAAGATGAATAAAATAGTCGACTCACTTCCTTCGAGCCTACGTGCCGCAGCCCACCCTGCCAAGCGCTGCTCCTGAACCCGATTTGTCGGGAGGAGGAGGGGTGGACCGAGACCGGACTCTTGGATTGGAGGCTGGTGATCGACTAGCCATTCTTTCGAGTAGCACTGCTGTTTAGGGACTCAGTTTTCCGCCTGCACCATTTAGGTAGTTTATTTTCAGTCTTTAAAATTCTGTGCGGATCATTTTGCATGTAGACTGCTGGAGTCAGGTATGCATTTTTTACTCTACATGCATCATTGATTTCATCGCGCATTGGCTTTTTCGACTTCTCCCCCCTGATTTTTGGACTTAATAACCAAGAGAACCGAAAAATTCGTTAGGCGATTTTGTTTGATTATTGAAAAATACCTAAAAAGAGAAATCATAAAATTAGGACTGGTTAACTCTATTGACCCTAAAAGACATTCACCTAAAAATTTATCTTGGGGAGAGCAACCCCCTCCTTGTCTGGTTTGCTTGCGCGAGAGAGTGACCCGCACACTAGGTAGAGCCATATCCGATATCTTTCTCGACTGATTACCAGCTCTTTCTGTACGGGACAGTCGGTTGAGAAAATATCGGGTTACCCAACAGGTCACGTAATCGTTCTGCTATCCTAACTGATCACCTAATAAAATTGACAAGATAATTGACCGAGCCTTTACGGTCTTCAGCTCGCGTTGCGTTGGTGAATCGGGGGTTTGCTTGTGATCATAGTTGTTACCAGATCTCATCCGCACAACTCGCCAGATCAAGATGATGGGCAGAAGGTCTCTTAGGCAGCCTCTGGCTGCACCGCTTCCCAGCACTTCTACCCGCTCATCTAGGTTGGTTCGTGAGAGCCGAGATCCGCTCTCCGAACTCGAGTTCGACTCCACCCTGTTCCCCCTCGACCCCCTTCTTCTGAGTTCGAGATACCAGTGCCAGAGGAGAGACAGTCAGATGATTTATCGGCACCTGAGTTTGGGTCTTTTGCTTTTGCAGAGACCATGGCCGGCAGCAATTACGACCGCACCAGAGGTCCCCAGCATGATCAGACATTCATTATGGACCAGGGTGCGATCAACTCCACCCTGATCGCCTCCCTCGAGACAGTTCAACAGCAGTTGAGGGATCAGGGAGCATTCATGTTGGACATGAGGCGTGAGATGGAGCAGTTGAGAGCAGATCGCGAGCAGCGCAAGCCAGGAGACAGACCGAGGATGCCCGACCATGCGGCAGCCGCAACAGCCGCAACAGATCCACCGAGACCAATGCGGGAGTTACACAACCCCGGATCGACCTTGATGCATCACTGGGTAGTGCTTCTAGCCATCGTGGGGGACTTCAAGTTCCCCCCGAACACTTTGCAGCTTCTCCTCCAGTTCTACGGGCTCGCCACAGAGGAGCCCCATCTCCACCTTCAGGAGTTCTTGATGATCTGCAGCACAGTCCACGACCGTCAGGTGGACCAGGATACCATATGGATGATTGCCTTCCCCTTCTCCTTAGCAGACAGAGCAACCACCTGGCTGAAGCACTTGGGGAAGTTCGTCTACACCTGGGAGCAGCTCCGCATCGAGTACTTGCACAAGTACTATCCACTCGGGCGGACAAACGCAGCTAGAGCCCTGATCATCAACTTCTCCATGCTCCCCAACGAGCAGTTCCACGAGGCATGAGAGAGGTTCCGTGAGCTGACCGACAGATGCCCGCACCACGACATTTCGAAGCCGAACCTAGTTCAGAGCTTCTTCAGCGGGCTGACACCAGAGCTTCAGGGCTTGGTGAATGCTTCTTGTGGTGGGTCCTACTTCGCCAAGGATCACGACCAGGTCTGGGCCATCTACGAGGAGATGGCCGAGAACTACATGGTGATGTCCCAGACCAGATTGTACACACAGGGACGCCAGCAACCACAGACCGTGCAGTACCAGAGGATAGCACGGGTCAACGCCGTTCCATCCAGTTCATCAGCGGCAGCAGCACATGCCGAGAGTTCAGCTGCAGACATGGGGATCATCAACGAGAAGTTGGACCGGATGGAGATCATTGAGAAGAAGCAGTGCCAGGGCATCACGCAGATGGAGCAGATGGCACAGACTCTGAGTGACCTGAAGACACAGCTCATGTGTCTCCAGGAGGCACATACGGCTTCCTAGCCCCGTCTTCAGGCACGAGGCGATCCGAGTAGCAGCAGCATCTCGTCCCAGTGCTCCAGCCACCAACAACCTAGACAGGTTCACCTTGTAAAGGCGGAGCCGTACCAGCAGCCGCAGCCCACTTACCAGTCACCGCCATCTCCAGACACCTAGATGGTGGTATACCAGCCGGATCAGCCTCTGGCAGTGCTCCCGCCACCCCTGTATGATTCAGAGCCGTTGATGAATGTCAACGGGATTTGGTACGACCGCCCCAAGCCTGGTATCCGACGAACCATCCCGGATTCCGTTGGGCGGCCGGAGGTGCCCAGCCCCAACAGCAGCCGTCAGGACAGGGTGGCCAGTACATCCATCAGAGGGATCACCAGCATCAGCATCCCCCAGCGTACACTCACCACCAGCAGCAGTAGTCACAGTCGTATGGTCCTCGTCCCTATCAGCAGGGACAGTCTTGGAGGCATGATCAGCCTCATCAGCCACAGCATCATCCACAGTCTTACCCCTCTCACCCACAGCAGCAACAACCTCACTACCAGAGAGGCTACCCGTCAGGTTCTCATGGGCCATCCTATGAGAACCCCGCCTTGGATGACATAACCCGCCTCCTCACAGATCAGCAGGCTACATTCCGACATGAGATGGATGAGTTCCGCCAGGAGATGCGGGACATCGTGAGAGGGAAGGCCACCATCCCTGCCCAGATAAAGCCCAATCCGAACAACCTCAAGAGGAAATCTGAGCAGGTAGTTTGCACTGAGTACGCCACTCCTAGTGATGCATTTGGAGATATGTCTGCATATTTGTTTGATACTGATTTTGTCACACTTAGGAGCGGTAGTATGCCAGCAGGCGGCGCCTGTCTGAGCGACACCACGAGGATACTTCCAGAGCGCCAAGCGAGGAGGAGAGCGGTACTGAGGCCGCTAGAGATGATGACGGTGGTACTGATACCACCACGGATGTTGATCCCACCGGCGGTACTGAGGCCGTCGTTTCACCAGTTGGAGGAGGTGGTACTGAGGCCACCCATGTTGCCGAGATAGAGCGCGGTACTGAGGCCGCGAGTCTTCCAGCCGAGGGTGGTGCTGATGCCACCAGTTCTTCTGAGAGTCCTGTAGTTTTCCCTTCTATTAATGTATCTCGAGACATTTCTGGCAATAAAGGAAAGGGTTTGTTTTCTTCTGGTCCCACTGTGGTGCTTGATGTATGTGTGGATCCTGCCGTCGAGCAGCTCAGACCCGTTCCTTGTCCTTCATCTGAGAAGGACTCAGTGATCCCCTTCCCTAGAGCTCTTCAGATGGGAAAGGGGGAGAAAATAGAAAATCCCAAAAAGAGGCAGCAGGAAGAGTTCAGCCAGCAGATGATAGACCGTTTCCACATTCAGCTGACTCTTCAGGAGGCTTTACAACACATCCCTCTACTCCAGCGTTCGCTTAGAGACAGGACCACAGTCAGGAGGAAGAGGAGGAACCACCATTCAGAGATCCATGTGCTGACCAGAGCTACTTGTTTTGCGATCCAGAACCGTCTGCCGGCCAAGAGGTCAGACTCAGGAGCCCCGTATGTCAGATGCCATATCAGAGAGCAGATGTTCGACCGTACTCTATTAGACAGCGGATCGTCGATCAACCTACTTCCGGCATCCCTTCTCGATCGCTTCGAGTTGGGCACTCTTCGACAGAGCATGACAGTCCTTCAGTTTGTTGATCGATCTGTCAAGCGGCCGAAGGGGTTGCTGAGGGAAGTTGTCGTCACGATTCAGGGCCTGCAATTCCCCGTGGACTTCGTAGTGTTGGACATGGAGATCCCTGAGTCAGTGACCGATACCCCCATCATTCTCGGTCGCCCGTTCTTGGCCACAGCCAAGGCAGTGACCGACCATGATAGTGGGAAGGTATACTTTCGCGTCGAGGGCGAAAGTGTACAAATAGAGACGATCGAGGACAACAGAGCCAGAGACATAGTATGCTCAGAGACTACTTCCGATACAGAGCAGATGATAGATGCCGGGCCAGACATCCACCAGGACTGTGACTTTGTGATCACAGATGACGAGGCAGTATGGGCAGATCCAGATGCACATGCCATCCTCTCACCTTCAGAGTCCGCTGATGCAGAGACGCCAACAGAGGAGAGCTTGGAGAGCACATTCCTGGTCCATGATACTTTTGAGGCAGCAGAGTGATGAATCTCCATTTCATCACCTTTATTCTATCATTTTGGCCTTAAAAACCCCAGCAAATGCATGTAAATAGCATCAAATTGTACATAATAGCATTCGTTATTTATTGTATTAATTGTACACAAAATAAGGATTTTAAGCCAAAATTATAGAATAAAGAAAAGAAAAGAAAAAGGAATAAAATATTGAAAATATTTTATGACCCTAACCTCGAGATCAAGGCCAGCATGGAATTGGTCGACAAGGAATAAAGTAGGGGGAGATAAGGGCCAATATACAATAAATACCTCATTTATTAATTCATCTATTTATGCATTTTGACACCTATTTTGTACATAATTATTCATTCATCAAATAAAGAAACTTTGTACATGAAAGTTGTAGATAATAATGTAAATAAAAATACAAAATTGAGTTTGTGTAAAAATGATACACAGTGTACATTTTATACCTAGAATAAAAAGCCAAAATCTCAACTTCACAGACCCATATCTTGCAAATAAAAACTCCAAATCACCCAAACTCACCTTTAATTGTATATAGTATTCCAAGAACTATTTTATAAAATTGGTTTCATAATTTTTGGAGTCCATCTGTGGAAGTTAGGTTTTTGGCCCTTCTTGTACATAATACCTGATTAAAATATTCATTTTATTCAATATTTATTATTCTTACCAAATTATATTTTAGAATTTTGTAGATAATGTATATAATTCATATACATATTGACATTAGAATTAAACCAAAAAGAACTTGTAAAATAAAATAAACCTATGTAAAATCATAGACAAAAGACCTATGCTACCTACATGTATATAAATAAAAGGGATTTTTATTCTTTTATTCTTTATTCATTTATATTTTTATGTATATATTATATATAACTTATTAAAAATACAAATCCAAAATAAAAATAAATAAAATTCATTAAATAAATAAAATGTATATAATATATAGGTAAAATACCTATAAGTATACCTACATATACATAAACACATTTATTTAAAAATGTAAATAAACTTATAAAAATTAAATAAAAATATATTTAGACTCATAAAAATAAGTTATAAATTTATAAAATAAGAAAATAAAATAATTAAATAAAAATAAACAAAATAAAAATAAATATATATAAATATACTTATAAATACATTATTTTAATAAAACCGTAATAAAATATTTCAAAAAAATAAATAAAAATCATAAATAAATACTACATTAATTTATAAACATTTTTTATTTTATAAATAAAACCTAATTAATTCATTTAATATGTTAAATAATTAGGTCAAGATCGGTCCGATGTGGACCAATCAGGGGCCAGGGAAAGTTGACCTCCGGTCAACTCCCCCTGCGCCTCTGACTGACCCGTCAGACATGTCGCTTCCCCCATTTTCTTGCCTTTTTCCCGCTCGATTGATCACTCCATCGACAATGATCACTTCACGAGATTTATTCTCTGATCATCCTTGATTCCCGCCGTGATCTTGGAACCCTTGTACATAGCCCCGATTCTTCAATAATCGCCGGTCCTTGGGGGTCTCCAGGAATGTGTATAAATAAAAGCTTCCTCCTCCTCAGCCGAATTTGGCCAATTTCATCCCCTTCTTTGAGCTTGAATCAGCTCCTGGTGGAGCCCTCGTGACAGGAGGCGCTTCCCAGCACCTCGGTTCGGCCGGAGATGGTGGAAATTTTGTCGCGGTGGCGCTCCGGCGACCACCCTGCTCCCTGGAGGCCCCCAGGTATAAGAGCTGCATTTTTTACTTATTTTAGTTAGGATTTTATTTTAGTATTTCATTTCTATCTTTAGATTAATTCTTAGCACTTAGTTGTAGCGTAAAAATAAAAAATCGAAGTTCGCCGGAGCCCAGCTCCGGCGACTTCTCCACCGTGTTTTCGACCGTTTCCCGACCGCCTTTCACCGTCATCTCGTTCCCCACCGCCTTCTCCATCTTCCAGCCATCTTTGTTCAACCGGCTTCGCACTTGGATCTGCGAATCGATGCTCATCTCCTCCGCATCGCCGGAGCATCGCCGCCCTCACCCACTCCTATGCTAACAGCTTCAGTTTTGGGCCGAGGAGCACCGCCTCGAGTCGAGCTTCGTTCCTGTGCAGGTTAGGTGCGCAATAAAGCACCAGGAGTCGAGTG
Source organism: Ottelia alismoides (assembly GCA_037367405.1). Lineage (NCBI taxonomy): Eukaryota > Viridiplantae > Streptophyta > Magnoliopsida > Alismatales > Hydrocharitaceae > Ottelia > Ottelia alismoides. Next base: position 544,141 of record JAZKJV010000230.1, read on the forward strand.
ACAAGCAGGCGGAGGTACCTGGAGCTGCCACCCTTCTCCGAGCTCGTGGAAGTGCTCCAGGGTGCCTCCGACCGATCTAAGACCTCCAGCAAGAAGAAGACCCTGCCAGGAAGCTTCTTGGGCCTTCATGAGCGGCGAAGACCGGCGGAGGTGCGAGATTTGGTCGGGAGAAGCTCGCCCCGGCGAGTCTTCTTCCCTGTTCTTCCACGTGTGCGCTCCGTCGTTGGATGAAGACGAAGGCCCCAGTTCAGACCACAGCCGTCCGATGGAGCGAGGCCACGACCGTCAGATCTCCCACTAGATCTAATCCTAGCGCTTCATCGGCGAAGCGGTACAGGCCGTTGGATTTGTGACGCGTGTCAAGTAAAGTAATCCGAGCCGTTCGCCAGCGCGCCTATTAGGGGTAAATTGCATATCCAGCCCCTGCCTTTTTGTATATTTAATGTTTAATATTGTAAATAAAATATAACATTGTAAATAATGTGGAAATTTTGCATGTGACCCCCTGTATCTCTGATATATTACACTTGGGACCAGTCCACGTCACCTCACGTGACGTCCCACGTGAGGTGGGAAAATTGCATAAGTCCCCCTGTATTTTTGCACATTTATCTTCAGTCCATAGAATAAAATATAAAGTGTGTTATTTTTGTGAAAAATTGCATCCAGGACCCTATATTTTCGGAAATTGCATCTTGGTCCCTGTGGGTGCGGATCACGTGTAGCCCCACGTGATGGTCAATTTGTAAGGGGGCCCTGGCGGTTTTGCTTATTTGGTTTTAGTCCTGAAAATTGCAGAATACGTTATAATACTTTGGTGTTTTTGCACTGTAACCCTCTGAACTTATTTTCTTTGCAAAAATACCCCTGCTAGGCTTAATTATTTTTGTGTCTTTATCCATTTATTAAAAATACCCATTGTGCTTCTAAAAATTCACAAAATATTAGGATAAATGCTCCATGCAGTGTTCTTCTACGCCTATATTTTATTTTACATTTTTTGCATTTTTTTTCTAATTATTAAAAATGAAATAGAAGCCTATTTTGTACTGTTTAAATTGAAAAATACAAAAAATTTGGAAAATGATTTTGAAAAATTACAAAAAAATTATGTATGGTATAATTATATATATGGGTCCAGAAATTGAAAAACCCTAAAAATATGAAAAAGAAAATTAAAAAAATCAGAAAGCTCCAAAATCCAACAAAAAAATAGAAAAATCCTTAAAAAAACCCCAAAAATATATTTTTCTCTTTTATAATTATCTATATATTATTATTAATGTATTAAAATTAATTTGGGAATTTTTGGAGTTTATTTTATATTTTTAAAGCCCAAATTATATTCGGCTAATTATTTAGTCCTATATTGTGGACATTTTTGAAATTAAAAATACATAAAAATTAGAAATATTCTAGAAAAAAAACAAAAAATTTAAAAATATTAAAAAGCTAAAAAAAATTATAACTATATATATTTTGAGTATTTATATCTATATTTATATATACTATATTATTCCCCTCTCTCTCTTCTTATATATACATCTCTTTATATATATTTATATATACATATATATATACATACATATTTATATATCTAAAAATATAATTAAAAATAATAAAAAAATATATAAAATATAAAAACAAAATAAAAATTATAAAAACAAAAATATAAAAAAAATTAAAATTACAAAACCCAAAACCCACTAAAACAATAAAAGGACATGAACAATTGATTGAATAATTGATTGATACATCACATACAACCATTCGCCTCCCAGTGTTCGACCTCTACCTGTACTTATACCTATACACATTTGCATGTAGAGTTATAATAAATTTTAACTCCACATTTTTGGATATTCATTGCATATATTTATCGTGGATTAAATGTTGATCGATTTGGGGATTTCGTCTGAGGCCAACTCAGCGACTGTCTCTCCGCCTTGTGGAAAGATACGACCTTGGCAAATCCCCAGTCATCAAATGGCGCCGTTGCCGGGGAGGCAACGGATTTTGTATGATTTTTGTGAGCTTATTTGTTCATTTATTCAATTATTTGCTCATGTCCATGATTTAGTTATTTGTTTGGTTTTATTTCTATTTGAGATTACTTGATTGACTGCTCTGACCATTTCTTTCCTTTGTCTTTGATGCGAGGGACCCCCAAGCGAAGGAGGACCTCTTAGGAGGACCTATGCACCCAAGCGAGGAGGAGTTGGCTCCTCTATGCCAGCCAACAGGAGAGAGCATCCATGACAGAAGAAGGAGAATTTTTGAAGACAGTCACTATTTTTAGGCATTTTATTTTATTTCATTTTATTATGTATATTCATGTGAGAGAGTGGCGCTTAGAATTTTGTAATAATACAGGACTCTCACAGGTACACGAAGACTCCTGAGGTCCATTGCCCGAGGGATTGTTCCCTTGGGGGCCTCGATGATTTTTGACGCTTTTCTTTTATTTTCATTTTTATTATTTTGTGTGAATGAGCCTTAGCTTAGGAGTTGCTTGCTCGTAGAGTTAGGTCCAAACACTCTAACATATATTTGCATGTACCTATAGTTCGCTTTGGACCTAGATCAAACTCTAAACAGCCGCTCATTTATCTCTTAGCCTTTGTGCCACAGCGAGCCCCGCAAAGCGCTTTCTCCTAAGCTCAAGTGTGTTGAGCACAGAGGAGGGGTGAGACAAGACCGGACTTTTTGTGGCTAAAGGTAAATGAGTGACTTGTGGTGCTTCACGGTAATAGCAATTTTTGAACCTAGGGCGATTTCTTCGGTTTGCATTTGCATATAACATAGGTTTCAAATTCTGTTATGCATCCCGCATGGAGAGAGCTGGGAGGCACTGTAAGTCTTCTTACTTAGCATGCATCATCGTTTTCTGACTTGCATGGCTTTTCCGATCCTCTCCCTCTGATTTTGTCAAACTAGGACGCTTAATGGAAATTGGAACCTCGATAGGCACGTGCATTGAAAATACCCAAAAAAAGTGATAACTTAAATAAAATCGGGACTGCTAACTCTACTGGACGTAATAATAAAACTTAATGGATTCCTTGTCTTGGGGAGAGCAACCCCCTCATTGGATGCGTTTTAAATGCTCACGTACACACTAAGGAGTAGAGCCCAAATCCATTCAAGCCTCCTAAGTGTTTGTACAACTGTGTGATTCTCACCTAACTCTAAAAATGAAAAGATAAATGGCCGTCACCTGATGTTCTTCACTGTGTTGAGTAGGTGAATTGGGGGTCTGCCTTGTGTCTTTATTATGGCTTGGAGTCCATTGTGCTTTTCATTCATTACTAGAGTAGTCGGTCCCGTCCGTGTGAGTCATGCATTTTTCATCTTTGAGTCTCTCTACCTCTCTTATACATATCTCTCTTCATCTGCATTGAGTCATGATATTGGCGCTCGAGCTCAATCATTCTTCGCCAAGTCCTTTGTTTCCCTCTTCTTCATCACTCTCCTCGTATTCTCCGTACCATCATCATTCTCTGGTTCAGGGAGAGCATTCTCCTTGAACCACCATTTTGACGGTGTTCCCGCCATGTGTGGAACAACCAATTTTGTCTATGTCCCGATCTTCTAGCTCGCCCTCCTCGTACCCTCTGTATCACTCTTCTACCACCCACGATATTGGCACGCCCGCTCAATCAGCTTCTCCTCCCGATTGTGTACCTTTCTTATCCATCTTCCTCATGTCCCCCGTATCACCTCTCCCTTTCACCCGGGAATGCTGTGCATATTGGTGAGGCCCGCATCGGGGATTATTTATACAGATTATTGGTGTAAGCCGTGCCATGATGTTGAGGTTGCTGAGATTGATTTGGTGGATTTGTTTTTGGTACATGAATATGGGCTTCATGAGGATTTTTGCTGATGCATAGAGCATAGGTGTGAAGCATTATTGAGGAATTTTAGTTCTCGCACATCGGATTGAGGATGTGATATGATGCGATGCCTTGCTGATGATTTCATGAGTATTGATTGATCTATCTATCTCGAGGTTCCACCCATCTTGATTCTAAGGATTGACTGCTTATTCTGATATGGATTGCCTGGTAAGGGTGTGCGGATCCTACATGATCTCTCATCTTCCTGATTGACCCATCCTTGATATCCTGACTCTCTAGTCCACCCTGGCACTTAGAGGATTCCTGACTATTTTTTGTGCCAGCTCAGCGAATTGGATTGACCCCAGGGATGTTTGGCGACTGACATGATTATTTGCTCCCTTGATTGATCTTATGCCCTCCAGATGAGTGAGTGATTTATTGCTTTTGAGGACCTGAGATGACTTGCCAGCATTCCCATGACCTACATTGATCTAGCCCGCATTGCTCCCCGAGGACTATCTGCGGGAGAATGCGATAATTTCTAGGACTGCGGTTTCATCCACTGCTTGGGTCGCCATTGTGATGGGACCCGGAACCGAGTCAGATGTTATACTTGACTGGCCTCCCCCTGTGATTGTGTTCCCGACCTGTCGGTACACGAGGCCAATCTGATTAGACTCCTTTGAGTCTGCTCTCCTTGACGATCCTCGCAAGGCAGAGCTCAACTTTTCTGATTATTCCATGCCTAGCTCATAGCTCCCCGAGGGTTATCTGCGGGAGACTATGACATATTTATGATCTGATTGGTCTCTTCTGTTGGTAGCCGCCTTGTCGACTACTGAGACCACTATGTGGATCCGTCTGATGGATCCGGCTCCTTTGAGCCCTCGTCTCTCCTTGACGACCTTTGCAAGGTAGAGACACATTCTGACTATTCTTTGCTTAGTTCACAGTGCTCTCCGAGGACTATCTGCGAGAGACTGTGACACTCTCTTTACGCTCGGTTCCCCTTGCTGACTGTGTCTCCGATCTGCGGAGCATGGAATCAAGTCATCTGCTATATATGATTTTAGGTCCCATCTTGAGTTGCGTATCCGATCCGCGGATCTTGGGACCTATCTGATTATACTCCTTTGAGTCTGCTCGCCTTGATGGTCCTCGTAAGGTAGAGCTTCTGGTATCTGCTATTCCCATGACTAGTTGGCACCCCACTCCCCGAGGGTTATCTGCGGGACGCTGCCACACTTTCTTGATTCGACGGTCTCTTCTGTTGATAGCCGCTCTGTCGCTTACCCAGACCGTCCCTTTGATCCGTCTGATGGATCAGGCTCCTTTGAGCTCGCTCTCCTTGACGACCCTCGCAAGGGTGAGCTTCTGTTCTGATTATTCATTGCCTAGCATGTCCTACTCCCCGAGGGTTATCTGCGGGAGGGTACATCACCTTGTAGGTACTCGGCTTCACTCCTGGTGTCTCCTATCTGTTGGAGCACGGAGCCGAGTTTTCTGACCTTCGTATTCGGTCTCCTCCCTGGTTGTGTCTCCTCTCTGTTGGAGCACGGAGCCAAGTCTTCGGATTATTCTCTAATTCTGCTCACCTTGAGGACCCTCGCAGGGTTGAGCCATGTCCTGCGGTATTCGGTGTGTACTTATGATCTTTCTACCTCACCATCATCGGATACCATGGTATCTCCTATTCTCTATCTTCCATATCCATCTGAGACTGATTGACCGGAGGAGTCTGTACTGCTCTTTCGTCCGCCCGGTCTCACGGTATCGGCCCTGTTCCCTCATGTTGACCCTATGAGCCGATTGACTGCTTCATGCTACCGAACCCGATATCTAACATTTCGATCTATTGTCCCCGGTAGCTGACACCCACCTGACTGCACATCAGGGTGTCTTTCCACCTTCTGACTGCATCCTCGTTCTCACAGGGAGACGACGACAAGAGTACGATAGTCGCTTACCAGATACCGTCCTGTACTCCACCAGTTTTTCACCTCTTGTATATATGTGTCCCTTGTTCATTCTTTCTCCCGTATGTTAGGTGTGCCCCAGATCTATCACCATATCTTTGTGTTTACACTTAGGACGTACCTTGTCCTAAGTATAGGGGGGAACACACCGAGTTGTTCTTTCCTTGCACATTTTCGTCACCCCTGTTGTTGCCTATACTTAGGGATATCTCACCCTAAGTATAGGGGGAGTGATGCGTATATTCTACACGATCTTTTCATCAATCTGTATATATGTCTTCTTTTCTTCTTTTCTTCTTTTCCTTTTCTATCTTCTGTATCTAAATAAAAGGCGTCGCCCCTTTGTGTTAGTTTTCTGTACTTAGGACGTACTTTGTCCTAAGTATAGGGGGGGTGCACCCCTGATTTATTAATTCTTTGCTCTGTTTATTCCCACCCTTGACCCTCCCTGCTTTGTGTACAGTCTGCTATACTTAGGATTACTTGATCCTAAGTATAGGGGGGGATGGTCAACTTCTATTTGTTTCATCTCTTATTTATATATTCTTTAGACTTGTCTATACTCAGTACGAGTTATGTCTTCTCTCTCTCTTTTCCGATCTATGAGGACATAGCTCAAGCTAAGTATAGGGGGGTCGTATATACTATGTATATACTTTAGCCATAACTCGTACTTTTGTAATAATATGGCTAAATATTCATTAAAAACTCTTAATAAAAAGACGCGATTATGCCTCAAATTCTTTTTGTATATACTGATTAATAAATCATGTGAAAATGTTTTTTGCAAAATGTTTGAAAAATAGTTTGAAAATCTTCGTGAACATTTATTGAAAACTATTTTGAAAATATTTTGTAACATGTTTTCAACCTGTGTAAAAATATGTGGCTTGTAAAAATTTATTTTCTTTGTGTGAAATAAAATGTTTGAAAAATGATTTGCAAATGGTTTGAAAAATGATTGCAAAAATATTTTGAAAAATCTATATATACTGTTTTGAAAAATCTTTGCAAAATGATTTTCAAATGTGTGTACATGTTTGTAAAAATGTTTGTAAAATTATTTTGGACTATAGTTTTCAAAAATTGTTTGAAAAATGTGTGTCAAATAAGTTTGAGGAATAGTCACATGTAATAAAACACTATATATATAAGAATAAATAAAATTCTTTAATAAGTGTAAATATATACCTTTAAAAACTAATTGTAAATTCTTAATTCTTGTAAAATAAAGCGGCACACCTGTGTAAATAGTTGTACATATTTTCTACTTTGAGTGCCAAAATTATTTTATTTGCAAAAATTCTTTGTGTAAAAATTCTTCTCTTTGCTTTCAAATTCTTTGAAAAATTGCATTATTCTTTGCATATTTGTAAATAGCATTTGCATTGCATTCATCTTCTTTGATTGAGCTTGATAATTGAACTAGTCCAATAAAGTCGAAGATTGGAGCTTGGTTTGACCTTACTGCACCTACTTGCACTGGAACCTTATGGGAACTAGGTTTAAGGTACTTCAGGTCTATGCAGACTTAATTCTTTGAGAAATCAGGGCTGGGTTCAAGTCACCTCAGTGGACTAACTAGAACTTTTCGAGACACAAGTATGACTCTTGCCGACCGTGACCTAACTTGGACACTTGCACCTTTCACTTGGCTCAACTCAGTTGGAGTGGTGAGGGGGTTGGATTTGCCAGTCTGAGACGCACACGGATGGAAACATTCGTCCTCCTTTAGGGAGGGAAGTGCACCCCAACCTGGTCCAATAGCCATGAGGTCTAACGATAGGAGATTGTGGGTTGCTAGTCTTCTAGCTCCAGAGGAAAAGTCCTTATGTAAATGTTGCTGTAAATAGTATGTTTGAAAAAAAATGGTCAGGCCTGTAAAAAAAATAAAATGCCTGCAAAGTATGTATATAGAAAATAAGCAAGCTTGAGCATCAAAGTTATACCATGTGAGCCTGCAGCTGGATGACTTGACTACACTGGTCTTGCATCCCAGGATAGGTAGCTACACTGGCTACCGTCCATTCTTTTCTCTACCTCCTCCTCTTGAGTTGGATGCCACTTGAACTTAGAAGGGAATACCCTGCTCCTCGAGGAAAGAGCTGTTGGATTAGGGAATCATTGGGTTATCATTCTGGAGAAGTCAGTCTCTTTATCATTTCAGTTGGGGAGAGCCACCATCACTTACACTGTACAAGTCAGCTTCATAGTCATAAGGGTTTGCGTATGATGTAGGCTAGTTCTAACCTGGCTATTGAGGTGATTTGAACCAAGTTCTGTGACTCTCAGAGGCTGTTGTATTTTAAATTTGGTTCCCGGCTAGGTTCCACACACATTATCACACCAAGGTCTAACCTGAGCTCCAAACTTTGATTTTGTACAGATGAGTTTTATAATCATGATCAATTCAATTTATTCTTCAAATATCTTTATTTTTGCCTTTTCTTTTCTTCTTTTTCTTTATTCTTTTTGTACTTATTGCATAGTGTTTGCTAGGGATTAGCAAAGGCAAGTATAGGGGGGTGATGAATCTCCATTTCATCACCTTTATTCTATCATTTTGGCCTTAAAACCCCCAGCAAATGCATGTAAATAGCATCAAATTGTACATAATAGCATTCATTATTTATTGTATTAATTGTACATAAAATAAGGTTTTTAAGCCAAAATTATAGAATAAAGAAAAGAAAAGAAAAAGGAATAAAATATTGAAAATATTTTATGACCCTAACCCCGAGACCAAGGCCAGCATGGAATTGGTCGACAAGGAATAAAGTAGGGAGAGATAAGGGCCAATATACAATAAATACCTCATTTATTAATTCATCTATTTATGCATTATTGACACCTATTTTGTACATAATTATTCATTCATCAAATAAAGAAACTTTTTACATGAAAGTTGTAGATAATAATGTAAATAAAAATACAAAATTGAGTTTGTGCAAAAATGATACACAGTGTACATTTTATACCTAGAATAAAAAGCCAAAATCTCAACTTCACAGACCCATATCTTGCAAATAAAAACTCCAAATCACCCAAACTCACCTTTAATTGTATATAGTATTCCAAGAACTATTTTATAAAATTGGTTTCATAATTTTTGGAGTCCATATGTGGAAGTTAGGTTTTTTCCCTTCTTGTACATAATACCTGATTAAAATATTCATTTTAGTCAATATTTATTATTCTTACCAAATTATATTTTAGAATTTTGTAGATAATGTATATAATTCATATACATATTGACATTAGAATAAAACCAAAAAGAACTTGTAAAATAAAATAAACCTATGTAAAATCATAGACAAAAGACCTATGCTACCTACATGTATATAAATAAAAGGGATTTTTATTCTTTTATTCTTTATTCATTTATATTTTTATGTATATATTATATATAACTTATTAAAAATACAAATCCAAAATAAAAATAAATAAAATTCATTAAATAAATAAAATGTATATAATATATAGGTAAAATACCTATAAGTATACCTACATATACATAAACACATTTATTTAAAAATGTAAATAAACTTATAAAAATAAAATAAAAATATAGTTAGACTCATAAAAATAAGTTATAAATTTATAAAATAAGAAAATAAAATAATTAAATAAAAATAAACAAAATAAAAATAATATATATAAATATACTTATAAATACATTATTTTAATAAAATCGTAATAAAATATTTCAAAAAAATAAATAAAAATCATAAACAAATACAACATTAATTTATAAACATTTTTTATTTTATAAATAAAACCTAATTAATTCATTTAATATGTTAAATAATTAGGTCAAGATCGGTCCGATGTGGACCAATCAGGGGCCAGGGAAAGTTGACCTCCGGTCAACTCCCCCTGCGCCTCTGACTGACCCGTCAGACCTGTCGCTTCCCCCATTTTCTTACCTTTTTCCCGCTCGATTGATCACTCCATCGACAACAATCACTTCACGAGATTTATTCTCTGATCATCCTTGATTCCTGCCGTGATCTTGGAACCCTTGTACATAGCCCCGATTCTTCAATAATCGCCGGTCCTTGGGGGTCTCCAGGAATGTGTATAAATAAAAGCTTCCTCCTCCTCAGCCAAATTTGGCCAATTTCATCCCCTTCTTTAAGCTTGAATCAGCTCCTGGTGGAGCCCTCGTGACAGGAGGCGCTTCCCAGCACCTCGGTTCGGCCGGAGATGGTGGAAATTTTGTCGTGATGGCGCTCCGGCAGCCACCCTGCTCCCTGGAGGCCCCCAGGTATAAGAGCTGCGTTTTTTACTTATTTTAGTTAGGATTTTATTTTAGTATTTCATTTCTGTCTTTAGATTAATTCTTAGCACTTAGTTGTAGCGTAAAAATCAAAAATCGAAGTTCGCCGAAGCCCAGCTCCGGCGACTTCTCCACTGTGTTTTCGACCGTTTCCCGGCCGCCTTTCACCGTCATCTCATTCCCCACCGCCTTCTCCATCTTCCAGCCATCTTTGTTCAACCGGATTCGCAATTGGATCCGCGAATCGATGCTCATCTCCTCCCCATCGCCGGAGCATCACCGCCCTCACCCACTCCTATGCTAACAGCTTCAGTTTTGGGCCGAGGAGCACCGCCTCGAGTCGAGCTTCGTTCCTGTGCAGGTTAGGTGCGCAATAAAGCACCAGGAGTCGAGTGACAAGCAGGCGGAGGTACCTGGAGCTGCCACCCTTCTCCGAGCTCGTGGCGGTGCTCCAGGGTGCCTCCGGCCGATCTAAGACCTCCAGCAAGAAGAAGACCCTGCCAGGAAGCTTCTTGGGACTTCAGGAGCGGCGAAGACCGGCGGAGGCGCAAGATCTGGTCGGGAGAAGCTCGCCCCGGTGAGTCTTCTTCCCTGTTCTTCCACGTGTGCGCTCCGCCGTTGGATGAAGACGAAGGCCCTAGTTCATACCACAGCCGTCCGATGGAGCGAGGCCACGACCGTCAGATCTCCCACTAGATCTAATCCTAGCGCTTCATCGGCGAAGAGGTACAGGCCGTTGGATTTGTGACGCGTGTCAAGTGAAGTAATCCGAGCCGTTCGCCAACGCGCCTATTAGGGGTAAATTGCATATCCAGCCCCTGCCTTTTTGTATATTTAATGTTTAATATTGTAAATAAAATATAACGTTGTAAATAATGTGGAAATTTTGCATGTGACCGCCTGTATCTCTGATATATTGCACTTGGGACCAGTCCACGTCACCTCACGTGACGTCCCACGTGAGGTGGGAAAATTGCACAAGTCCCCCTGTATTTTTGCACATTTATCTTCAGTCCATAGAATAAAATATAAAGTGTGTTATTTTTGTGAAAAATTGCATCCAGGACCCTATATTTTCAGAAATTGCATCTTGGTCCCTGTGGGTGCGGATCTCGTGTAGCCCCACGTGATGGTCAATTTGCAAGGGGGCCCTGGCGGGTTTGCTTATTTGGTTTTAGTCCTGAAAATTGCAAAATACGTTATAATACTTTGGTGTTTTTGCACTGTAACCCTCTGGACTTATTTTCTTTGCAAAAATACCCCTGCCAGGCTTAATTATTTTTGTGTCTTTATCCATTTATTAAAAATACCCATTGTGCTTCTAAAAATTCACAAAAAATTAGGATAAATGCTCCATGCAGTGTTCTTCCATGCCTATATTTTATTTCGCATTTTTTGCATTTTTCCTAATTATTAAAAATGAAATAGAAGCCTTTTTGTACTGTTTAAATTGAAAAATACAAAAAAAATTAGAAAATGATTTTGAAAAATTACAAAAAAATTATGTATGGTATAATTATATATATATTGGGTCCAGAAATTGAAAAACCCTAAAAATATGAAAAAGAAAATTAAAAAAGTCAGAAAGCTCCAAAATCCAACAAAAAAATAGAAAAATCCTTAAAAAACCCCAAAAATATATTTTTCTCTTTTATAATTATCTATATATTATTATTAATGTATTAAAATTAATTTGGGAATTTTTGGAGTTTATTTTATATTTTTAAAGCCCAAATTATATTCGGCTAATTATTTAGTCCTATATTGTGGACATTTTTGAAATTAAAAATACATAAAAATTAGAAATATTCCAGAAAAAAAACAAAAAATTAGAAAAATATTAAAAAGCTAAAAAATTATAACTATATATATTTTGAGTATTTATATCTATATTTATATATACTATATTATTCCCCTCTCTCTTCTTATATATACATCTCTTTATATATATTTATATATACATATATATATATACATACATATTTATATATCTAAAAATATAATTAAAAATAATAAAAAATATATAAAATATAAAAACAAAATAAAAATTATAAAAACAAAAATATAAAAAAATTAAAATTACAAAACCCAAAACCCACTAAAACAATAAAAGGACATGAACAATTGATTGAATAATTGATTGATACATCACATACAACCATTCGCCTCCCAGTGTTCGACCTCTACCTGTACTTATACCTATACACATTTGCATGTAGAGTTATAATAAATTTTAACTCCACATTTTTGGATATTCATTGCATATATTTATCGTGGGTTAAATGTTGATCGATTTGGGGATTTCGTCTGAGGTCAACTCAGCGACTATCTCTCCGCCTTGTGGAAAGATACGACCTTGGCAAATCCCCAATCATCACAGAGCCGGTTCTCGACCGCGATACTGATTTGTTTTCTGATGATGGTGGTACTTAGGCCACCTTAGATGATACAGATCCCTCGGAGTCAGATTTTGACTGGGTTGAGTTTGATGAGTACATACCAGATCTGACTTCCACTGAGCCTGCAGCTAGGGAGGAGGTAGATGCCGAGCAGAGTAGAGACAGTCCATCAGGGCAGCCTTCTCCAGATTCAGAGAGTGATAAAGAGTTTCATTTCTCCCATGCGGATTTGGCAGCTTTCACGCAGAGTTTTCAGAGGCCAGATCTACCAGCACCCAGTTGTCCAGAGCTGAAGCCGCTTCCTACGTCGTCGAAGTATAGGTTCCTTGCGGGTGAGCATGAGATGTACCCAGTCATTATCTCCGCCGATTTGACTGGAGAGCAGGAATCCCGTTTGATGGGGGTTCTTGAAAAGAACCGCAAGGCGATTGGATGGAGCGTAGCAGATCTCTAGGGGATAAGTCCGTCCCTGTGCTCCCACCATATCTATCTCGAGGATAAGGCGAAGCCGTCGCGTGAGTTCCAGCGACGGCTGAACCCGAATCTAAGAGAGGTTGTCATGAAGGAGATTTCGAAATGGTGGAGCGCCGATTTTATCTACCCCATCTCCGACTCCAAGTGGGTTAGCCCTTTGCATGTGGTGCCTAAGAAGACGGGCATCACTACAGTAGTCAGTGAGTTTGGAGAGGAGATTGCTACACGGGTACCCACTTCTTGGCGAGTCTGCGTAGATTACAGATGACTCAACCAGGCCACCAAGAAGGATCATTTCCCCCTACCCTTTATAGATCAGATCATTGAGAGACTGGCAGGGAAGAGCCACTATTGTTTTCTGGATGGGTACTCGGGGTACAACCAGGTGGCCGTCGCTCCTGAGGACCAGGACAAGACTACCTTCACCTGTCCCTTCGGCACATACGCCTTCCGACGCATGCCATTTGGGCTATGCAGTGCCCCTGCGACTTTTCAGAGATGCATGCTGTCGATCTTTTCGGACATGGTAGGGGAGTGCTTGGAAGTCTTCATGGATGATTTCTCGGTCTACGACGACGGATTCGACTCCTATCTTGACTGCCTAGACCGAGTCCTTCAGCGATGTATAGAGGTTCACCTTGTGCTATCTTGGGAGAAGAGTCACTTCATGGTGACTCAGGGGACGGTGCTTGGCCATATCATCTCCAACAGGGGCATGGAGGTGGATCCGGCCAAGGTAGATGTCATTAGAAAACTCGCACTGCCGTCCAATTTGCGGCAGTTACGGTCTTTCCTGGGGCACGTCGGTTTCTACCGGCGATTCATTCATGATTTCAGTAGGATTGCCCGACCGTTGACTGACCTGCTGACGAAAGACACCGAGTTCCTTGTCGATGACAAATGTCTTTCGTCCTTCGAGACTCTCAAGAGATGTGTTGTTGAGGCTCCTGTTCTCCAGCCGCCTGATTGGTCTCTCCCATTCGAGATCATGACGGATGCCTCCGATTTTGCTGTGGGGGTCGTGCTGGGTCAGAGGAGGGATGGAGTTCCATTTGCTATTCACTACACTAGCCGCACATTGGATTCCGCATAGCGAAACTATACAGTCACTGAGAAGGAGATGCTAGCCGTAGTCTTCACCCTAGATAAGTTCAGATCATACATTATTGGATCTAGAGTGACCTTGTATACTGATCATACCGCCATCAGGTACCTCATGGCAAAGAAGGATGCCAAGGCCAGACTGACTAGATGGATCCTTCTACTCCAGGAGTTTGACATAGAGATTAAGGATATGCCTGGAGTCAAGAATGTGGTGGCAGATCATCTCTCCCGATTAGAGCATCTTGAGGATTCTGAGCATATTGACCCTATTTGTGAGACCTTCCCAGATGAGGCGATCCTTGCTATCGCCTCTGTCCCGTGGTATGCCGATATTGTGAACTTCTTGTTGCTAAGAAAGTTCCACAAGATTGGCCCAGGCAGAGGCTTGAGACCTTCCTTGCGAAGGCCAAGTCCTACCACTGGGAGGATTCCATCCTTTACCACGAAGGATGGGATAGCATCTGGCGTAGGTGCATTCCTCAAGAGGAGCACCATAGCGTCCTCACCTACTGCCACAAGCTTGAGGCAGGAGGACATCACTCTGGGAGGAGAACGGCACAGAAAGTGCTCCAATCTGGCCTATGGTGGCCTACCCTCATCAAGGACTCTGATGAGTTCGTGAAGAGGTGTACTGACTGTCAGAGGATGGGCACTTGTGGACAACGTGATATGATGCCGATGCAGCCCATTCACTTCTGTGAGGTTTTTGATGCATGGGGCATCGATTTCATGGGTCCATTCCCTAAGAGTCAGGGATTTGAGTACATTCTGTTGACCGTTGATTATGTGAGTCGTTGGGTTGAGGCCATCCCCGCCCGAACTGCAGATGCCAGGACAGTTTGCAGATTTTTGAGGAAGCACATCATTACACGGTTCGGGGTACCTCGAGTATTGATATCTGACGGGGGGTCTCATTTCATCAACGACCAGGTGAAGGCCCTTGCTAGAGAGTTCGGCATAGACCATCGAGTTGTCACTCCATACCATCCACATACGAATGGTCTAACCGAAGTGTCGAACAGGGAGATCAAGACTATATTGCAGAAAGTCGTCCGCCCTGACCGAAAGGATTGGTCACAGTTTTTGGACTCGGTCTTGTGGGCATATAGGACGTCTTTCAAGACACCTTTGGGCACATCTCCCTTTCGCCTCATATATGGCAATCCGTGCCATTTACCAGTTAAGTTGAGACACAGGTCACTTTGGGCAGTCACAGATATACTTTTGGATCCAGATAGTGTAGGAGACTAGAGGAGGGCAGAGTTAGCAGCCTTGGAGGAGCTTCGTGATACAGCCTTCTCAAACAGCCTATATTACAAGGAAAGAGTGAAGGAGTGGCATGATTCTCATATCAGCCACAAGCATTTTGAGCCTAGACAGAGAGTATGGTTGTTTGATGCTAGGCTTCGTCTATTTCCATGGAAGCTGCAGAGCAAATGGAAGGGACTTTATCTAGTGAGAAAGGTACACGACAATGGGAGTATTGATATATCTGAGTTGTCTTCTGAGAGTACCTTTTGAGTGAACGGCCAGCGGCTCAAGCCATTTCTATATCATGAGCCGCGGGTCGTTGATGTTGCCCCTATTCATTTTGCGTGAGATGTGGTCTCTTGACTCACATCTATTGCATTTCACGCCTGATTATCACTGTTCTCCCGACCTGTATATATCCAGATGTCCATATCATTCCATTCTTTAGTCCACATCCCTTTCCTCATCTTTTGATTATGCTATACTTAGGGTGTACTTTACCCTAAGTATAGGGGGGATGTAAGACTCTCGGGTATTCTTTTGATTCATTCTTTACCCCTGTTTTTGCTGCATATACTTAGGGGATATTTTACCCTAAGTATAGGGGGTAGACCCTGTACATTCGCCACTCGGTTTTCCCTTTGTGTACATGATGACTCAGGTTTTTCATCGGTCTAAAGTAATCCGCACAAGGCGGAATCACAATGTCGCTGAGGCGACCGACAAAAGACCTCGATCAATCAACAATTAACCCACAATAAAATATATGCAATGAATATCAAAAAAATGTGGAGTTAAAATTTATTATAACTCTACATGCAAGTGTGTATAGGTGTAAGCACAAGTAGAGGTCGAACACTGGGAGGCGAATGGTGATGTGGTGAACTTGGTTGTACAATTATTCAATTCAATGATCATGTCCAATTCTTATTGTTTTTGTGGGTTTTTATTTATATTTTTTTATTTAATTATTTTTATTTATTATATTTTTTTAATTTTTATTTGCTTTTTATATTTTCAATTTTTTTATATTTTCAATTATATAATATAGTTATATATATAAAGATGTACATATATAAGGAGAGAGAGAAGTAATATGAAATATGGATATATATAGATACTCAAAACATATTACATATAATATATATTTTCTTTTTTTATATATTTTATTTTTATTTATTTTTATTATTTTTATGAAATCTTTCTAATTTTTATGAATTTTTAATTTCAAAAATGTCCCTAATATGGACGAGTTAAATAAGCTGAAACTAATTTGGGTTCTAAAAATATAAAATAATTCTTAAAATTACCCAAATTAATTTTAATACATTAATAATAATATATAGATAATTATAATTATAAAAGAGAAAAATATATTTTTTGGTATTTTTATAGGATTTTTCTATTTTTTGTTGGATTTTGGAGTTTTATGATTTTTATATTTTCCTTTTTATTATTTTTAGGTTTTTTCAATTTCTGGACTTAATATATATAAATATACCATATATAATTTTTTGTAATTTTTCAAAAACTTTTTATAATTTTTTAGTATTTTCTAATTTAAACAGTACAAAAAGGGCTCCTTTTTCATTTTTAATGATTAGGTTAAATGCAAAAAATGCAGAATGGACACGTGGTGTGAAGGTACACTACATGAAGCATCTAACCTAATTTTTGTGGATTTTTTGGAGCTACATAGGTATTTTTAATAAATAGATAAAAGACATAAAAACTAAACAGCCTGGCAGGGGCATTTTGCAAATAAAATAAATACAGGGGCCTCTGTGCAAAAATACCAACAAAATAAATATTTATTTAATTTTTGGAACTATTTTACAAATAACAAAAACGCCAGGGTATATACTGCAAAAATCTCGCGCCTCACGTGGGACTGCACGTGAGGCGCGGAGGAACCAAATAGTAATTATAGAACCTACAGGGGTCCTACTGCAAAGTTTACAATTTATTTACAACATGACATTTAATTTACAATATTAAAAATTAAATACAACAAAAAGAGGGGGTATAAGTGAAAATTACCCCCAGAGGTGTTGGATCCTACGGCTGATGTGCGTGACTTAAACACGTGGCACCTCCACGTTTGCCAATACCGCTTTGACGATGAGCGGTGGAGATTAGATCATCCGAGATGATCCAACGGTCTGGACACGGCTCCATCGGAGGGCTGTACTTCGATCTGGAGGGGATCCCTTCATCCAACGGCAGGGGACAAAGATGGAAGAACAGGGAAGAAGGCTCGCCGGAGCAAGCTTCTTCCGACGAGATCTCGCGCCCCGACCGGTCTTTGCTGCTCCCAAGGGTCCTCCTAGCTTCCTGGAAGGTGTCTCTAACTGCTGGAGCTCTTGGATCGGTCAGAGGCACACTGGAGCGCCCTTGCGAGGCCGGAGAAGGCAAGGTGCTCCAGGTACCTCTGACGGCATGTAACTTCGACTCCTGGTGCTTCTTAGCACACTAAACCTGCACAGGAAGATCACTTGGCTCGAGGGCTTCACCCTCGACCTGGGGTTTGAAGCTGTTAGCGTAAAAATGGATGAGGTGGCGAAGCTTCCGGTGAGCGACGGAGTTGAAGCTTCGGGTCGCGAATCCAAGAAGGATCCGGTTGGTCAAAGGTGGCTGGGAGATGAAGGAACTGGAAGGGAATGGAATGGGATGGTCGTGGCGGTCGAAACACGTCGAGAGCACAGTGAAATGATTCGTCGGAGCTGAGCTCCGGCGAACTACGAATCGGCTAATCTACGTTAAACTAACGATCTAAATGCTAAATAAAATACAGGAATAAAAACCTACCTAAGAAATGTAAATGCACAGCTCTTATACCTGGAGAACACCAGGGAGCAGGACGGACGTCGGAGCTCCGCCGTGGGCGCATCTCCTTCCTCCACGAGCCTCCACGACCTTCCGGGGACCTCTAGCTGTCACCTGGATGCGCTCTTGGCCGAAGGCTGGGGCTCTAGGGCTAGGGAAATGGCAAAAAAGTTCGGAGGAAGAAGATGGGTTATTTAAGAACATGTGTATGCGCCCTTATTGATTAGCTAATAGGTGGCGGTACAAGCTATGTACAAACGAATACAATGAGCGGCGTGAATGTACAATGAGCGGGGCATAAATCTCGTGAAATGATGGTTCTCAATGGAGCAACAGATCGGGCGGGAAAAATGCAAGAATAAGGGGGACTGGACAGTTCTGACGGGAGTCACAGGTGCAGGTCAACATTCCCTGGCCTCTGATTGGCCCATATCATCCCGAATTTGACTTATTTATTAAACATAATAAATGATTAATTAAATTTTGCTTATAAAATAAAAAAGTCTATTAAATAATGTAGTATTTATTTATGATTTTTATTTATTTTTTGATGTATTTTATTATAGGTTTATTTTAATAATGTATTTATAAGTGTATTTACATGTATTTTGTGTATTTTATTTTTATTTTGTATATTTTATTTTATTATTTTATTTTCTTATTTTATAAAATTATGACTTATTTTTGTGAGTGTAAATATATTTTTGTTTAATTTTTATGAGTTTATTTACATATTTAAATAAATAGGTGCATATATAAGTAGGTATACTTATAGGTATTTTACCTATATATTATATACACTTTCTTTATTTAATGTATTTTCTTGGTTTTTATTTTGGATTTATATTTTAATAAATTATATGTAATATTTACATTATTATAAAAATATAGATGAATAAAGAATAAAAGAATAAAATCCCTTTTTATTTATATACATATAGATTGCATATGTATTTTGCCTATGTATTTCATAGGCTTATTTTATTTTACAAATTATTTTTGGTTTTCTTTTAATTTCAATATGTACATGTATTGTATACATTATTTACAAAATTCTAAAAATATAAATTTGTAAAAATAATGAACAATGAATAAATTGAATATTTTAATCAGGCAGGCTGTTCAATGAAGGCCAAAAACCTAACTTTCACAGATGTACTCCAAAAATTATGAAACCAATTTTATTAAATAGTTCTTGGAAAGCTATATACAATTGAAGGTGAGTTTGGTAGATTTTGAGTTTTTATTTGCAAGATTTGGGTCTGTGAAGTGGAGATTCTGGCTTTTTATTCTGTATATAAAATGTACACTGTATATTATTTTTGTACAAACTCAATTTTGTATTTTTATTCTCATTATTATCTACAACTTTTCTGTACAATGTTTCTCTATTTGATGAATAAATAATTAAATATAAAATAGGTGTCAAAAATGCATAAATAAATGAATAAATAAATGAGGTATTTATTGTATTATTGGCCCTTATCTCCCCCTACTTTATTCCTTGTCGACCAATTCCATGCTGGCCTTGGTCTCGGGGTTCGGGTCATAAAATATTTGCAATATTTTATTCCTTTTTCTTTTCTTCTCTTTATTCTATATTTTTGGCATTAAAAACCTTATTTTATGTACAATGAATGCAACAAATAATGAATGCTTTTATAGACAAATTGATGCTATTTACATGCATTTGCTGGGGTTTTTAAGGCCAAAATGATAGAATAAAGGTGATGAAATGGAGATTCATCACCCCCCTATACTTGCCTTTGCTAGTCCCTAGCAAATACTTATGCAATAAGTATAAAAAGAATAAAGAATCAGAAGAAAAGAAAAAGTCAAGATAAAGAATTGAATTGATCATGATTATTAAACTCATCTGTACAAAATCAAAGTTTGGAGCTCAGGTTAGACCTTGCTGTGAAAATGTGTGTGGAACTTAGTCGGGAACCAAATTTAAAACACAACAGCCTTCGAGAGTCACAGAACTCGGTTCAAATTACCTCAATAGCCAGGTCAGAACTAGCCTACATCATACGCAAACCCTTATGACTATGATGCTGACCTGTACAGTGTAAGTGATAGTGGCTCTCCCCAACTGAAATGACAAAGAGACTAGCTTCTCCAGAATGACAACCCAATGATTCCCTAATCCAACAGCTCTTTCCTCAAGGAGCGGGGTATTCCCTTCTAAGTTCAAGTGGCATCCAACTGAAGAGGAGGAGGTAGAGAAAAGAATGGACGATAGCCAGTGTAGCTACCTATCCTGGGATGCAAGACCAGTGTAGTCAAGTCATCCAGCTGCAGGCTCACATGGTATAACTTTGATGCTCAAGCTTGCTTATTTTCTATACAACATATATACATTCTCCGGCAGGCACTTTATTTTATTTTCAAGCCTGCTCACTTTTTTGGAGATTTTTTTTCAACATACTATATACAACAACATTTACATAAGGAGTTTTTCCTCTTGAGCCAGAAGACTATCCCTCTTTTGAAGCTTTATTGCAACCCACACTCTCATGTCGTTAGACCTCATGGCTACTGGACCAGGTTGGGGTGCACTTCCCTCCCTAGACGAGGACGAATGTTTCCACCCGTGTGCGTCTCAGACTGGCAAATCTAACCCCCTCACCACTCCAACTGAGTTGAGCCAAGTGAAAGGTGCACGTGTCCAAGTTAGGTCACGGCTGACAAGAGTCATACGCGTGTTTCGAAAAGTTCTAGTTAGTCCACTGAGGTGACTTGAACCTAGCCCTGATTTCTCAAAGAATTAAGTTTGAATAGACCTGATGTACCTTAAACCAGTTCCCATAAGGTTCCAGTGCAGTTAGGTGCGGTAAGGTCCAACCAAGCTCCAATCTTCGACTTTATTGGACTAGTTCAATTATCAAGCTCAATATAAGAATGCTATGCAAATGCTATTTACAAATATGCAAAGAATAATGCAATTTTTCAAAGAATTTGAAAATAAAGAGAAAAATGTTTACACAGAGAAAGAATTTTGGCATCCAACTTATAAATATATACAGCTATTTACACGGGCGTGCCGCTTTTTTTTACAGGACTTAAAGAATTTTAAAGAATTTACAGGTTTTAACAAAGTGATTTATTTAAAGAATTTTATGTATTGTATTTTATTTTATTTATTAATATTCTTTTATTCCTCAAATTTATTTAGAAAACATTTTGAAAACTATAGTACAAAATAATTTTTGCAAATATTTACAAATATTTGAAAGCCATTTTGCAAAGATTTTGCAAACACTATATATACATTTTTCAAAATATATTTTTACAAAATGTTTTCAAAATCATTTGCAAATAGATTTTCAAATTCTTTATTTCACACAAATAGAAGACTTTTTGCAATCAAAATATTTTTACAAAGGTTGAAAATACTTCACAAAAAGTTTTCCAAACAGTTCACACCATTTTTCAAATCATTTTGCAAAAATATTTTTAACATGATTTATTAATCAGTATATACAAAAAGAATCTGAGGAATAATCACATCTTTTTATTAAGGGTTTTTAATGAATTTTAAAGAATTATTAGCCATATTATTAAAAGAATAAGAAAGTACGAGTTATGGCTAAAGTATATACAAAGTATATACGACCCCCCTATACTTAGCTTGAGCTATGTCCTCATAGATCGGAAAAGAGAAAGAGAAGATATAACTCGTACTGAGTATAGACAAGTATAAAGAATATACGAATAAGAGATGAAGGAAATAGAATTTGAAGTCCCCCCTATACTTAGGATCAAGTAATCCTAAGTATAGCAGACTGTACACAAAGCAGGGAGGGTCAAGGGTGGGAATAAATAGATGAAAGAATTAACAAATCAGGGGTGCACCCCCCTATACTTAGGACAAAGTACGTCCTAAGTACAGAGAACTGACACAAAGGGGCGACACCCTTTATATAGATAAAGAAATATGAAAAGGAAAAGAAGAAAATAAGAAAAGAAGAAAAGATAGATATATACAGATAGATGAAACGATCATGGAGAATATACGCATCACTCCCCTTATACTTAGGGTGAGCTATCCCTAAGTATAGGCAACAACAGGAGTAACGAAACTGAACGACAAAAGAACAACACGGTGTGTACCCCCTATACTTAGGACAAGGTACGTCCTAAGTGTAGACACAAAGATATGGCGATAGATCTGGGGCACATTAAAACATACGGGAGAAAGAATGAAAAAGGCACACATATATACAAGCAGTGAAAAACTGGTGGGGTACAGGACGGTATATGACAAGTGAATACCGTACTTGCGTCGTCGTCTCCCTGTGAGAACGAGGACACAGTCAGAAGGTGAAAAGACACCCGGATATACAGTCAGGTGGGTGTCGGCTACCGGAGCAAAATAGATCGAAAGGTCAGATATCGGGTCCGGTAGCATGAAGTAGTCAATCGGCTCATAAGGTCGGCATGAGGAAACAGAGCCGATACAGTAAGACCGGGAGGAAGAAGGGACAGTACAGAGTCCTCCGGTCAATCAGAGTCTCAATAAGATATGGAAAGGTAAAGAGCAAGAGACATCGTGGCATTCGGTGGTCATTAGGTCGGAAGATCACAGAAAACACCGAATACCGCAAGACATGGCTCAACCCTACGAGGGTCGTCAAGGTGAGCAGGCTCAAAGGATAATTAGAAGACTCGGCTCTGTGTTCCGCAGATTGGAGACACAACCAGGGAGGAGACCAAGTACATATCAGGAGAATCGGCTCCGTGCTCCGCAGATCGAAGACACAATCAGAAGGAGACCGAGTAAAAAGCTCAGAAGACTCGGCTGCGTGCTCCAACAGATAGGAGACACCAGATGTGAAACCGAGTACCTATAAGGTGATGTACCCTCTCGCAGATAACCCTCGGGGAATGGTACATACTAGTCAATGAATAATCAGAAAAAAGACTCGACCTTGTGAGGGTCGTCAAGGTGAGTGGACGCAAAGGCGTCAGTGATCCATCAGATGGATCATCAGGTACGGTCTCGGTAGGAGACATATCGGCTACCAGCAGAAGAGACCAGAAAGTCTAAAAAAATGTGGCGGCGTCCCGCAGACAACCCTCGGGTAACGTGCTGCCAGCTAGGCATGAAAATAGCAGACATCAGAATCTCAACCTTGCGAGGACCGTCAAGGCGAGCAGACTCAAAGGAGTCTAATCAAATGGGTCCCATGATCCACAGATCAGATAGGCAACTCAAGATGGGACCAGAAATCATGTATATCAGACAACTCGATTCCGTGCTCCGCAGATCGGAGACACAGTCAGTAGTGGAAACCGAGAATAAAGAGAATGTCGCAGTCTCCCGCAGATAGTCCTCGGAGAGTAATGCAATCTAGGCAAGGAATAGTCAGAAGGTGCCTCTACCTTGCGAGGATCGTCAAGGAGAGAGAAGGGTTCGAAGGAGCCGGATCCATCAGACGTACCCACATAGTGGTCTCAGTAGTCGACAAATCGGCTACCAGCAGCAGAGACCAGTCAGATCGGAAATATGTCGTAGTCTGCCGCATATAACCCTCGGGGAGCTACGAGCTAGTCAAGGAATAATCAGAAAAGAGCTCATCCTTGCGAGGACCATCAAGGAGAGCGGACTCAAAGGAGTCTAACCAAGTCGGTCTCATGCCCCAGCAGATCGAGCGCATAATCAGAAAGAGAGACCGACTGCCCATATCAGACGAATCGACCATGTGCCCCAACAGCTATGGGCACCAGAAGTAAGTGAAGCCGATCGTAAAGAAAGTGTCACATCCTTCCGCAGATAGTCCTCGAGAAGTTATGTGAGCTACATAGTGAATAATCAGAGTACATCTCATCCTTGCGAGGTTCATCAAGGAGAGAGAAGTCTCAAAGGAGCCGGATCCATCAGACGGATCCATAAAAAATATGGTCTCGATAGACGGCATACCGCCTACTAGCAGAAGAGACCAAGAGAGCTAAAATGTGCCATAGCCTCTCGCAGATAACCCTCGGAGAGCTATGGACTAGGCATTGAATAATTGTAATATCAAGGCTCGTCCTTGCGAGGATCATCAAGGGGAGCGATCAGTCTAGTGGCCTCGTGTACCGACAAGTCGGGTACGCAAGCAGAGGAGGCCAGTCAATCATATCATCTGACTCGGTTCCGGGTCCCATCAAAATGGCGACCCAAGCAGTGAATGAAACCATAGTCCTAGAAATTGTCGCATTCTCCCGCAGATAGTCCTCGGGGAGGAATGCGAGCTAGATCAATGTAGGTCAAGGGAATGCTGGCAAGTCATCTCAGGTCCTCAAAAGCATTCAATCATTCAATATGCCTCAGGTTTTCAAAAGCATTCAATCATTCAATCATCCGGAGGGCATAAGATCATGTGAGGAAGAAAATAATCAGGTCAATCACAAAACATCCCTCGGGTCAATCCAATCTGGATGAGATGGCACAATATTATCGGGAATCCTCAAAGTGCCATGGGTGGATCAAAGAGTCAGTAGATCAAGGATGAGTCAATCAAGAAGATGAGAAGGTTCATGCAGGATCCGCACATCTTTATCAGGAAGTCCAAGTCAGAATAGTCATTCAATCCTCAAAATCAAGATGGGTGGAACCTCAAAATAGATAGATCAATTAGTACTCATGAAATTATCACCAAGTCATCGCATCATACCACATCCTCAATCCGGTGTGCGAGAACTAAAATTCCTCAATAATGAATCACACCTATGCTCTATGCATCATCAAAAATCCCCAATAAGCTCGTATGCATGTACCCAAAGTCAAATCCACCAAGAGTAGTATATCCATCTCAGCATCCTCAATTATCGGCCCGACTTACACAAATAATCAGGGTAATCATAAAATCCTCGATGCGGGCCTCCTCGATGTGCACAACATTCCCGGGTAAAGGGAGAGGTGATACAGGGGACACAAGGAAGATGGATAAGAAGGGTAACACAATGAAGTGGAGAAGCTGATTGAGCTTGCGTGACAATATCACGGTGATAGAAGAGTGAAATAGAGGGGACGAGGAGGGCGGGCAAGAAGATCGAGACATAGACAAAATTGGGTGTTCCACACAGGGCGGGAACACCGTCAAAATGGTGGTCCGAAGAGTAGGCTCTCCTCGAATCGGAGAAGATGGGGATGGTACAGTGGCTACGAAGAAGATGGGGAAGAAGAGGGAAACGAAGGACTTGGCGAAGAAATGATTGAGCTCAAGCGCCAATATCACGACTCAATGCAAATGAAGAGGTATATGTATAAGAGAGGTAGAGAGACTCAGATGAAAAATGCATGACTCACACGATGGGACCGACTACTCTAATAATTAATGAAGAACGCAACGGACTCCAAGTCACAATCAATACTCAAGGCAAACCCCCAATTCACCTACTCAACACAGTGAAGACCATTAGGTGACGGTTATTTATCTTTTCAATTTTAGAGTGAGGTGAAAATCACAAAGTTGTACAAACACTTAGGAGGCTTGATGGGATTTGGGCTCTACTCCTTAGTGTGTATGTGAGCAAGTAAAACGCATACAATGAGGGGGTTGCGCTCCCCAAGACAATGGAATCTATTAGGTTTTCTTTTAAGTCCAATAGAGTTAGCAGTACCGATTTTATTTAGGTTATCACTTTTTTTGGGTATTTTCAATGCACGTGCCTATCGAGGTTCCAATTTCCATTAATCATCCTAGGTTGGCAAAAATAGAGGGAGAAGATCGGAAAAGCCATGCAAGTCGGAAAACGATGATGCATGCCAAGTAAGAAGACTTACAGTGCCTCCCAGCTCTCTCCATGCGGGATGAATAACAGAATTTGAAACCTATGCTATATGCAAATGCAAGCCAAAGAAATCGCCCTAGGTTCAGAAATTGCTATTATCGTGAAGCACCACAAGTCGCTCGCCGATCTTCAAGCAGGAGTTCGGTCTAGGCTCACCCCTCCTCCTCTCGACACATCGAGTTCAAGAGAAGCGCTTGGCAGGGTGAGCTCGCGGCGCATAGGCTCGAAGATGGCGAGGCGATTGTTTAGAGTTTGATCTAGGTCCAAAGCGAACTATAGGCGCATGCAAATATATTAGGGTGTTTGGACCTAACTCTATGAGCAAGCAACTCCTATAGCTAAGGCTCATTCACACAAAATAATAAAAATAAAATAAAAATGGAAAAGCGTCAAAACCATCGAGGTCCCCAAGGGAACAATCCCTCGGGCAATGGACCTCGGGAGTCGGAGTGTACCTGTGAGAGTCCTGTATTATTACAATTCAAGTGTCACTCTCTCACATTAATATACATAATAAAATAAAATGCATAAAATGAGACTGCCATCCAAAAATTCTCCTTCATCTGCTTTTGATGCTCTCTCCTGTTGGCTGGCGTAGAAGGGCCAACTCCGCCTTGCTTGGGTGCATAGGTCCTCCTAGAAGGTCCTCCTTCGCTTGGCGGTCCCTCGCATCAAAGACAAAGAAGGAAGATGGGTCAGAACAGTCACTCAAATAATGTCAATAAAAATAAAAAGTCAAATAAATAAATATAATGGACATGAACAAAGCATTAAATAAATGAATTAAAAACCACACAAGATTCATACAAAATTCGTTGCCTCCCCAGCAACGGCGCCATTTGATGACTCAGTTTTTTCATCGGTCTAAAGTAATCCGTACAAGGCGGAATCACAATGTCGTTGAGGCGACCGACAAAAGACCTCGATCAATCAACAATTAACCCACAATAAAATATATGCAATGAATATCAAAAAAATGTGGAGTTAAATTTTATTATAACTCTACATGCAAGTGTGTATATGTGTAAGCACAAGTAGAGGTCGAAAACTGGGAGGCGAATGGTGATGTGGTGAACTTGGTTGTACAATTATTCAATTCAATGATCATGTCCAATTCTTATTGTTTTTATGGGTTTTTATTTATATTTTTTTATTTTTTTTATTTTTTTAATTATATTTTTTTTAATTTTATTTGGTTTTTATATTTTCATTTTTTATATTTTTAATTATATAATATAGTTATATATATAAAGAGGTACATATATAAGGAGAGAGAGAAGTAATATGAAATATGGATATATATAGATACTCAAAACATATTACATATAATATATATTTTCTTTATATATATATATTATTTTTATTTATTTTTATAATTTTTATGAAATTTTTCTAATTTTTATGATTTTTTAATTTCAAAAATGTCCCTAATATGGACGAGTTAAATAAGCTGAAACTAATTTGGGTTTTAAAAATATAAAATAATTCTCAAAATTACCTAAATTAATTTTAATACATTAATAATAATATATAGATAATTATAAAAGAGAAAAATATATTTTTTGGTATTTTTATAGGATTTTTCTATTTTTTGTTGGATTTTGGAGTTTTATGATTTTTTTATTTTTCTTTTTTTATTTTTAGGTTTTTTCAATTTCTGGACTCAATATATATAAATATACCATATATAATTTTTTTTGTAATTTTTAAAACTTTTTATAATTTTTTTATATTTTCTAATATAAACAGTACAAAAAGGGCTCCTTTTTCATTTTTAATAATTTGGTTAAATGCAAAAAATGCAGAATGGACACGTAGCGTGAAGGTACACTACATGAAGCATCTAACCTAATTTTTGTGGATTTTTTGGAGCTACATAGGTTTTTTTATTAAATAGATAAAAGACATAAACATTAAACAGCCTAGCAGGGGCATTTTTGCAAATAAAATAAATACAAAGGCCTCTGTGCAAAAATACCAACAGAATAAATATTTCATTTAATTTTTGGAACTATTTTACAAATAACAAAAACACCATGGTATATACTGCAAAAATCATGCGCCTCACGTGGGACTGCACGTGAGGTACGGAGGGACCAAATAGTAATTATAGAAACTACATGGGTCCTACTGCAAAGTTTACAATTTATTTATAACGTGACATTTAATTTACAATACTAAAAATTAAATACAACAAAAAGTGGGGGTATAAGTGAAAATTACCCCTAGAGGCGCTGGATCCTACAACTGATGTGCGTGACTTAAACACGTGGTGCCTCCACGTTTGCCGATACCGCTTCGCCGATGAGCGGTGGAGATTATATCATCCAAGATGATCCGACGGTCTGGACACGGCTCCATCGGACGACTGTACTTCGATCTGGAGGGGCTCCCTTCATCCAACGGCAGGGGACGAAGATGGAAGAACAGGGAAGAAGGCTCACCGGAGCGAGCTTCTTCCGACAAGATCTCGCGCCCCGGCCGGTCTTTGCTGCTCCCAAGGGTCCTCCTAGCTTCCTGGAAGGTGTCTCTAACTGCTGGAGCTCTTGGATCGGTCAGAGGCGCACTGGAGCGCCCTTGCGAGGTCGGAGAAGGCAAGGTGCTCCAGGTACCTCCGACGGCATGTAACTTAGACTCCTGGTGCTTCTTAGCACACTAAACCTGCACAGGAAGATCACTTGGCTCGAGGGCTTCACCCTCGACCTGGGGTTTGAAGTTGTTAGCGTAAAAATGGATGAGGTAGCGAAGCTTCCGACGAGCGGCGGAGTTGAAGCTTCGGGTCACGAATCCAAGAAGGATCCGGTTGGTCAAAGGTGGCTGGGAGATAAAGGAACTGGAAGGGAATGGAATGGGATGGTCATGGCGGTCGGAACACGTCGAGAGCACAGTGAAATGGTTCGCCGGAGCTGAGCTCCGGCAAACTACGAATCGACTAATCTACGTTAAACTAACGATCTAAATGCTAAATAAAATGCAGGAATGAAATGCAGGAATGAAATGCAGGAATAAAAATCTACCTAAGAAATGTAAATGCGCAACCCTTATACTTGGAGAACTCCAGGGAGCAGGACGGACGCCGGAGCTCTGCCGTGGGCACATCTCCTTCCTCCACGAGCCTCCACGACCTTCAAGTGACCTCCAGCTGTCACCTGGATGCGCTCTTGGCCGAAGGCTGGGGCTCTAGGGCTAGGGAAATGGCCAAAAAGTTTGGAGGAAGAAGATGAGTTATTTAAGAACATGTGTATGCGCCCTTATTGATTAGCTAATAGGTGGCGGTACAATCTATGTACAAACGAATAAAATGAGCGGCGTGAATGTACAATGAACGAGGCATAAATCTCGTGAAATGATGGTTGTCAATGGAGCAACAGATCGGGCGAGAAAAATGCAAGAATAAGGGGGATTGGACAGTTCTGACAGGAGTCAGAGGTGCAGGGGGAGTTGACCGGAGGTCAACATTCCCTGGCCTCTGATTGGTCCATATCAGCCCGAATTTGACTTATTTATTAAACATAATAAATGAATTAATTAAATTTTGCTTATAAAATAAAAAATATCTATTAAATAATGTAGAATTTATTTATGATTTTTATTTATTTTTTGATGTATTTTATTATAGGTTTATTTTAATAATGTATTTATAAGTGTATTTACATGTATTTTGTGTATTTTATTTTTATTTTGTATATTTTATTTTATTATTTTATTTTCTTATTTTATAAAATTATGACTTATTTTTGTGAGTTTAAATATATTTTTATTTAATTTTTATGAGTTTATTTACATATTTAAATAAATAGGTGCACATATAAATAGGTATACTTATAGGTATTTTACCTATATATTATATACACTTTCTTTATTTAATGTATTTTCTTGGTTTTTTATTTTGGATTTGTATTTTTAATAAATTATATGTAATACTTACATTATTATAAAAATATAGATGAATAAAGAATAAAAGAATAAAATCCCTTTTTATTTATATACATATAGATATCATATGTATTTTGCCTATGTATTTCATAGGCTTATTTTATTTTACAAATTATTTTTGGTTTTCTTTTAATTTCAATATGTACATGTATTGTATACATTATTTACAAAATTCTAAAAATATAAATTTGTAAAAATAATGAACAATGAATAAATTGAATATTTTAATCAGGCAGACTGTTCAATGAAGGCCAAAAACCTAACTTTCACAGATGTACTCCAAAAATTATGAAACCAATTTTATTAAATAGTCTTGGAAAGCTATATACAATTAAAGGTGAGTTTGGTAGATTTTGAGTTTTTATTTGCAAGATATGGGTCTGTGAAGTTGAGATTCTAGCTTTTTATTCTGTGTATAAAATGTATACTGTATATTATTTTTGTACAAACTCAATTTTGTATTTTTATTCTCATTATTATATACAACTTTTCAGTACACAGTTTCTCTATTTGATGAATAAATAATTAAATATAAAATAGGTGTCAAAAATACATAAATAAATGAATAAATAAATGAGGTATTTATTGTATTATTGGCCCTTATCTCCCCCTACTTTATTCCTTGTCGACCAATTCCATGCTGGCCTTGATCTCGGGGTTCGGGTCATAAAATATTTACAATATTTTATTCCTTTTTCTTTTCTTCTCTTTATTCTATATTTTTGGCATTAAAAACCTTATTCTATGTACAATGAATGCAACAAATAATGAATGCTTTTATAGACAAATTGATGCTATTTACATGCATTTGCTGGGGTTTTAAGGCCAAAATGATAGAATAAAGGTGATGAAATGGAGATTCATCAGTACAGCTTGCTATACGTAGGATTATTTGATCCGAAGTATAGGGGGGAAAGCCGAGATCCTCTTGATTTTCTATTCTTTCATTCGTCTTTATATATAGCCTTCCTTTTCACTTCCCTATACTAAGCACGAGTTATGTCTTCTTCATCGCTCTTGACTCTGAGGACATCGTTCGAGCTAAGTATAGGGGGTGTGTATATATTTCATATATACTTTAGCCATAACTCGTACTTTGTGTGAGTGTGTTAATAAAAAAATGGCTAAAAACTCAAATTCATAAAAATTAAAATTTTTTCCCTGTAAATAATCATTCTTTTACTGCACATACATAGCTACTGTACAAATTATTTTTGTAAAAATGTTTTCAAAAACTTTTTGTGTAAAGTTTGTGTAAATATGTGCATATCAAAATTATGTATATAGTACAAAATTTTTCCAAAATGTTTTGAAAATCAAAAGTTTGCAAAAATCTTGTGTAAATTTGTGTAAATATTTTGCAAAGCTTGCATTTATCCATGATTTCAAAACATTTTTCAAAAATTTTGCATTTGTGTAAATATTGTGTAAATAACATCTTTGTATATATTTGTATAGTTTTTCCTGGATTATAGTTGACATTTAAACTAGCCTGGAATTAAATTGGGAAATGGAGCTTGATTAAGATCTTAATCCACCTAATTCTAAGAGGAACCTTATAGGACTTAGGGTTAAGACTTTTCAGGTCCATGGTGACTTAATTCTTTGAGTCCACTAGGCTATGATCACATGTCATCTCAATGAGCCTAAGTAGAACACTTAACAACACACACATGACTCATATAGACAATGGCTTTACTTGGACACCGCACTTTACACCGAGCTCTCTATGGATGAGGTGGTGAGGAGGCAATCTTCCTTGACTTGGGGTAGCATATGAGGGTAGTACTTCTAGGAGGAACCTCTCTTCTTTATTTAGTGAAGGAAGTGCGTCTCAACTTGGTCTGGTTGCCATGAGGTCTAACGACAGGAGTTGTGGGTTGCAATAATGCTTCAAAAGAGGGATAGTCTACTGGCTCAAGAGGAAAAAACTCCTTATGTATATATGATGCACATGTATATGTTGTATAGATGCACTTAAAAAAATGCAAAAAGAAAATAACTCCAAAAAAGTGGTGGGTCTGATAGAAAATGATAATCCCACCGGAGTATGTATATAGTGCAATAAGCAAAGCTTGAGACTTATGGATTCCATCTTATGTAGCTTGCAGCAGGGAGACTTAGCTACACTGGTTGAGCTCCCAAGGATACGTGGCTACACTGGCCATGGTCCATTCTCTTCTTCCCCCTCTTCTTGAGCCGGTTGAACTTGAACTTAGAAGGGAATACTCTGCTCCTCGAGGAAAGAGTGGCCAGATTAAGGTCATAGAGTTACCTTGTTGGGGAGGGTTGTCAAGTTGCCACTTCTGAGGTGGAGAGCTATACTTCACATTCACAATACAAGGAAAGACTCATAGTCTTCAGGGTTTGTGTATGATGACTTGTTCTGATCTGGATTGTTGAGGAGTCTAGATTATAGATTAGTGGATCTTAGAGGCTGTTAAGTTTTAAACCTAAGTCTAAACAAGGTTCCGACACATTAATAATCCAAAGATCTGATCGAGCTCCATATTTTAATTTAATGAAGGCAAGTTTAATAATCAACCTTGATCCATGTATATTCTCCTCTTTTTCTTTTTCTTTTTCTTTTTCACTTCTTTTTCAAATAAGTGTTTGCTAAGGGACTAGCAAAGTTAAGTATAGGGTGGTGATGAATACCCATTCATCACTCTTTATTCTTTTATTTTAGCTACAAAACCTTTGCAAAACACATGTATATATTTGTAAATATCAATAATTATCAAAAAGCATGCATTGTGTAAAATTGCATAATTAGCATGTTTTTGTGCATAAATAAAAGAATAAAGAGACAAAAGAAAAAGAGGGAGATATTTAGAATAAATATTGAGCGACCTAATCCCAAGGGAGGGCTCAGCATGGGCCTGACCGCATAAAAACCAAAGTAGAGAGATATAAGGAAGCTCAAAGTGTATATATATCTGTATATAAATAAATAAAATTATTCTTCTCTAAATAAAAATAAAAATGGGTTCATATTTATATTTATATACTTGTAAATATTAAATCAAAATAAAAATGGAAAAATTAAAAAGAAAATAAAAATACCCTTCCTTGTATATATTCATCATGTACATAAGACCAATTATATATTTATTTTCTCCTTATAAATAAATAAATTAAAATCCCATAAAAATTGTATATATTCTATATCCCATTATGTAAATAAATAAAATAAAAATCACAAAAACAAAAATAAAATAAAAAGAAATAAAATAAAAATCAAAACCCAACATTGTATATATACCATATATGTATATAAATAAACTTATTTATTTACCCCTTGTAAATAATTAATAAAAATAAAATAAAAATACCTAATTATTCCAAATTTTATTCTATAAATAAATAAAATATAAAATTGGAATAAAAATATACAAAAATAAATAATTAAAAATCAAAATTGAAAATACAATATTGTATATACCTATGCATATAATACTATATTGTAAATACCTAATTTTTATTTCAAAAAAATAAAAAATCACAAAAAAATAGTTTATAAATAAATAAATATTTTTCATGTTTTGAGTTTTTCTTAATTCGGCCATTTACTATTTTATTTTTAATTTCTAAATCTTTATGACGTGGCCATTCCTGATTGGTCCACGGGGGATGTTGACCCCCCGGTCAACCCCCCCGGACCACAGCCCTGCGGATCTGCATGCCCGACCCGATTTATCCCATTTATCGTGTCACGATCCGATCACCAATCCTCGAAACCCCGGGCCCCGTTTGTTCCCGATCGATCTAGATCCACGCCCAGGGTGGTTTTTGGGGATCCGCGCTCCGATAGAGTCACCCGACTCCCATCTTCTTGGACCCCTAGCCATACTTAACCTGAGCTCCGCCACGCATTTCACTCATCTTTGGCTCTGCATTCTCTATCCCAGGACCTCCATTGCTCTCGCCTGAGTGACAACGAGCTGAGGGTAGTGTCACAGTGAGGAGAGAGTGCCCGGTCATCGATCCGGTGACCTAGTGCCGCCGTGCGTCGCCCCTTGCGTGGTGCTCGAGCCTCGGGCATCGACGGCCCTCGAGGCAAGGACCTAGAGCTTCAGCAGCTCGTCCCCAGTCGACCTCGACCATCAGGTAACCTTAGCTCCCTTTAGTTTTCGCTAATTTCAAAGTACGCCCAATTTCACCTTTCACCTCCGATCATCGATTCCGGCCACACCATCCACCCATTTTGTCGATTGACCCGACCTTCACCTCCGTCTCACTTCTGCGCACGTTCTTCGCCCCTTCAGCCAACCCAGTTCGCACAGGAACTGGGAGTAGGTCTCCTTCGCCGTCGCATCGCCGGAGACCATTCGCCCCGATGCACCGACCACCCGCTTCACCCCTAACCGGGTCAAGGCACTTTGCCCTCGACCCAACGGTCGTTCTGTGCCATTTTGCAGGTCTGAGGAGGACCATCTGAGGTCCTCCACATTCAGCACAGGAGCTTATGCTCCGTCGTCATCGCTGGAGCTCTTCGGAGCATCCCAGCGTCATCGGAGGAGCCTGATCGACGCGGGAGGCCTTGGCGATCATTTTCCACCTGTCAGCAGCCCGCGAGGAGGTCCAGCGCGTTCACAGTCCTCCGGAGAAGCTCGTCGGCAAGGAGTTCTTCCAGGAACCTCCTCCGCCGTTCGTTCGACTCCGGGGTCCTAGATTCGATCTGGACCGTTCTTTTATCCGAAGAGGCGCCCTGCACCAGCACCGTTCGATTAGCACATGACGTCATCTGGAGCGTCCGTTGACGAGGAGAGGCGCCACTACTCCCAACCGTTTGATCAGCCACGTGGCGCCACCTCAGTCCATCTACAAATAAAGGGTAATTTACCCTTAGGCCTTTAGTCTTTTAGTCTTTAATATTCAGTCCTGTAAATATTTTATCAAGTTTATTTTAGTTTGGTAAATTACATAGAGGACCTGTTAGTTTCTTATATTTGCATTTCTACCCCTGTACGTTGTGGGACACATGCTTCATCACGTGCATTTTGGGAGAATTTGCATGTATGGGCATGTAGTTTCTGTTTGTTAATGGAATAAAATATATTTTTGGATAATTGCATTTATGCCCCTGTGAGTGGTTTATTTCTGCATGTGCCGAATTTAATGGGCTTTTTACACTTAAGCCCCTAGACTTTTAGCACCTGTTGCTAATAGGTCCAGGAACTTAAGTTAATTGCATATAGGTCCCTGAGTGCCCAGTTCACATGCTTCGCGCGTGCATACTTGGACTTTTTGCACCTGGACCCCCTGAGCTTCCATTTTTGTTACTTTTAGGCCCCCGAAAGATATTTTTAATACGATCAGATCCCTATAACTGTGGGCTCTTGGTTATTTTAAATAAAATATCAAATCTCATCCAAATCAAGTGAAAATTTGACATGTGGCTTCTGCCACTGTGTAGAATTTTCACTGATTTTTGGGAAATTTTTGGAGCCCTTTTATTATTTTTAAAAATTCAAAAACACCCCTTTTTCTGTTTGTTCAGTTATAAAAATCACAAAAAATATTAAAACCTTCTTAAAAATTCTAAAAAATTCATATTTTGTGTGTTTTGTTGTGCTTGATTTTCTGACCAATTTTGGTCATTTTTGGACTTATAGAATATATAAAAATTAAAAAACATTGAAAATCTCATAAAAATTCTAATAATTAATAGAAAATCCTAAAAATAATAATCTCAGTCTGTGAATTTTCCTTTTTGTTTCTAGTTTACATGAAAAATACCTTCAGGCTTTGTTAGTCATTTTATATTTTATTTTGGCCTTTGAAGCATGACTGGACATTGTTCCTCTGTTTTTATCTTGTTTCATTTTTAGAAAATTCTATAAAAATCACAAAATTACCAAAAATTAACCAAAAACAGTAAAAAATTCATAAATTCTAAAAACATTTTTGTTTGATTTTTTTGACTTTTTAGAGTAATTAAATAATTGTTGAAAGTTGCTTGTTTTATTTGTTTTCTTATTTTCTTTATAATTCAAAATCCCAAAAAAAAATAAAAATATTCAAAATCCACCAAAAATCCTTTGTTTATATTTTATTTGTTTCTCGACTACTTCGTAGGCTGCGAGGCCATCACGTGCTCCCTGAGTCCGACCCTGGTCGCTATACCAGGCTAATCCAATAGCAAGTGCCACTAGTTGATTTTATTGATTTTGTCTTTGTTTTGGTGGTCTGTTCCTTCATTTTTCTTGTTGAGCTGATTGATCTCTCGATCCGGGTCGCAACGACCCGAGAGCTTATTTTGACCTGATCCGGATTGATTAGGGATTTTTCGGCTCATCAGGGATGAGTAGAATGAGGAAGCTCCGATGACGACGAAAGGAGGAGCTTTGGTGAACCTCGATTCTTGCGAAATCAAGGGAGAAACATGGTTGAAAGTGTAGACAATGAGATAAGGACCGACGATGGGCTGGAGATGGGTCGGATCACAAGTGAAGCACAAGGAATTTTGGGTTGGAGCTTTGATCTCTGGCGATTTTGATTTTTAACATTAAATGAAATTAAAGGTGAATTAACAAAACTAAAGTACATCTACGCTACTGGGAAGAAATGCAAGAGAAAAATCATACCTTGTAGCTCGAACAGGAGCTAATGCCTGGAGCAGATGAAGCTTGGCCGAGGTGGTCCGACAAACTTGGATTGTGTCGCTCTACACCTTTATCCATGCTGACAGGGCTTGGAGCTCGATGTTGTCACTAAGGAGGCTCGATAGGGGTGTTCCTATTGGGGTTACATGCGAGAATATGGATCAAAATTGGAAAGGGAGTCTGAAGAGTTATTTATAAACATGTTGGAGGTGGTTTATTGACCAAGAGATTAATCGATCAGGGTTATGTACATGGGGTAGACGATTTAAGTGAGTAATAGGGTAGGTCATAGATGGGGTTTCTTGAAAAACCAGATCGAAAGGAGTGATTTAACGTCTGTGAAAAAGGAAGAAGATGGGTGTTGCATCATTCTGACAGGGTAGGTGGCATGGGTCGAAGAGTTGACCTGGGGTCAACAAAGGAAACCCCCTGATTGGTTCACGTGGACAAATCAGGAAAATCAGGACACTTAATCCCTCACTAATTAGATATAAAATAATAAATTATTATATTAATTTTAGGTTAAAATATAAAATATTCTTATTTTATATAGTATTTTATCATGTTTTTTATTTATTTTTACAAGTTAATTTATTACGTGTTAATATTTGTATGTATATATAGGTATATGTACATGTACTTAGTCTATTTTATTTTTTTATATTTTGGATTTTATTTTTGTAATTACATAAGTTATATATCTATAACTTATTTAATTATACTTTTATATATTTTTATTATTTTATTTATTTGTTTAAATAATTAAGTATACATATTATGTAGGTATATTGTAGGTGTAACTTACCTAAATATTAAAGCTCCTTATTTATTTTAATGACTTTCAACGGTTTTGTTTTATTTTTATTATGCACATGTATTTTGAATCATGTTTACAAACATATAAAAATATAAGAACGTTAAAAATATAAAGAATAGATATAAATATTATATACATGTATATTGCACAATGAGGGTCCAAAAGCCAATTTTTGCATATTAGCTCCAAATTAAATGAAACCTACATTAAATAAATAATTTAGTTTTATAAACAATAAAGATGAGTTTGATCAATTTGGAGTCAATATTGAGAAGATACATATCTGTAAAGTTTTCTTTGCAGCTTTTTATTATGTGTCCCATATACACTGTACATTATTTTTGATTGAAATAAATTTTGTATTTTTTGTATTTTTATGTAAAACTTTCATGTTGAGAGTTTATTAATTTGAGGTATAAATAATCACGATTAAAATAGATCCCAAAATGTAATATATTGGCAAAAATAATTAGGGTTTTGGTGTGGTTTCTATATAATTGATTTGCCCTATCTCTCTCTACTTTATTCCTTTAAAAAAAGTGTCTTTGACACTTCATTTTTCCCTTTCTTTCCTTTATTCTTTATTTTAGAATTAAATGCAATCCTTTATACAATATTTAAATGTAATAAATAAGTGTTATTTTATATAAATTAATGCTATATGCATGCATTTAACTAGGGATTTAAGGTCAAAATGAAAGAATAAAGGCAATGAATTGGAGATTCATCATTTACCCAACTACAACATAAAAAGATAAATTAACATAGGATATTTCTGGGCTCATCACCAGACTACCTTTTTACGCGACAATCGTATTATTTAATTCACGATAGATTGCATCGAGTACAGAAATGTAGGGAAAATTTTTCGCGAGTTGAATGGCATTCACGTCGATATAAAAAGTATATTAAAGACGTGTCACCAAAGAAACAATACATTAATTCACATACAATATAACATGTAACAAAAGAAAAATTATTGTTTCATACAAGTATCTCCAAAAGTATGGCAGAAGAGAAAGTGAGCATAATAGGAACACAACTATCTATAGAGGCTATCATGTATACCATAAAAAAAATCGTCGACTGTCCACCAAAAACTAAGAATCTTACAATCCAACTATTCCGTTGTAGGCGCCTTCCCTACCATCTATGTCAGGGACAAGGGGATGCCAATAAATGATTGTGTACAAGTAGTAAATTAAACATGAATTTAGGTTATTACGATACAAGAGAAGCAAGTAGACATGCAATGGTAATACACGTAAAATTAGATACTTGCTTAAAAAGAAGGCTATCTAACAACTTAGCACACTAACCACTTTCTCACTCACCACACCCCAAAGATCAATATTTAGTAATTTTATTTATTAATTATGAGATGATATCGGAGTAAGAGATCTAGATATAAGGCACATCTTTTCATTGATATCATTTGTAGTGTGTAGTTATGGATTCCTCTAAGATATAGATGATTGATGATGAATTCTATGGCACGATCTTTTTCCTCGCAAAAGCATATTAACGAAACAGTAACCAAACTCAAGCAGTGAAGAAAACCCTTAAGAGACTCATCTATCTCGCTTCCTCAGTGGACAATGTTCTAGGGGGAAGCTAGGCAAAACTCCAACTACATCCCCTGAGACGGGTGGGAGAGACTCTCTGGTCTTAGTCACTCCACTCCCACCTGAACCGGTGTAGCAACGGACTAAAGAAACTCGAAGAAAACCAAGGCTCATCCAGTTTAGGAACCCTAACAGAACTCAGAGTCAGCGGAACATATTAGGCAAAAATACATGGATCCCAGTGAAGCGGGAAAACTGCAAACTCGTAATAAAATCGGGGAAGGGACTGGGATCTTAGACCCGCACACTAAGCAGCTGCTGCACGATCTGAGCATCCTAACACTAGCCCAGTTGAGGATCACTGCACCCTCGCATGTCCAGGTGTAAGGAACACCTCAACCAACACAAATATTTGTCATAACTGATTCTCATCGTGAGGTTTAAAGTCTAATCAAATTTCAACATGACACGATGGGAAATATGATGCAAGTAGCGGAGCAACTTACAAAACAATTGAAATCAACTTGTTTCCGTACTGAATTAATCCTACCACTTAGAATAGAAATTTATCTGTGGTTCGCTCAAATTTACTATCATATTAAACGCATTATCCATGTGCACATATTTTTGAACTTTGTGGGCCACAATGGGACGCGATTCCATTGTCATGTAACTAACACTATCTGGTATGCACCATCACGACACATTCATCAATGGAAGGGGTGACTACTGTTCTTAAGTATTCATCTTTGGTTGTTCAAAATAAGCATTAATTGATAGCATGTCCTTACTTATCCGTAGCTCTAGCTCTCCTTACGACAATCTCTTAAACATGCCCTAGACCGAGGGTAGTTGCATTTGATTAAATTCATAATATATGTCAACACTGTCTTGAGACCATCATACCCTTGAGAAGTAACCAAGTGTTGGAGACCGTCGTACTCATTGATTTGTCACCGCCCAAAAAGGAAGTGGTTAGACTCCTAATCTTCTTCGCACTAACGGTATTAGCATGCACCTGCTTCAAAGATGCAATGAGTTTTAAACTTCGAAGACGGTCTCTTCTTCCAAGTGACCACATGAAAACAAGCATTTGATGGTCCTCACACAACATCAACTTCAATTTAAGCAGATAATCATAAGAAACATTTATTATTAATTTCAGCCTCAACTTCAGGCCATCCCAACGACTAGGCATCATTGCTAAAATAGTAGCTATAAGCATAGAGGATTTCAGACGGCATGGAACCATTCCTAAGATAGATGGTACTTCTTTCTAAAAATGAAATTGTACATCACCTACGAGTGGGGGCCAAATCCAAGTGGATCTAGAATCCATCAATAGGATATATTATTGATGGGGAGTTAACATGATAAATATTAACACCTTAAATGGATACCGATAAAAAGTATAAACTCTTTAATCTACAAAGGATATAAACTCCCTTAATATGCGAAGGATACAAACATTTACGTATTTCTGAGACTGGCCAATCTTAATCGACAAATACGCACTGTGAAATTGGGAAAAATCTAATTCTAGAAAGTAGTAATGATAGCTTCTAACAAATTACAAGAAAAGGGCCGAAGAAGTATGAATGAGAGTATCTTGTAGAGTATCTTGATGGGAAAACCTTAATCAACCCACTTCTTTTAATGCACATCGTTGATAGCTTCTTCCTAGTATTCTAGCTCGCAATGGTTCGTCAAAAAAAGACATAATCATGTGTAGAGTATCTTGTAGAGGGATACCTTTTCCACGTGATATGGAGGATGGATATACAGTAAAGGAAGAGCCATCCTCTTGATTGCCAAAGGAGCATCTATCATGTTAGCATCATCTTCCGTAAGATCAAGAGCCTCTTTTTGAACCATATAAATATGCACCTAGTGTACGCAGTAAAGGAATAGGATCTACGTCAACCGGCTTGTAGCTGTTCTGAGATGGTTTCTTGGATGTCTTCTAAATATCTTCAATGTTCCAATCTCTGATAAAAATCACATTTGTTAGTTTCTCACGAGCTTCTTCTCTAAAGGATCGTATAATATGTAATCAAATTTTATCATGTCCATATCCACAAAGATACGTTGTCTAGTCTCCGATTCCAACTTTGATCTCTCTTCATTTGTAACATGTACAAAAAATCTGCAACCAAACATGTGTAAATGCTCTAATGAAACATGTTTTCGAGACCAAACTCTGACACATATATCTTCATTAAAGTAGCGCGTGGAGACATGTTGATCACATTAGCAACGATACTCAAGGATTCTCATTAACAACAAATTGGTCGTATGTTCATGGAGATGAGACACCACATTTAAAAATCATGGCCATTAAGATTATGAGCTTGTCATTTTCATCCTCTAGATGTGAGCTTAATTTGAAGTACGTTTGTTGATACACCTAATTAGAATGCTAATAATTGAAATAAATTTGTGATATTATTGTATCCTTACTTTCCGATCCAATAAAAAAGAAAGGCAAGTTGGAAATAAATAGGGAGAATGATCTTGTTTATGTCCATTTCAATTCCAACATGATGGAATGCTGACTTTAGAAATAAAGAGATATTATTTCTTCTCATGATTGCATATACTTAGGTAAATGGCTGGTGATGTCAATGTACAAGCTCAAGAGTTTATTCCTAGTTCAGGATTGACTAGGGATTCGGTGGCAAATGCAAGTGGTGTCGAGGAAATTTTGGAACTAAGAAGAAGCCAAAGAGATGAATGTGGCACAAAAGCTTCAACTTTTGGCTCAATTCTTGTGCTAAAAAATAAGGAAGGGGAGGAATTCGAGTATGAAGGAATGAATGAAGAAGAAGAAGATGATGATCTTGATTTGGATGGTAATGACATCGATTGCGTTTGGTTCGTGGGTTATCCAGGGGTGGATAACCCGATTTTGTGTTTATGTGTTTGGTTGGTGGGTTAATGATTGAGAGGGTTTGTGTGATGTCATTGTATTGGAATTTGAAAAAGTTGGTAGTTATTATGGTATGATTGTATTGAAATTTGAAAAAGTGGGTGGTTGTTGTGATGTGATTGTATTGAAGTTTGGAATAGTGAGTAGAAGTTGAGTATTTTATGATTTGTAGATGATATGATGGTATAATATATATTTTTTTTGGTTGGAAAGAGAGTGGGCCCCACTAGTGGGTTGGGAATATGGGTTTTGGGGGTAACCCACCCAAAGTGGGGGATAACCCCCCAACCAAACGCACCAAGGATTACTAGTGTTACTTGTTATTAGAATTTATTTTTGTTAAGCGTATTTATTATTTGACATATTGTGTTTGGCATAAAACATTGGCTTTTGTTTTGAAGCAAACATTTTGTTCTCAATTTAGCTTCTTTTATTTCAACTGCTTCTTTTATTTCATTATTATAGTTTGAAAATGTATAAAACTCTGTAAATATATTAAAATATATCAATAAAAATTACATGTTTAAAATAATTAAAAGAAAAGACCAACTAAAATTCGAGTAAATCTACTTAATCACACAAATGCTGATTAGTTCATGTGATAGTTAATACATGCTTTTGCCGTACATCTTCATGGATGATACGGATTCGCTGAAGAGTTCTAATTATGACCGTCCATCAACCTTTGTGGGTCTTTTGCATGAACCCATAAGAGATCAAATAATACATCCAGCACAAGCTCGATAAGTTATCATGTTTGGTAATAAAAGTTATATATGCGCACTTCTACAACTCTAGTGTTCCGTGTTTTTATCCTTGAATGGACTTATAATAAATATTTTTTTTAAAAAAATACATTGCATATATGCCCCTACAGTCTTTGAAGCTTTTGGGACACTATTTATTATTGTTTTTGTACAATTTTAGCAGGATTAATTATTCTTGACCAGATGTACGTTTAGAGCTTTTATTTGCAATTTTTCTATGATGTTTTTATTTTATAGAATTTCTTGAAAAAAATTGTTGATTTGAGGTTCTTATTACAAAATTATCCATAAATTTGCCTAAATAAAATAAAGTGCCAAAAAATATAGCTATAAACCTACTGCTAGTATACAATATATAATATTTTTCAAAATATTATCTTTCATATTTCTCGAAAATAAAAAAAAAAACATATAAAGATTAAAAAGAAAATTAATTTTTAAAAATATCAAAATTACAAAAAATTAAAGTATGCCTGCATTACTATAAGTAGCAGTACACAGTTTTTGACAAAAAAATTGTTTTGGACCTTGAATAAAGAAAAAACATAAAACTAGAAAATCCATAAAAATCCAATATCAATAAAATAGAATATAAAAATTCCACTCCATATAAATGTACCCATATTTTCAATAAAAATATATTACGTATAACTATTTTTATACCTATAATATTTGGTTTATAACATTAGAACACTACGATTTTCAAAATACAATTTTTAAATTAAATAAAAAATACATAAATATAATACAAAACACCAAAAAGAGCAAAAGCACAACCAAGTAGAAATCACACATTTCACCTATAGGTTTCTTACTTTTTGTCTAGTGTCTCCCTAAGTTTGAAAATCATGCACCTACCATTATACATATTTTTAGGAATACAAATATATTTAATTGATTTCACCGTGAATTGAGTTGCGATGACAAATCATGTTTAGAGCTTAAAAACCTTACTCTTCAAAACTTGATTTCGGATGATTTCAGCAATAGCAAATGAATTTGGTGGAAGTGAAATGCGGATCTCTATCAAAGTAACTGATATATGTCCCTCATATATTTTTAATCGATTTAAAGATACGTTACATTGATGGATTTAAAGTGGGCCTATTTATTAATCCCGTTTTATTATTACCCAAACTGCATTGTACTTCAACAAGTTCTTTCTTTTTACAACTATATCGCAATAGGTTCCCATTTCTATTATAGTACAAGAAATAGTTGTGATGTACTAGCTGGGCACATATGTTCGGACTTTACTGGAAAATTATATGGCAATAGCTACTTTGTAATACTTTTCTGTGACTTTCAAATGGATTTTTCGGTCACAAAAAACCAGTAGAGGCTCCTCTCTACTTTAATAATCCTACATTTATTCTATGAGTAACATCACCATCAATTTCCCATCATGTTGCAAAATAGATCTCAAGTATATGAAAGAATCTTTCTTCTGAATGTTATCGTCTCCAATCTTCACCTTGAGTCCTTCATCATTGTTTCTATCAAATGTGCACTCCATATCTTCATTCTTAGCCCTACTTATGCAAAATCCTTTAGTCTCTAAGTCTCCAAACCTCTAGTGCTTTTCATTTACTCCCACTCTTGTATGATCACTCAACATAATATCATTGGCGAACAACATGCACAAAGATTTCTCATCTTGAATTTGACTAGACAACTCATCCATAGTCAAAGCAAAAAGGAATGGACTCAAAGTTGAACCTTGATACATACTGATGCTGATGTTAAAAGAGCCATTCTTCCCATACTGGATCCTTACACAAGATGAAACCCATCATACATATTTTTTAGAAAGTTAATGTATAGAGCATGTACTTGTCTCTTCTCCAAAACTCTTCACAATATCTCCCTTGGGACTTAATCATAAGCCTTCTCCAAATCAATAAAAATCATAGGAGGTTCCTCATTTTAGCTCTATAAAACTCCATTGTTCTCAACAAGTGGACATCTTCAATAGTTGAGTGATCGGGCATAAATCCGAATTGATTTTCAGTTACTTTGGAAGCTTGTCTCAACCTTCTTTCAATTACACGTTCTCAATTTTCATTGTGTGACTCATCGGCTTGATACCTGTATAATTAAAATAATTTTGAGGCGTCGTAATGTTTCTCCTTCATTCCTCTGTCATTTTCTTCTTTTGCCAAATAACATTGAATAAATTTGTTAGTCAAGTCAAACCCCCCTATACCTAGAACTCTCCAAACTTCTATAATAATGTCACTAGGTCCTTTCCCAGGTTTCATAACCTTTAAAGTCTCCTCTACTTCTGTCCTTTGTATCCATCTATATCTTGCATGATTCAGATAGCATTCACTACCAGCAAGATCTCTCAAAGTACGCTCTTTATTGCCTTCCCCAATGAAAAACTT
Source organism: Ottelia alismoides (assembly GCA_037367405.1). NCBI lineage: Eukaryota > Viridiplantae > Streptophyta > Magnoliopsida > Alismatales > Hydrocharitaceae > Ottelia > Ottelia alismoides. Next base: position 589,083 of record JAZKJV010000230.1, read on the forward strand.
ATGGAAAAACTGCTTACATCTACTCTCTATATCCTTTTGAGCAACATGCATATGCCCTTCCTCATCCTTGATACTTCTCATTTGAGAAAGATATTTTATCTTTCTTTTTATTGCTTTGAACAATCTGAATATATCCTTCTGGCCCTCCATCGAGTCAGTCTTTCGTATAAAACTTCATAAGCTTTCGAGTTATCTTCACTTACCGTCTTCTTTGCTTCCTTTTTGGTCATTTCTAACTTGTGATCGTTTCCTCTATTATATCCTTATAAATAGCTATAAAGCAAGCTCTTTTAGTTTTAAGCTTATCGAACCCCTTCACTCTGTCTACAAGCTTCCTTTTGGCTCAGAACTCCCCCCTTAGACTCACCTAGTGGTTCTTTGGCTACCCTTCAAATATAAGATGCTACCGCCTACCTGTTTAACATGAAAATTGGGAGGTCGTATTGACTCATAAGGCGAATCAATAGTCGTTGAGTTGACCTCGCATGAAATCCACGTTAAAACAACAATTAACCCACAACAGAGATCAAACAATGAAAAACGGTGCGGAGTTAAAATTTATTATAACTCTACAAAAGATGTGTATAGTGCAAGTAGTGTAGAGGTCGAACACAGGGAGCAAGCAGGTAGAACGGGGCAATTCAATGCATAAAGTGAATGTGATCGATTTGTCTATATATGCTATTTTTTGTGGGTTTTAAATTTTATGATTTTTATTTTTAATCTTATATTTTTATATTTTGATTTTCAATTTTCTGATTTTATATTTATATTTATATTTATATTTTATATTTTTTATTTTCTTTTTCTTTTAAATTATGAAATAGAATATATATAGAATAAGGGAAAGAGAGATATAATGTATTTATAAAATAGTTAAAAATAAGAAAATGCAGGAAATAAAATATTTTTATGCTTTTTTTTTATAATTTTCTAATATTTTATGATTTTTCTATATTTTTTTTCTAATTTTTTTGGTATTTTTAAAGGTTACAATAACTCAAAATAGGGAATAAAATAAAGATTTGAAACTAAAATTGAGATGAAAAATAGTAAACAGTAACAAAATTCTCCAAATTAATTTTAAATTAAAGATAATAAAATAAAGAAAATTTAGAAATAGAAAATAGGTTTTTATAATTTTTTATGGATTTTATATATTTTTATAAAGGTTTTAGGGGTTTTGCAATTTTTATGGGTTTTCTTTTATATTTTTTAGTGATTTTTGGTCTGAATATAAAACACACTAAAATACAAAAATATATTTTTTGGGGAATTTTTAAAGAAGTATTTATAATTTTTAGGAATTTTTTAATGCAATTAGGGATGAAAATGCATGTTTTTTATTTTTTATAAATATTAAAATGCTACAAAAATGAAAAATAAAAATATGGCATTAAAGAGTAATGCAACATAAACTTATGCTATTTTTTGAGGATTTTTTAGGATTTTATGGATACATGAAATAAATACAAACAACAAAGAGAAAATTCACCCCTAGTAGGGGTATTTTGTTAATTAAGCAAAAGTTTAAGGTCCACAGAGTAGTTTTTCCAGAAAAATATAACTTAATAAAAAATATTTCTGGACCAATTCTAAATCACAAAAAACCCAAGCGTATCGCTGCAAAATTCATGTGCACGGGGCACGTGACCTGGCAGGGACGTAATCACAATTATCAATAACTTGAGGGGCTAATGTGCAAAAAACCAGAAATATAATAACTTAATTTAAAAGTTTGAGGGGCAAATTTAAATAACCAAAATAACTGGGGTCCCCGCACAAAATACCCATACCTCACGTGCACAAGCCACGTGAGGTGACGTGGCCGAGGACCTAAATGCAAATAGAAGAAATATAGGGGGGTCTTTGCAAAATATACAAACTATTTTAACGACCGATGAAAGTTTATGTATTAAATAACTATTACAAAAATGGTGAAGGTTGTGTTACAAAAGACCCACGCGCTGGCGATCGAATGGTAAGGCGCCTCCCACTTGCTACGTGTCGACATGAGGGAAGGCGATGACGATTGGCTCGGACCGCTGTGATTAAATCTCGTGAGTAGATTGACAGTTCTGGGTTGCGAGATCCAACGGCTGTGGTGGACCTAGGCGTTGGTTCTTGATCCGACGGCGGGGACGAGAAGTGGACGAACAGGGAAGAAGGATCGCCGCTGCGAGCTTCCTCCGACGATGGCGCCCCCTCCGGCGTGATATGAAGCTCTAAAATGACCCAAGATACTCCTGCAGGTCTCCTCTGATGGCTGGGGGTGTCAAAACTGACCAGCGATGGCCGGCGTGCTCGCACGAGGTCGGCGGAGCAATAAGGCCCCAGGAACCTCGGCGGGACTCCAAAATCCCCCAAAGTGCGTGTTGTGTTCCAGTATCTGCAAAAAGACGGTGATAGGGTCGAGGTAAAATTGCCCCGACCCCGTAGCGAGGTGGGATGAAGGCGGCAAGCGGCGAAATGGAAGCTCGCCGGAGCTTGCTCCGGCGAGGTGGTGGAAAAGGGGATAAACGGGGTCAACGACGAATCTAAAGGTGGGTAGGGATCCTAAGACCTAATACTAAGCGAAGAAATCAAAAAAATAAAGAAAAGAAGGATCTCAATGGCAAGAAACGCCAGAGATACGAACCTCAATGGCTGCTGGTCGGAGATGGGGTGGAGACCAACCAAAGGCACGCCAACCCCGTCTCCAAGAAGCCGGAGAATCCCCTGTCACGAGCTTCATTCCAGAGCTCCCAAGGAGAGGGCAAAATGGTCAAAGGGAGGTTCAAAGGTGGAAGGAAAAGTTGGAAGGGTTTTTGAATAGGTGATGGTCGCGGCTCCGAGAGCGAGGTGAAATGACTCGATCAGTGATCCGAAGCCCAAGAAAAGACTTGGGCGTGAATCACCAATATACGAGGCAAAAAAAACTCAGAAGGACTCGACATCAAAAGATGCATGTGCAAGCCTCGAAAAATCCGCAAACATGACCCAAAACCAATGTTCTGACACATGCAGGGGGCGGGGTCAGACAATTGACCCGCGGTCAACTGTCCGATCCACATGGTTGGTCCACGTGGACCAACCAGGAAAATCCTCCTGAAAAAGAATTCAAAAATCCTTTAAAAATAATAATTGATTTTATTAATTGTAGGTTATTAAATAAAAAACATTTATTATTTTATAAATTATTTTATTATCATTTTTATTTATTTTTTCGAGGTTTAGAATTATAAGTTCCCTTTTAAGGGCTATATAGGTATATTTATCTATATATTTTAATATTTTATTTTAATTTTGTATTTTTAATTTTAATAATTTTGTTTATTATTTTATAATTTATAACTTATTTTTATAGACTTAAATATATTTTTATTTTATTTTTATGATGTATTATATACGATTAAATAAATAGATGTATTATTTATATATGTATAGTTATATGTATTTCATCTATGTATTGTATACAAGTATTTTTTTGTGTTTTCTTTATGTTTTTATTCATGTTTTAATATACACATATGTTACAAATAATATTTACAAAATTATAAAAATATAAAATTATAAAACTAATGAATAATAAATAAAATGAATATTTTAATCGGTATAAGTATACAATATGGGTCCAAAACCTAACTTTCACACCGTAACTCTGAAAAATATGAAACCACCTTCATTAAATAGCTTATTAGAAATTATATAAATTAAAAGTGATTTTGATACATTTCGAGTTTTTATTTAAGAGATACAGGTCTGGGAAGTTAGGATTTTGGAATCTTATTCAGATCATAACTTTTTATCTGTATATTATTTTTGTGTAAAATCAATTTTGTATTTTTCTATATTTAATTATCTGCAACTTTCATGTTTAAAGTTTCTTTATTTGAAGTGTAAAAAGTGGAACAAAAAATAGGTCTCAAAGTGAATGAAGAATAAATAAAATAAAAGAGAATTTTTATTGTATTTTGGCCCTTATCTCCCCTTACTTTATTCCTTGTCGACCTAGTCATCGAGATGCCTAGGTCTCGGGGTTTCGGGTCATAAAATATTTACAATATTTTATTCTTTTTCTTTTATTTTCTTTATTCTATAATTTTAGCATTAAAAACTGTATTTTATACAATATTTACATAATAATACATGGATAATAAAATGCCTAAATTAAGCCTATTTACATGCATTTACTAGGTTTCTAAGGTCAAAATGATAGAATAAAGATGATGAAACGTAGATTCATCATCCCCGTATACTTGCCTTTGCTAGTCCCTAGCAAACACTTATGTAGTAAGTATAGAAAAGAAAAATAAAGAAAAGAAAAAGAAGAAAGATGGATTAAATTTAATTATCAAACTTCTCTTTACAAAATCAAAGTTTGGAGCTCAAGTCAGACCTTTGGAGTTTTAGTGTAGGCGGAACCTTAACGGGAATCAGATTTGAAATCCAACAACCTTCGAGAATCCCAAAGCTCTGCTCAAGTCTCCTCAATAGCCAGGTCAGAAAAAATTCAACTCATACGCAAACTCTTACGACTATGAATCTGACTCGTACAGTGTAAGTGATGGCGGCTCTCCCCAGCTGAAATGACAAAGAGACTAACTTCTCCAATGATTCCCCAATCCAATAACTCCTTCCTCGACGAGCAGGGTATTCCCTTCTAAGTTCAAGTGACAACCGGCTCAAGAGGAGGGGGTGAAGAGGAGAATGGACGATAGCCAGTATAGCTACCTATCCTAGGATGCAAGACCAGTGTAGTCAAGTCATCCAGCTGCAGGCTCACATGATTTGACTTTGAATCTCAAGCTTGCTTATTTTCTATACAACATATTCACATACTCTGGCAAGCATTTTATTTTTGTACAGGCCTGCCCACTTTTTTTGGAGTTTTTTTAATACTATTTACAACAGCATTTACATAAGGAGTTTTCCCTCTTGATCCAGTAGACTATCCCTCTTTTGAAGCTTTATTGTAATCCACACTCTCCTGTCTTTAGAATTCCTCATCACTGGATGGGTTGGGGTGCACTTCCCTCCCTAGAGGAGGACAAATATTTCCACTTGTGTGCGTCTCATACCGGCAAATCCAACCCCCTCACCACTCCAACTGAGTTTAGCCATGGGGAAGGTGCAGGTGTCCAAGCTAGGTCATTATCAGCAAGAGTCGTACGTATGCTCTGAAATACTCTACTTAGGCAGTCAAGAATCCACTGAACCAAGTCTCGTTATCCTCAAAGAATTAAGTCAACTAGATCTGAAGTATCTCAATTCTAGTTCCTATAAGGTTCCTGTTATTAGGTAGATTTTAAGGTCCAATCAAACTCCAATCTCCGGATTTTACTTAGACTTGTTCAACTATCAAACTCAATTCGAAAAATGCTAATGCTATGCAAATGCTATGCAGAATGCATAAAATATTTTTGTGATGCAATTTTCAAAGGTTTTGAACTTTTTATGGATTTTTGAAAATAGATGATGCATATGCATTTTTTGGTATTTTCAAAAAGATTTTTCTGATGTTTTTGGTATTTTAATTTTGCAAATATTTTTGGGATTTTTGAAAACAAAAGATTTTGGCTAAAAACTAGGTTAAAATATTTACATGGGAATGTATCGGATATTTACACGAAGTAGATTTTAAGAATTTACAAGGGCAAGTGGTCAGTTTTATAAGTATATATAACGAATTTTGGTGTGATGTATATATTCCTCAAACTTATTTGAAAAAGATTTTTCAAATATTTTTTGAAAACTACAGTTCAAAATAATTTTTACAAACAAATTTTACAAACATTTTTACACATTTGAAAATCATTTTGCAAAGGTTTTTCAAACAGTATAGATAGATTTTTCAAAATATTTTTGCAACCATTTTCAAACCATTCGCAAATAATTTTTCAAACATTTTATTTCACACAAAGAAAAATAAAATTTTTAAAACCAAACATTTTTTACAAAGGTTGAAAATATTGAACAAAATATTTTCCAAATAGTTTTCAAAATATTTTTCAAAGAGATTTTCAAACTATTTTTCAAATATTTTGCAAAAAAAAGTTTTCTCCTGACTTATAAATCAGTAAATACAAAAAGAATTTAAGGAAACATCTTTCTATTAAGTGATTTTAATGAATTTAATTAGTGTTATTAGCCATAATTATTAATAAAAATACGAAAGTACGAGTTATGGCTAAAGTATATACGCAGTATATACGACCCCCCTATACTTAGCTTGAACTATGTCCTCATAAATCAGAGAGAAAAAGAGAAGACATAACTCGTACTGAGTACAGAAAAATCTAAAGAATAAAGAACGAATGAAGGAATGAATGAACGAATGAGAAGTTGACCGTCCCCCTATACTTAGGATCAAATAATCCTAAGTATAACAGACTATACGCAAAGCAGGGAGGGTCAAGGGTGGGAATGAACATATCGTACTCAGTCTGTCTCCCCCTATACTTAGAGTAAGATATCCCTAAGTATAGACAAGAAGAGGAGACAATGGAGAGGATCGAAAAGAATGAAAGACTCGGGGTGCAAGCCTCCCTATACTTAGGACAAAGTACGCCCTAAGTAAAGAAGATTGACAACAAGGGGCGACACCTTTTCGGTAGAAAAATAAAATAGAAAAAGAAAAGAAGAAAAGAAGAAAAGAAGAAAATAGATGAAGATGGAGGAAGAGATCAGAGGATGTACACACCACTCCCCCTATACTTAGGGTAAAAGAAACCCTAAGTATAGGCGACAACAGGAGTAATGAAACAGAACAAATACTGAACACTTGGCTCGTCCACCCCCTATACTTAGGACAAAGTACATCCTAAGCAAGGCAAACACGAGAATGGGTGGACGAGCGATACGGGAGATGGACAAGAGGTAGACGAGTCAGAATATACAACAGAGATGGATGTACACGGGATCAAGAAGATAGAAAGCGAACCTTCTTGCGGGACCGCTGAGGAATGGATCTGGTTTGGTGCAGGTCGACATCGGGGTCCACAATGGATGGAAGCTGATCAGGGTCGACACAGTGAAGGTCCTCAGAGGTCCTATGGTGTAAAGGCATAGATGGGTGAGTGGAAGAAGTACGACTAGGTCCGGCCTTGGGTGTCTCGCTGATATTAAAATGAACTGGGACGAACTCATCATCATCGGAAGAAGTGTAGTCAGCGACGTCGTGCGAGGTATCGTCCAGGTAAAAACCAAAAGGAGCGAACTCATCAGTGGAAGTAGTCGAACTATGTTCATCCTCTATAATCTCAACCGGATCATCTTTTTCATCAAAAGCCCGAATTCCTGAATAACAACAACCAAATCAAATTCGACCTTCGTCTCATCTGAATCTAAATGAACAAGTACGAACTAATCCGTGAAAGAAGTCAAGTCATGTCTGCCCTGTCTAGTATCTGAATTTGCCCTCCGCTCAATGGTATCGACCGTGTAAATCCCACGGATGTCATTGACACAACGCCAAGTCTAGATGGAAGAACTCCGAGGTCCATGCTTTCCGAGTCTTCCTCCACAGGGAGGAATGTTAGCAATGTGAGCCCGAGGCAAACCGTTCCTACAATAAATGTTATTGTAGTTAATGAATTATCAATAAAAGTTATTGATTATGTTTTCACTCCCTTTCTGATATTGAATGAATGAATGCACTATAAGGTCCCTCTGTACAATAAGGGTTATGTACCATGGCCAACTTGATAATCATACAACTGTTGATTCATTGATTGAATCATAGAGGCTGATGCTTGGATCAATATCTAAGGAGTTAGATAGAAGACTCATCAAGCATCATCAATGATTGACAAGTAGTGATCTCCAGTCTGAGTAGGAGATGGCAATCCTATCTCATTAGACTGATATTTGATCAACCTCTTGATGCAGGTCCTCTGCATGGGAATATTGATTCGGAGGTATTAGATTAGTTGAGTCAATGAGTTGACTTAACGAGATCGAGATAACCAAAGACCTATGATGAATACTGTCACATCACAGGCAAACATCCTCTGCCCAGAGACAGATGTATTACTATATGTCTGAGTATGTATATTTAGCAAACCAATAGGTTGATGACCTAACCAAGGTCTATAAACCGGCGAGCTGGTGTGCATGTAAGGGCATATGAGTAATATGATCTCTCAAAGGGATCATACAGGTTCACTTGTGAACCGGGAGACATGAGCTCACTCATGAGGTATTGGGATTGACCAAATTCCATGCATGGTCATCATGCTTTAGAAGCATGATATGAATTTGAAGGTAAGATATATGCTTTGTGAAAGCATATGATCTGTACCATATCCCAATGACCAAGAATGAGAAATTTAATGATCAGACCATGAAGATGACAGTGCAAAAGTGATCTATATCTTCATGACGATCATGAGTCTTCTAGTATGCAGGATGTACAGGTATTGGGAATACCTGAAGGGTGATTTGATCATAAACGATTGTATAACCATGACGCTTCCATTCCAAGGGAGTGATGAAACAGGTCTGGATTTTAGTGACTTCTCTCATTAGAGAAGTGACCTAATCTTAGTCCATATACTGGACATTGATCTGAATGAGATTCAGATGCAACGAGAAGATTAGGGTTACAGTCTTGATTTAATCAAGCATCTATGAGAGGTCCATGGGATCTGGATTTGAGATGTGATCTCAATGTCCAAGTCACTATACGTGGAACAATACAATCGCCCTGTCCTTATCTCCAAGTATCTGAGGAGAAATAGCATTGTTCTTAAATGGTTTAAGAACAATTTCATAAGATCTAAGCAATGAGAAGTTGATAATTAAATGTGATTTAATTATCATGATGTATGAGGAATTATCTAATATAATTAAATGTGATTTAATTATTATGGATAAGAATAATGTGGATAGTAATATCAAATTATTCATAATATATTATAAATGTGATTTATAATGTATTAGAGAGAGCTAATTGTAATTTATATTTGTTGATTAATTATCAATGTGTATTGGATACACATTGTCTAATTTATTGAAAATGCAAATTACATTTTGTTTTGGGTTGTGAATATGATTCACAATATTCCAATGTCAAGATTGCAATATTCCCAAAATTAATTGAGAATTATTTTGGTGAATAAAAATCCCAACAAATAGTTGTTGGAAAATAAGTAGAGAGAAAATCAAGGAGATGTACAATCTCATGGGAATCCATGAGATTGCCCTCCCATTAGGAAAGGAGGGGGCGGCACCAATTCCCTTGTGGGATTGGTGGCCGTCCACTCTCCTTTTATGGGAGGAAGATCCCCTTTGTATTTTTCACTCCTTATTTGATTGATTTAATTTGGTATATTTATTTGATTTATAAAATATATATAATCAAAATTAAATCACAAGTTGTTGGCTTTTACCAACAACAATCTTGACCATTGGATTGACATAAATCAATCTCATCCATTGATTTTATATGTCCCATGGATTGAAATCCATGGATCCCAAAACCCTATAAATAGAGAGGCATACCTTGCTCTCTCTTTACATGTTATTGTAGCACACATCTCTCTCTCTCTCTCTCTCTCTCTCTCTTTCTCCATACTCGACAGCCCTCTCTCCCTCTCTTCTTGGTGGCCGTCCACCATACCTTGGTGGAGAGAATCGTCGACACCCGCGCCATCGTGCTGCCGCTTCGACGTTCTGCGGTTCTCCGTCTACTAGGAGTGCTTCACTCACGAAGGAGACGTTCGATCTCATGCGACGAGATCAGGGGCAACCGTGCTTGGATCAACTTCTTGGATTGTGAGGACTACGCGGTTCATCCCCGCGCTCGCAAGCAATCTCTCTGACGATCGGACTTGAGACAGGAGGTCTCTTCTCTTAGAGACTCGATCAACCACGCTTCGAGAGGTATTGCATTATACTTGTTGTGGTTATAGATGAAATGATCCGAGAATTGTTCTTGGATCTTGTGGTTTCATCGAATAAAATTTTAAATTCTGCTGCACCGAACAACTTGTACGACTAGTCGTTCTTCGTCGTATCTGATACGACGCTTACGCTTCCGTGATGCACTTGAGGATTTCTCCATATCCTTCAAGTGTTATCAGAGCCAGGTTGGCGGTTTCGAATAATGATTCGCTAACCGAGGACGACTTGGGTTCGTTAAGGTCGTGAAAGTTTTCATCGCATTTGATTTCACAGATCTGTTTAGTAAATAAATTCGGCACTGTTTAAATTATTTAAACACGAATTTAATACTTGAATTTTGTTCCCCATTAAATAAGGAAACCATAGGATCTGAGTTTACGTAAATCGGATTTCGTATGCTCGAGATATGGTTGTTTTAATGAACATGTATGCACTGTTGCGGGAACTGTAGATCTGAAGGTGATTAAAATGTTAATTACTGTTTAGACTTGCCTCGAAATACATGAAAAATCACTTGGGTTCTGTCCTAAATCAAATTAGCAATCCATGAAAATTTATTTTGTCTAATTTGGATTTAATATGATTGAGATATGTTAATTTTAGTAAGTAGGGATCACTGCTGAAATTACAGTCCTAATCAAGAACCATGTGATTGTCAATTAATGAAATTAATTGTTAATTTCGAGAAATAATTATGGAAAATATTTGAGAAATATTAGAAGATGATTATTTCCTTAATTGACTTGACCCCAACCAATTAATTGATTAGATGTGATTTAGATCATAATTGGAATCACAATCATCAAACTCCTTACTTGAATAGGATTGGGAATTTGTCTAGCAAATTTCCTTATAATCAAAATTGTTTTGATTACTATATGGTATAATTTCGGTTGAAGAACCGATGATCATCTCAAGTACAAATTAATCAATTTGGCATTATCCTTTCCCGAGGCGGATATGGTGTCTAGTCGGGGATCGCTAGGGTAGCGGGTTGCAACGTATGCGGTCCGTCGCACTCCCGGCGGTACTGGCCATGACAGCGGGTAGGGTCGGGATAATGTCCGAGGGATTAAGTTGTATTTTTCTAATTATTAAAATACGAATTAATACGTACTTTGAGAATAATACCATATATATTCAAGCTTGATTGATTGAATTGGATTGATAATTAATTTAATATGATTAAGTTAATTATGTCCAATTAAAATACTCTAATATGATTAGAGTTAATAATTCCCTTGTAAGAATTAATTATATGAATGTGATTCATAGTAATTAATTAAATTTGAATAAGAGGTGGAGGATCACATAAGTGACATCCATGGTCTCCGGTCAAGGCGAAGGGTTTCGTCGCCAGATATTATATGTGGGACACGCCTATCCGAAGTGACAGCTCCTGCATATGATCCATTTGGATCGGGCTCGTCGCTTCTCGAAAGAGTAAGGACGTATGCGTAGTGACCCCAATATCGGGTCCTCATATTATTGGGGCGATATTGGATTGCGCATAGCGAGTTGTATTCCTGTTGACGGTTGGTTCAATTAATGACGGGTCAACTTCACCTTAGGGGTGGTGGGCCCGGGTTTTAAAGACCGAATTGGGAAATGCAAGTAGGACTTGCAAGGCAGAATGAGTTTCCGCTTCTCTTTATTGGAGTCATAGGCTCTCGTATTATTGGGATATGACAAAGATAAAGAGGAGATCCTAGTTCTTGCTTGAGATATATCAGTAAGTATATCTCCTACTTTGAAAGTGAATAAGGGAATAAACTTTCATAGTTAACGTAGCAAGACTAATTTGATTTAAAATGCCTTAATCAAATTTCGTAAAATTGAATATATGATTATATGTTCTAATATAGTGCATTCTCAATTTCAGAAAATGAAGTCCATGAACCCACTGAGCAGGTTTCTGGAGGTCAACCAATTGACCGGACCAAATTACTCGGATTGGATCCGTAATTTGGAGCTTGTACTCTCGGTGGAGCGCATCAGCTATGTGCTCTCAGAAGAGAAGCTTGAAAACCCTAAATCTAAGGAAGACAAAGCATATAATGACAAGTATGATGAAGATTATGTCTTGGCTAGATGCTACATCTTGGGTTCTCTCTCCAATGTTCTTCAGAAACAACATGTGGAGATGAGTACTTGCCAAGAAATCATGCAGAATCTAAAGGATATGTTTGGTGACATTAACCGCACCCAGCGGTACAATGTTATGAAAGAACTTGTTCGCTGCAAGATGCAGGAAGGGACCTCGATCCGTGAACATGTACTCAAAATGTTTGGGTACTTATCAGAGCTGGAGACTCTGGGGGCAACGATGGATACAGACATGCAATCTGATTTCATTCTACTGTCATTGCCCAAATCTTTCAATAACTTTGTGGTGTCGTTCCACATGAATAAGTTGGAATTGACAAATGCTGGGCTTCTAGCTGCATTAAAGTCTGCAGAAGACGTAATGAAGAAAGATGGTCCCTCTAGCACTGCAATGGTTGCACATGTCAAAGGGAAGCGCGGTCGGAAGCAAGGTTCTAGGAAGTGCCCGGCCCAGAAGAGAAAGAAGGGACAAAGTGTTGGCTCGGCTTCCAATGCATCCATTCTAATGGCGTCGAAGAAAATCGACGTCTGTCACCACTGCAAAAAGTCGGGGCACTGGAGGCGTAATTGCCCAGATTACCTGAAGTCGGTTGACAAAGGTAAAGCCCCAGCATGTATGAATTCTACTTTTATCATTGAAACCAGCTTTCTCGTTGGACGAGAAGGAAGTTGAATTGTTGATTCTGGTGCTTCTGTTCATGTATGCAATTTGTTGCATTTGTTTCAGGAAACTAGAAAACTTGAGGAAGGGGAGATAGTCATCCAGATGGGATCTGATGCAAGTGTTGCAGCAGTCGCCGTCGGGACTTGCTGGCTATCATTATCTAGTGGTAGAGTCCTAGTACTTAAAGAGTATCTTTATATACCTGAAGTCAGGAGGAATTTGATATCTGTATCTAAGCTACTTAGAAGTGGATATTCATTCCTGTTCTGTAATAAGTTAGTCATAAATCATTATGATAAATATATTGCAGATGGTATTTTGACTTCTGGTGGACTCTATGAATTGTGCATTAATGAGCATGTCATGAATGTTACAATCACTAATAAAAATCCTAAAAGATCCAGGAATAATGAAAATCATTCAAACATTATTTGGCATCAAAGGCTTGGCCATTTGTCTATTGATAGGATCAATAGATTGATAAAGGATGGACCTTTAGATTTTCTACAGGTTCAATCTTTACCTACCTGTGAACATTGTATTCGAGGTAAAATGACCAGGATGCCTTTCCGTAACAAGGTTACAAGATGTGAAGGTATTATTGACCTAATACATACTGATGTGTGCGGTCCCTTCAGTTTCGCGACTCGAAATGGATATCGATATTATTTGACGTTTATTGATGACCATTCGCGATACAGGTTTATCTTCCTATTACGTCATAAGTCTGAAATCTTTGAAAAGTTCAAAGAGTTCAAGATTTTGCATGAGAACCAAACCGATAGGAAGATTAAACGAATTCGATCTGATCGAGGTGGCGAGTACCTCTCAGATGAATTTAAGGAATACCTTAAAGAGAATGGAATTATTTCCAATCCCACTCCTCTTGGAACCCCCAACTTAATGGTGTTGCTGAAAGACGCAACAGAACCATCAGGGATATGGTTCGTTCAATGATGAGCAAAACACATTTACCACTTAGTTTCTGGGGATATGCAGTAGAGACTGCAATATATGTCCTGAATAAGATTCCCAACAAATCTGTACCTAAGACTCCTCATGAGCTCTGGTATGGAACCAAACCTAGTGTCAATCACTTGAGGGTTTGGGGTTGCTTGGTCCATGCAAAGAACGTGGACGCAAGCAAGCTGGAATCTCACACTCGTGAGTGCTACTTCATTGGGTATGTTAGAGATGGTATTGGATACCAACTCTATGACCCTGAGACCCAAAAGGTTTTTGTCTCTAGAGATGTGAAATTTCTGGAGGATGATTTCCTTAAAAGTCAAGACAAAAGTGAAGTAGAGGAATTCATAGAGTCCCCTGAGGATTCTGAGCTTCCTAGACCAGAAACTGAAGAGACAAATAAAGATGAAACACCCATACCTCTTCGAAGGAGTTCGAGGGTGGTTGCACTACCTGAAAGGTATAGATTCCATGTGTCAGGTGAAACTGACAATGATCCTACTTCATTTGATGAAGCACTCGCGGATCATGACATGGATAGATGGATGCTAGCAATGAAGTCAAAAATTGACTCCATGTATAAGAATGGTGTATGAACCCTAGAGGATCCACCTAAAGAGGTAAAACCCATTGGGTGCAAATGGATCTTCAAGAGAAAGAGGGGACCTGGTGGGAAAGTAGAGACTTTCAAGGCACGGCTCGTAGCCAAGGGATACACACAGAGAGAAGGCATCGACTACGATGAGACATTCTCTCCTGTGGCTATGCTTAAATCCATTAGGGCATTGCTGGTTATAGCTGCATATCTTGACTACGACTAGGGATGAGCATCGGGTCGGGTCGGGCCGGGCCCAAGCTAGCCCGACCCGAGCCCGATTTCGGTTTTCGGGTCAACGGGCCGGGCCTAAGCCCACGAGATATCTGGGTTTGTGGCCCAAACCCGAGCCCGCCTGCAATTAAATGGGCCGGGCCGGGTTCGGGCCGACCCGTTATGGATTCCAACACTCAACACAGCCTGGGGAATCACCTGAATATTTCAAAATCATGTCTTACCCAAACTTCGAATATTTTTTATTAAGCTATCATATTTACAAACAATTTCATATTCACAAAACTGCGCTCTAAGTCCGATCACAGTTACCTTTTTTTCAAACTATTATCAAATACAAACACGTTTTTCTCATTCAGAAACCCTCCACATCAGCATTAACGTAACGTAAAAAAAGAGAGCTCTTTAAAGAGTCTACATGTAATTTTGAAAGAATACCTGGACAGTTAGAAAATTCACTGACAATTATAAATCCCAAGGGTGTAAAATTAAAAAAAAGAGTTTATACTTAATTTCCGATGCTTACCATGATGAAACTTTTGAACAATTCACTGCAGTTGACCATTTTTTCCAGATGTAGGTTATAAACTTTTGAAGCATTCTATTAACATGAAAGAAAACTGTCCGATTTGTTATGCTAGAATAAAGCCATCAGATAAACAATATAGTCGCCTAAACATTAAAATGCAATCAAATCAGATCAGATGAAGCTGGCGAAACTAATCCCTGCGAGTGCAAGAAACTTCCAAAACCTTGCTTTAAAGTAGACATGAGTTTGGGAATGATGCACTTGCAACCTGTTGCTTAGAATGGACTGAAAATCTTCACATTTTAGAACAAAAAGATAAAAGGTTTAAGAAGTAAACCATCTCCAGAACTTAAGTTGATATTGTTGCGAGTTGAGTTCCTTGTCTATCAGGCAACTACTTCCAAAATGATTCTCAGAAGTTTTGTACCCTTCCAAATCATTGGTAAATGCACACAAATAAAACCATCATGGACCATGAAAATGATGACAGCATCCATGTCAACGATGGTATTTCAATCCATGAAATCATAACAGTCAAAGCAGAAACCAACAAATAAGGTTGATCTAGTTGCTAACTAAGTTTTCACAGCAAGTTCGAGTGGAGTCAATAGAAGACGGGAGATCCCAAGAAAAAAAGACCATCTACATGTCCAAGGATCCAAAGAGCATCTACAGGTCCAATGATTGTCATGATACCCATATTTAATAGCAAAAATAAAAACACACTTCTACCAATACACTTCCAACCAAGCTTCTTCACACATCTAGAGATGTATGATTCTCATGATATGCTTTTTGAAAGTTCCATCCAATTACCATTTTGCAAACGCCACCTGCAAAACCATAGATAATTTTAACTTGTAAGTCATGCTTATTTAAATTTAGAAAGATAGTGGCAATGGATTTCTTACCTTTCCATCCTTTCCAAACACAGTCTCCAAGATGGAAGCAAATATTCAAGATAATTTTCAAGTTACTCAATCATATCCGACAAACCTACAATTTTTAAAATACAAAGTATTAAAATCATTGTTGTCATCATAAAAATGCACTAAATTATTCTTACCTAATGAATTTTTATAGCCATCATCAACATCATTATCCTTGTCTTCATCGCCATCCATTGCATCTACTCCATCATCACCTTCTTCGCCTATCCAATCCTCCGTGCAAATCAATGCTTCGACAGTGGATGGATTAAGTCGGCTTCTGTAAGCATCTAGAACTCTGCCACCAGTACTAAAAGCACTTTTTGAAGCAACAGTAGAGACTGGTATTGCAAGAATGTCTCGAGCTAGGTGTAAAAGAATTCGATATTTATTTGCATTTATTTGCCACCATTTTAAAACATCGAACTGTGCATCATCCTCATTGTCTGCCGAATTATCTTCTAAATACAATTGCAACTCAGACTTTCCGGACTCCAAAGAACATATGACCTTTTTCTGTCTTAGGAATTTGCTTCTTGTATCCTCCTTTCTTCTTCCATCCCATGATTCATTTTCTGTTGTACCTTGAGCTGGTGTTGTAGCCAAATTAGTTCCCTTGTATGAAACTGCATATTCATCGAACAATCTTTGGAATACATCCTCCACTTGTGCCACATATTGAGTCACCTCTTCCGCCGAATAAAGTTCAGAATATGAGAAACGAAAAAATTCGAACTTGTTTCGTGGATCTAGAATTGTTGCAATGGCAAGAGGCAACATGGCGTCCTTGTCCCTCCAATACTTGTCAAATTTTGAATACATTTTCTCAGTCATGCTTCGAATAGACATATCCTCATTGTTCTTTAATGAAATCCATTCTTTTTCTATGTCAAATATCAAAGAAAAGAACAAGTTTGCAGTTGAATATTTTTGACCAGAGAAGATCTTCGTTGCAATGTAAAAATTCTCCAAAATTCTCTGAATTACCTCCACCTTCTTCCATTCCATAGGTGAAGGAATATCAATCCCATGGAAATCACGTGCTTTCATCCGATTAAACACTTTTTGATATCGTGACGTTGATTCAAGCATTAGATATGTAGAGTTCCAATGTGTGCTAACATCCAGCTGTAAAGTTTTCGTCACCAAGATGCGCTCCTGTTGAGCATATTCAAGAAACTCTTGACGTCGTCGGGTAGAATATTTGATGCACTTCACCATATTGCGGATTTGTTCACGATGTCCTTGATCTCGGCTAGACCATCCTGCACGATGAGATTTAGTATGTGTGCCCAACATCGGACACGGAAAAAACCTCCACCAAGCAATAGTGAATTTGTTGATGAAAAATGGTCAACAATATTTCTTGTGACGACATCGTTGGTGGATGCATTATCTGCAGTCAGAGTACATAACTTCACCACATTCCACTCATTCAAACGGCTAATCAACAAATCCGCAATATTCTCTCCCGTATGTCGTGAGGGTAGTGCTGCAAAACTGAGAATTTTCTTTGTCATCCTCCATTGATCATCAATGAAATGAGCTGTCAATGACATGTATCCCAAATTTTGGACCGAAGTCCACATGTCTGTTGTGATGCAAATTCTGCATTCAGACTTTTTAAGGATGCTCATTAATTTCTTCTTCTCAACGTCATACATTTTCATACAATCTCTCTTCAAAGTAAAACGTGAGAGGACCTTGTACTTGGGCTGTAAACTCATAACAAAATTACGAAATTTAGGATTTTCCACAATACTAAAAGACATTTCACTCGAAATCACCCACTTCACAAATTCCTCGTGGCTAAATTCTGGACTAAATTTCCAAGTACCAATTGCACTCCCTTGCTCTGAGGTATGCACATTTAACAAGGTTTGTGATTGTGAGCCACCATCCTTCTTGTAATACAAACACTTACTTTCTAGGTGACGAATCAAATGACTGGTTCCGCTTTTACTTTGGCAAGATAGTAGTTTTCTACAATGATTGCATCGACTCATTTCCTTCCCATCTACAACACCAATCTTTGTTAAATGCTTCCACACCCAGGATTGAGATTGGCGTGCACGTTTACTAGACCCTTTGAGATCATCATTTAATAGTTCCTCCTCTTTGTCTTCTTCACGTCTAATCTCATCCTCCTCTGTATTAGGAGTAACATCGTCACCTTGATGCGAAGCCAACATTTCTGAAGGTTAACCGTAGCAATTACATAACAATTTAGTTAATAAGTTCACAACACCAAATCAAGATGGTTTAAAACTTTATGGTGATCAAATAAAACCAACAATAAAACCCTAAAGAGTTCACTCTATTTCTATTATGGTGATAAAATAAAACCAACAATAAGATCCCACATAGTCCACTGTACTGTACAACATAAATAATGTTATAGAGTAATAGAAATTATTATCACTTCTCATTAACTATTTATTGATAACAAAAGCTCTTATAAATTGGAGAAGATAATGGACGGTGGTTCTCCCATTGATTTTTGGAGGGATTTGCTGCTGGGTTTTCATAGTTCACATAAGGGAACCGAGATATGTGACCATGACTTGTCCCGAACAGAGATGTATCGTGAAGATATGTCAACAATGTTATATAGCACTTGGAGATCATAACCGAGATAGGTGACGGTAGGGAACCGACATGTAGACGAGTAATAGTGAATACTAACCCGATCCACCGCACAAGCCGCACAAGCCGCACGCACGCCGTAGAAGATGATCGCCCAGGCCGCCGCTTGCGAGGAGAGCCGGAGAGGGTCAGCCGCCACTCGCCAGGCGCCAGGGGGATTTGGGATTTTTCGAGCGGGGGATTCTGGGAATGGGAGGCCTTTTGGTTTACGAAACCCTAAGTTAGGCCGCTCGGGTCGGGTCACCCAAACTCAACAGATCCGGGGGGCTCGGGCCCTAAATGCGGGTCGGGCTCGGGTCGGGCATATACGCGGGCTCGGGGTGGGCCTATATTCGGGCCGGCCCACGGGCCTCGGGCTCGGGCCCACCTTGCCCAAGCCCGGCCCGAAATTCTGATTGGGCCAAAAAAAGAGCCCAGGCCTGCCCAGCTATTACTCGGGCTCGGGTCTGGGCCGGGCTTGATCGGGCCGGGCAATGGGCTGGTCCGGGCCGGCCCTACCCAATGCTCATCCCTAACTACGACATCTGGCAGATGGACGTCAAGACGGCTTTCCTCAATGGATACCTCGAGGACGATATCTACATGGAGCAGCCCCAGGGCTTCATGACTGAGGATGGCAAAGTATGCAAGCTAAAGAAATCCATCTATGGGCTCAAGCAAGCTTCTCGTAGCTGGAACATCAGATTTGACGAAACCATAAAGAGTTATGATTTTGTGCAGTATCCTGATGAACCTTGTGTGTACAAGAAGCTTAGTGGGAGCGCCATTGTGTTCATCATGCTTTATGTATATGACATCCTTATCATTGGAAATGATACAGGGATGATGACTAGTGTGAAGATTTGGCTGTCCCATACCTTTGAGATGAAAGATCTTGGAGAAGCCTCTTACATCTTGGGTCTGAAGTTATTCAGAAACCGAGAGAAGAGGATATTGGGATTGTCACAACATGGATACATTAAGAAAATTCTTGAACGATGCCGTATGGATAGTTCCAAGAAAGGATTCCTATCCTTAAGACATGGTATCCACCTGTCTAAAGGAATGGCTCCTCAAACTGTCGAGGAAAAGAAAGCCATGGCTGGATGCCCTTATGCATCAGCTGTAGGAAGCTTAATGTATGCTATGATGTGCACTAGGCTAGATATCTACCATGCAGTGGGAGTGGTAAGTCGTTACCAATCCTGCTATGGAGAACAACACTGGAATGCAGTAAAGAACATATTCAAATATCTAAGACGGACGCAAGATTACATCTTGGTTTATGGAGATGGTGATCTCCAAGTCTTGGGATATACAGATTCTGACTTCCAATCAGATATTGATGATCGAAAGTCGACATCAGGGTTTGTGTTCCTGTTGAATGGTGGTGCTGTGAGCTGGAGAAGCAAGAAGCAGGACACTACAACAGATTCAACAACAGAAGCCGAATACATTACCGCATCGGATGCTGCAAAGGAGGCGGTGTGGTTGCGCAAGTTCGTCTAGGAGCTTGGCATAGTTTCCTCTGATACTTCCATTCCGCTACTTTGTGATAACACAGGAGCCATTGCCCAGGCGAAGGAACCCAGATGGCATCAGAAGAGCAAGCACGTAGAAAGGAAATACCACATCATTCGGGAGATTCAAAAGCGTGGTGACATCATCATCACCAAGGTGGCCTCCGCCGACAACGTTGCTGATCCTCTTACCGAACCTCTGACACAGAAGGTTTTTGACTAGCATGTAATGAGTATGGGTTTAAGGATTTTTCTTGAATGGTTCTGAGGGCTAGTGGGAGATTGTTAGCAATGTGAGCCCGAGGCGAACCATTCCTACAATAAATGTTATTGTAATTAATGAATTATCAATAAAAGTTATTGATTATGTTTTCACTCCCTTTCTGATATTGAATGAAGGTCCCTCTGTACAATAAGGGTTATGTATCATGGCCAACTTGATAATCATACAGCTGTTGATTCATTGATTGAATCATAGAGGCTGATGCTTGGATGAATATCTAAGGAGTTAGATAGAGGACTCATCAAGCATCATCAATGATTGACAAGTAGTGATCTCCAGTCTGAGTGGGAGATGGCAATCCTATCTCATTAGACTAATATCTGATCGACCTCTTGATGCAGGTCCTCTGCATGGGAATATTGATTCAGAGATATTAGATTAGTTGAGTCAATGAGTTGACTTAACGAGATCGAGATAACCAAAGACCTATGATGAATACTTTCACATCACATGCAAACATCCTCTGACCAGAGACAGATGTATTACTATATGTCTGAGTATGTACATTTGGCAGACCAATAGGTTGATGACCTAACCAAGGTCTATATACCGACGAGCTGGTGTGCATGTAAGGGCATATGAGTAATATGATCTCTCAAAGGGATCATACAGGTTCACTTGTGAACCGGGTGACATGAGCTCACTCTTGAGGTATTGGGATTGACCAAATTCCATGCATGGTCATCATGCTTTAGAAGCATGATATGAATTTGAAGGTAAGATATATGCTTTGTGAAAGCATATGATCTGTACCATATCCCAAGGACCAAGAATTAGAAACTTAATGATCAGACCATGAAGATGACAGTGCAAAAGTGATCTATATCTTCATGATGATCATGAGTCTTCCAGTATGCAGGATGTACAGGTATTGGGAATACCTGAAGGGTGTATAACCATGACGCTTCCATTCCGAGGGAGTGATGAAACAGGTCTGGATTTTAGTGACTCCTCTCATTAGAGAAGTGACCTAATCTTAGTTCATATACTGGACATTGATCTGAATAAGATTTAGATGCAATGAGAAGATTAGGTTTACGGTCTTGATTTAATCAAGCATCTATGAGAGGTCCATGGGATCTGGATTTGAGATGTGATCTCAATGTCCAAGTCACTATACGTGGAACAATACAATCGCTTTGTCCTTATCTCCAAGTATCTGAGGAGAAATAGCATTGTTCTTAAATGGTTTAAGAACAATTCCATAAGATCTAAGCAATGAGAAGTTGATAATTAAATGTGATTTAATTATCATGATGTATGAGAAACTATCCAATATAATTAAATGTGATTTAATTATTATGGATAAGAATAATGTGGATAGTAATATCCAATTATTCATAATATATTATAAATGTGATTTATAATGTATTAGGGAGAGCTAATTGTAATTTATATTTGTAGATTAATTATCAATGTGTATTGGATACACATTGTCTAATTTATTGAAAATGTAAATTACATTTTGTTTTGGGTTGTGAATATGATTTACAATATTCCAATGTCAAGATTGCAATATTCCCAAAATTAATTGAGAATTATTTTGGTGAATAAAAATCCCAACAAATAGTTGTTGGAAAATAAGTAGAGAGAAAATCATGGAGATGTGCAATCTCATGGGAATCCATGAGATTGCCCTCCCATTAGGAAAGGAGGGGGCGACACCAATTCCCTTGTGGAATTGGTGGCCGTCCACTCTCCTTTTATGGCAGGAAGATCCCCTTTGTATTTTTCACTCCTTATTTGATTAATTTAATTTGGTACTAATATTTATTTGATTTATAAATATTTTTAATCAAAACTAAATCACAAGTTGTTGGCTTTTACCAACAACAATCTTGACCATTGGATTGACATAAATCAATCCCATCCATTGATTTTATATGTCCCATGGATTGAGATCCACGGATCCCAAAACCCTATAAATAGAGAGGCATACCTTGCTCTCTCTTTACATGCTATTGTAGCACACATCTCTCTCTCTCTCCATACTCGACAGCCCTCTCTCCCTCTCTTCTTGGTAGCCGTCCACCATACCTTGGTGGAGAGAATCGTCGACGCCCGTGCCATCGTGCTGCCGCTTCGACATTCTGTGGTTCTCCGTCTACTAGGAGTGCTTCACTCACGAAGGAGACGTTCGATCTCGTGCGATGAGATCAGGAGCAACCGTGCTTGGATCAACTTCTTGGATTGCGAGGACTACGTGGTTCATCCCCGCGCTCGCAAGCAATCTCTCCGACGATCGGACTTGAGACAGGAGGTCTCTTCTGTTAGAGACTCGATCAACCACGCTTCAAGAGGTATTGCATTATACTTGTTGTGGTTATAGACGAAACGATCCGAGAATTGTTCTTGGATCATGTGGTTTCATCGAATAAAATTTTAAATTCCGCTGCACCGAACAACTAGTACGACTAGTTGTTCTTCGTCGTATTCGATACGACGCTCACGCTTCCGTGATGCACTTGAGGATTTCTCCATATCCTTCAAGGAATTCTTGGGTCTCAGTGGAGTCCAGTATACAACAAAAGTCTCTTATAGTCTCGTCCAGGTCATGATCCTCGGGGTCAGCCAAGATAGGTGAAGGTGCATCAGGTGCTGGTCTCTGGTCAACTATGGGTGCAATGATCAATACTTCGCTCTTGTCAGCAGGACGAAAGCGAATCTCTCCTGATCTATAGTCAATAACGACCCTCATAGAGGTGAGGAATGGTCGTCCTAGGATGATTGGAGAGTGCTCCCCAGTGTGATCACATGTGAAGTCAGAGATGGTGCAACTAATGAAAGGTGTGGCAGTGTTCTTTTTCCTAGGAATGGGACGATGTGTAATGGAAAGAGAAGTGGCTATGGTCAAGATACGATGCTCAGATCTGCTCCTCCGTTTTCTTTTCTTGGGAAGAGGAGTAGATAAATCAATCATGGCCTGCTGAAGTGGGGCACATATGATCTCATGAATGGTGGCCACCACTTCGGGTTCAGTCAATATTCTTTTGAATTTTGGACCTCCTCCATACAAGGGAGAAGGTCAGAATCAGCATTTACACGAGGCATGCCAAGAGCAGTCTGTACAGCGGCATCCTTGGGGTCAAAGATGGGATAGAGTGTGAATGGATGTATGGTGAAGGGATCTGGCAAGTGGGCGCTCTCCTCACAGTCTGACTCAACCAAAGGTCTCCCGAGCTCTTTTTGGATTTTTAAAATTTTCTCATTTTTTGTATTTTGGGCGATTTCAAGCTCTAATGGAAATCATCGAATGAACCCATATCATCAGATGGTGGAGAATCATGTTCGCTATTATTCATACTAGTGAGGCTGTCAATGCTCTGTCTCATATGATCCATCATCTGGGTCAAGTGCTCAAGGGTGGACTCCATGAAAGGTGACTCCAACAAATCAGTCTCGGGTGGATGTAAAGGTGTAAAATATGGAGGTGGAGATGGGTGTGGATAGAAGTCTGAGTCCTAATACTGCGGCTGAGGCGAATATGTACAAAAATCAGAAAAAGTAGGAGGAGGATCCTCCTGATAAAAGGGAGGTAGACTGACTGGAGTGAATGAGGAATCCACAACGTCTGGATAAAATACGCTTCAGGTGTCCATCTCGAAAATAAAAGAAAACGACCAGGAGAGCACGAAGGTCAAATCAAGAGAGTGAAGAAGAAGGCGCAAATGCGCAGAGGCGATCTGGGATACACACAAGCAATCACTAACAAACTCACACAAAACAAACCCCCAATTCACCTACTCAACTCGATGAAGATCATAAATGCGGTCTTTTTATCTTGTCTATTTTAGAGTTAGGTGAGAAGTCAAGAAGTTGCGCAAATACTTAGGGGCTGAATGGGATTTTGGCACTAATCCTTAGTGTGTGCGCGAGCAGTGTAAAACAGAGACAATGAGGGGATTACTCGCCCCAAGACAACAAATTTTCTTTTTGATATTTTTTAGGGTCAAGTAATATTGGCAGTCCTAATTTTATTTGTTATCACTTTTTTGGATTTTTAGTGAGAAATGCACGTGCCTAACGAGGAATTAATTTTACATAGCACCTAGGTGATCAAAATCAGAGGGAGAGGCGGAAAAGCAATGCAAGCGGCAAATCGATGATGGATGCTAACGCATAAATGCTCACGTTGCCTCCAACACTCTACATACAAAGATGCTCAGCAGAATTGAAACCTAATCTATATGCATATGCAAGCCGATAAAATCACCCTAGGATGAGGAACTGATTTTAGCGTGAAGCATAATTTTCAAATTTTATATAAATCCAAACGTAGACTATAGGCACATGAAAATATACTTAGGTGTTTGGCCTAAAGACTATCGTCTAGCAATTCCTAAAACTAAGGGCTCAATCACTGATAACAGGGGTTTTCCACGAGGGTCACCATGAATAATATAAAAATGTTGTCGCTGAGGCGACCACTCATAGAAGACCGGTGTTAATCAGCAATTAACCCACAACCAAAGAATAAAACAATCAAGCTCAAGAAGAAATGTGAATTAATCTTTATTTACTCTACCACAAAATGTACAACGACAAGCATGTAGAGGTCGAACCACAGAGAGCAATACAAAATGCAATAGCCTATATGTATCTCAGAGTCATCCTTGTGTGAAGTGGGTTTTTGAATATTATATTTTTTTCTTTTCTCTTTTTTTTGAATAATATCATTAAGTAATATATATATATAATATAAATATATAAATTATGTATACCCATAGAGGGTTAGTGTATAGCTTATAATGCATTCAATATATGTATACATAAGTATATATAAGCATAGATATTATATATATTATATATATATATATATATTTATATATATACTAGGGTTAATAAATAGATATATAAATATATATAAGTAATTAGATATATATTTTTTTCTTTTTCTTTTTTTTAGGCAATACATACATATACATAAAGAGGTACTATAATATTTATAAAAATACTCAAAAATAGTCAAAAATTTAGGAATAATGTCTTTTTGGGATTTTCATGATTTTTACTGTTTTTGTGATTTTTGGGCATTTTTCCAAACATTTTTTAAATAGCAAAATAAGAGTAAACAGTGGAATAGGGTCTGGCTGTAAGAAAAATATGTATTAAAAATAGCAAACGACCTCAAAAATTTTCCACACTATTTTTCTAATAAAGATAATAAAACTAAGCATAAATAGGGACTGAGTTTATATTTTTCTGATTTTTCTTTGATTTTATACATTTTTTTTGAAGTTTTTGGGTATTTTTGAATTTTTAAGGTTTTCTTTTTGAGATTTTTAGGGATTTTTGGATTGATACTGTAACAGGTCAAAATACACCATAGCTAATGTTTTTGGAATTTTTAGAGGTGTTTTAATATTTTTTTGGAATTTTATGAGCTAGACAGTGAATAAAAAGCATATTTTTGATTTTTAATAAATGCAAAAATGCAACAAAATGAAAAACTAAAAATAGGGCGTGCAAGAAAAACCAATCAGGAGCTTAAATCTATTTTTGCAAGATTTTTCGAATAAATATGAAGCACAAAATAAATAGACAAAGCATTCAAAAAGTAAATGGCCTGGCAGGGGTATTTTTGCAATTAAAATATCTCTCAGGGGCATACATGCAAAAATCACAATAAAAATACACGTGAACTTTTATTTTCAGAACCATTTTGTAATTACAGAAATACGGCAGGGTTGACATGCAAATTTCACGCGCCTCACGTGGTTGCTGCACGTGAGGCGCAGAGGGACTAAAATGCAAATATAAAAACGTTGAGGGTCCTTCTGCAATTTCTACAATTTATTTACAACTGAAACTTTTATTTTTGGTATTAAACAATAAATACAAAAAGCGGGGGGGGGGGGGGCTAGATGTGAAATTTACCCCCATAAGGTGCTTGATCCTGCGGCGCTAGATGCACCACTTATCCACGTGTCGCCCATCGGACGGCGGATGTCGGTTCGTCGATGAAGGGCCTGGATTAGAAGCTCCTGGCTGATCTGACGGTGGACGCGTGTCTTCATCGAATGGTTCTCCTTCAATCTGGGCCTGGCCTTCCGATCCAACGGTGCTGGAGGCGTCTGGAAGAACGGGGAAGAAGCTCGCCCCCGGCGAGCTTCGATCGAGCAGCTCGGGCTCCTCCGGGCACCTCCCGCGCATCTGAAGTGCTCTGAACATAGCTGGGAAGCTTCCGCGTCGTCTGATGGTTCTCTCATGGCTCCTGGAGGTCCGAGTCGCTGGGTCGAGGTCGACGAAGCAGAGGACCCCCAGGAACCTCTTCCTGGTTCAATGCAAGCCCAGATGGGCTCTATTCCTCGATGTACCTGCATAGGAAGAACCACAGGCGAGAGAGCTATCTCCTCGACTTGGGGTTTTGAAGCTGCGACGCAAAATGAAGGTGGGCGGAGGGGCTCCGGCGAACGGCGGAGGTGGAGCCCCGATTCGCCAAGACCGAAGGTCCTGGGTTGGACAAAGGTGATGGGATAATGGAGAAAGCGATGGGGATCGAGATGGGGTGCTCACGGCGGTCGGAAACAGTCGGGTATACGGTGAAAAAGTCGCCGGAGCGAAGCTCCGGCGAACTTCAAATTTTGATTTTTAAGCTATGGGAATTAACTAAAACCTAATCTAATGACTGGAATGGAAAACTAGGATTAGAAACTAACTAAAAAGCATAGAAATAACAGCTCTTATACCTGGGGGCCTCCAGGGAGCAGGGCGGATGCCGGAGCTCCGCCGCGACAAAACTCTCCTCCCTCCGACCGATTCGAGGCACCAGCACACCCCCCTGACACGAGGAATGTCCCAGGACTAGAATCAAGGCTTGAGATCGGATTAAAAGTGGCCCCATTCGAGGAAGGAGGCGGAGCTACTTATTTATACACATTGGCAAGGGGCCTTATTAACCGGCGATTATTGACTGATCCGATGAGTAACTAATTGATCTAAGATTTTGGCGGGCATCATGGATGATCAGAGGATAAATCTTATGAAGGAAGCGAGCCTGAACGATGGAAGGGATGGCCGCAAAAATTGGAGGAAAATCGGGGAGTTGACAGTTCAGAGGCGCAAGGCTTTGGATGGGACAGTTGACCAGGGGTCAACGAAGTCCGGCTTGCGATTGGTCCACGTCGGCCGCTAGCCGCCAAAATAGGAGACCTGATTAGAGATTGATTTATTTGACACCTTAAATGATTTTATTAATTTTTTTATAAAATAAAAAATGTGTATTATTTCATCTCGTATTTATTTATGATTTTTATTGAATTTTTCGAAGTGTTTTATTATGGTTTTAATTTAATAATGTGTATATGTATGTATTTACATGTATTTTTGGGTATTTTATTTTTAATTTGTTTATTTTCTTTTATTATTTTATTGACTTATTTTATAAATTTATAATTTATTTTTGTGAGTATAAAGGTATTTTTATTTAATTTTTAGGAGTTTATCTATATTTTTAAAGAAATAGGTATAGGTATATGTAGGTATCCTTATAGGTCTTTTACCTATGTATTTTGTATACTTAATTTATTATTTGTATTTTCTTGATTTTTATTTTGGGTTTGTATTTTTAGTGAGTTACGTATAATGTATACATTATTATAAAAATATAAAAGAATAAAAGAACCAAGGAATAAAATCCTTTTTATTTATGTATAGATATATAGCATAGGTATTTTGTCTATGAATTTTTGTAGACTTATTTTATTTTACACATTATTTTTGGTTTTCCTTTACTTTTAATGTGTGTATGCATTATATACATCATTTACAAAATTCTAAAAATATGAATTTATAAAAATAATGAATATTGAATAAAAAGAATATTTTAATCAATCCTATATACAAGAAGGGCCAAAAACCTAACTTCTGCATATGGACTCCAAAAATTATGAAACCAATTTTATTAAATAGTTCTTAGAATGCTATATACAATTAAAGGTGAGTTTGGTTGATTTGGAGTTTTTATTAGCAAGATATGGGGCTGTGAAGTTGAGATTTTGGCTTTTTATTCTGTGTATAAAATGTACACTGAGTATTATTTTTACACAAACTCAATTTTTTATTTTTATTTACATTATTATCTACAACTTTCATGTACAAAGTTTCTTTATTTGATGAATAAATAAGTATGAATAAAATAGGTGTCAAAATGCATAAATAGATGCATGAATAAATGAGGTATTTATTGTACACTGGCCCTTATCTCCCCCTACTTTATTCCTGGTCGACCAATACCATGCTGGCCTTGGTCTCGGGGTTTGGGTCATAAAATATCTCCAATATTTTATTCATTTTTCTTTTCTTTTCTTTATTCTATAAAGCATTAAACACAATATTTAATGTAAAATTAATACAAGGAATCATGAATGCTATTATGTACAATTTGATGCTATTTACATGCATTTGCTGGGGTTTTTGAGGCCAAAATGATAGAATAAAGGTGATGAAATGGAGATTCATCAATCACACAAAAGAAATAAAATAAAATCGAGAAACAAAATAAAAAATACGAAGGAAAACTGCGGCAAAACCGACGAGGCCCCAAAGAAAACAATCCCTCGGGCACTGGACCTCGTGAAGTGTGGTGTAGCAGAGTCCTATTTATTACAATAAATGGATCTCTCTCTCACTGAATATACACAAATAAATACAGAAAATAAAAGCTCAAGAATTGTCTTCAAAATTCCCTCCAAGTCCGCCTTGGTGCAAAGCCAAAGTCGCCTCACGTGGGTGCACGAGCGCTCCTGGAAAAGAGTGCCTCTCTCGATCTGCGTAACTCACACAAAGTCAAAAGAGAGGGTGGTTAGACAATTAAAAAATGTATATCAAAAATAGAGAAAATAAATGGAGCACAGAAATAGGTAAACAATCTCAATCAATAAAATAATCCCAATCTAAGCGATGTTGCTCCCCGACAATGACGCCATTTGTTTAACATGAAAATCGGGAGGTCGTGTTGACTCACAAGGCGAATCGACAGTCGTTGAATTGACCTCGCACGAAATCCACGTTAACACAACAATTAACCCACAACAAAGATCAAACAATGAAAAGCGGTGCAGAGTTAAAATTTATTATAACTATACAAAAGATGTGTATAGTGCAAATAGTGTAGAGCTCGAATACATGGAGCAAGCAGGTAGGGCGTGGTAGTTCAATGCACAAAGTGAATGTGATCGATTTGTCTATATATACTATTTTTTGTGGGTTTTTAATTTTACGTTTTTCATTTTTTTATACTTTTAAATTTTTGATTTTTGATTTTCTGATTTTATATTCTCATTTTATATTTTATATTTTATTTTTCTTTTAAATAATGAAATAGAATATATATAGAATAAGGGAAAGAGAGGATAATGTATTTATAAAAATAGGTAAATATAAGCAAAATACAAAAAATAAAAATATCTTTGTGCTTTTTATAATTTTCTAATGTTTTTGTGATTTTTCTATATTTTTGCTATTTTTTTATTTTTTAAAGGTAAAAAAACTCAAAACAGGGAATAAAATAAAGATCCGAAATTAAAATTGAGATGAAAAATAGTAAACAGTAACAAAAATTCTCCAAATCAATTTTAATTTAGAGTTTTTGTAATTTTTATGGGTTTTCTTTTATATTTTTTAGTATTTTTTGGTCTGAATATAAAACACACATATTTTTTTTGAAATTTTAAAGAAGTTTTTATAATTTTTACGAATTTTTTAATGCAAAAAATAGGGATGAAAATGCATGTTTTTTATTTTTATAAATATTAAAGTGCTACAAAAATGAAAAATAAAAAATGTCATTAAAGAGCAATTTAACAAGAACTTATGCTATTTTTAGGGGATTTTTTAGGATTTTATAGATGCATGAAATAAATACAAACAATAAAGAGAAAATTCACCCCTAACAGGGGTATTTTGGTAATTAAGCAAAAGTTTAAAGACCACCGAGCAATTTTTCCAGAAAAATATAACGTAATAAAAAATATTTCTGGACCAATTCTAAATCACAAAATACCCAGGCGTCGCTGTAAAATTGCCAAAGTCACATGCACATGGTACGTGACCTGGCAGGGACGTAATCACAATTATCAATAACCTGAGGGGCTAATGTGCAAAAATACTAGAATATAATAACAATTCAAAAGTTTCAGGGGCAAATTTGAATAAATAAAATAACCGGGGGTCCCCGCACAAAATACCCACACCTCACGTGCATAAGCCAAACGAGGTGACATGGTCAAGGACCTAAATGCAAATAACATAAATACAACGGGGTCTTTG
Source organism: Ottelia alismoides (assembly GCA_037367405.1). NCBI lineage: Eukaryota > Viridiplantae > Streptophyta > Magnoliopsida > Alismatales > Hydrocharitaceae > Ottelia > Ottelia alismoides. The sequence goes on from JAZKJV010000230.1 coordinate 619,688, forward strand.
CATAATATACAAACTATTTTAACAGCCGATGAAAGTTTATGTATTAAAGAACTATTACAAAAACGGTGAAGGTTGTGTTGCAAAATACCCACGCGCTGGCGATCGAACGACAGGGCGCCTCCCACTTGCCACGTGTCGACACGAGGGAAGGCGATGACGGTTGGCTTGGACCGCTGCGATTAGATCGTGTGAGAAGATCGATGGTTCTGGGCTGCGAGATCCAACGGTTGTGGTGGATCTGGGCACTGGTTTTTGATTCGACGACGGGGACGAGCGGTGGACGGACAGAGAAGAAGGATCGCCGCTGCGAGCTTCCTCCGACGATGGCGCCTCCCTCCGGTGTGATATGAAGCTCCAAAATGACCCAAGATGCTCCTGCAGGTCTTTTTTGATGGCTAGTGTTGTCAAAACCGACCAGCGATGGCCGGCATGCTCGCACGAGGTCGGCGGAGCAATAAGGCCCCAGGAACCTCGACGGGACTCCAAAATCCCCCAAAGCACGTGTTCTGTTCCAGTACCTACAAAAAGACGATTATAGGGTCGAGGGCAAATTGCCCCGACCCCGTAGCGAGGTGGGATGAAGGCGAAGAGCGGCGAAACGGAAGCTCGCCGGAGCTTGCTCCGACTAGGTGGTGGAGAAGGGGATAAACGGGGTCAACGACGAATCTGAAGGTGGGTAGGGATCCTAAGACCTAATACTAAGGGAAGAAAGCAAAAAAAATGAAGAAAAGAAGGATCTCAATGGCAAGAAACGCCAGAGATACAAACTTCGACGGCCGCTGGCCGGAGATGGGGTGGAGACCAACCTAAGGCGCGCCAAACCCATCTCCAAGAAGCTGGAGAATCCCCTGTCACGAGCTTCAATCTAGAGCTCCCAAGGAGAGGGCAAAAACGGTCAAAGGGAGGTTCAAAGGTGGAAGGAAAAGTCGGATGTGTTTTTGAATAGGTGACGGTCGCAGCTCTAAGAGCGAGGTGAAATGACTCGATCAGTGATCCGAAGCCCAAGAAAAGACTTGGGCGTGCATCACCAATAAACGAGGCGAAAAAACTCAGAAGGACTCGACATCAAAAGATGCATGTGCAAGCCTCGAAAAATCTGCGAACATGATCCAAAACCAATGTTCTGACACATGCAGGGGGCGGGGTCAGACAGTTGACCCGCGGTCAACTATCCGATTCACCTGGTTGGTCCACGTGGACCAACTAGGAAAATCCTCCTGAAAAAGAGTTCAAAAATCCTTTAAAAATAATGATTGATTTTTATTAATTTTAGGTTATTAAATAGAAAATATTTATTATTTTATAAATTATTTTATTATGATTTTTATTTATTTTTTTGAGGTTTAGAATTATAAGTTCCCTTTTAAGGGCTATATAGGTATATTTATCAATATATTTTAACATTTTATTTTTATTTATTTTTTTTATTATTTTATAAATTTAAAACTTTTTTATAGACTTAAATATATTTTTATTTTATTTTTTTGATGTATTATATATAATTAAATAAATAGATGTATTATTTATATAGGTATAGTTATAGGTATTTCATCTATGTATTGTATACAGGTATTTTATTTTTGTATTTGCTTTATGTTTTTAATCCTGTTTTAGTATATACATATGTTACAAATAATATTTAAAAAAATATAAAATTATAAAATTATAAAAGTAATGAATAATAAATAAAATGAATATTTTAATCGGTATAAGTATACAATAGGAGTCCAAAATCGAACTTTCACATCGTAACTCTGAAAAATATGAAACCACCTTCATTAAATAGCTTATTAGAAATTATATATAATTAAAGGTGATTTTGATACATTTAGAGTTTTTATTTGAGAGATACAGGTCTGGGAAGTTGGGATTTTGAAATCTTATTCAGATCATTACTTTTTATCTGTATAATATTTTTGTGTGAAATCAATTTTGTATTTTTCTATATTTAATTATCTACAATTTCATGTTCAAATTTTCTTTATTTGAAGTGTAAAAAGTGGAACCAAAAATAGGTCCCAAAAATAATGAAGAATGAATAAAAGAAAAGGGTTTTTTGTTGTATTTTGGCCCTTATCTCACCCTACTTTATTCCTTGCCGACCTAGTCATCGAGATGCCTAGGTCTCAGGATTTCGGGTCATAAAATATTTACAATATTTTATTATTTTTCTTTTCTTTTCTTTATTCTATAATTTTATCTTTGAAAACTGTATTTTATACAATATTTACACAATAATGCATTGATGATAAAATGCCTAAATTAAGCCTATTTATACGTATTTACTAGGGGTTTTAAGGCCAAAATGATAGAATAAAGGTGATGAAACGTAGATTCATCACTACCACATCTCATTTGCACTTTCATTACAAATCCCAAGATAAGTCTTCTAAAGCCTTCTCCTTAAAAGTTGACTGCTTCAATTGAAGAATCCATCATTTACTTCTACTGATCTTGGGAACCATCCTCTTCAATAGAAGATTCTACCATTTAGTTCTAAACAGATATGTGCTAGATTGAATAAAATCCTCGTGAGTTAGTTCTTCCAAATGAGTCTTAAGTTCCTTAAGCTTGGCCAGAGCCATTCACTAAGGTGGTGAAGAAATCGGAATGGTATACATAATAAATCAATAGTGAAATCAAATTTCCAATTTTGCGGAAGTCCATAGATATTTATTCTAGATACACATATGTATTAGAAAACCAATACATATTTTAAGAAATATATATTAGTATCTATTAAATATTTTGCATCATATGTCACTGTTATAGAGATGGATCTCTCTAAAAGGACATATGCACAAATTTCAATACAAATATGCTTCGAAAACTAAATGTTATTTTGGGGCATTGCCTTTGAGTCCTCCCAAAGGAGTGCATTAGCTCTCCCTAGTATTGTGAGATCCCTATTTTTAGGACAATGGTTTTTGCCCACAGGAAATTGTACAATGGGATCTACAATGTATTGGGTCGAACACATGAAATATGATTCAAGACATCTCAATACCACGATTTCTTTATTGCTTGCATTGCTCCGGATATCTTACAACTTGGATACGTTGATCAAATGTTGTCGACAAGTGCAACACTCAATTGAGAAGCTCATATTACAACGTGTATCTTGGAGCATTATTTATAGCTCTTATATCAGAAACTGAGTATTAACAAGTCTAGCATAATCTTTGGTCGAGGACGCAACTAGAACTATCAATCTAATCAAATGGTGAGGAAGAAACCTATGTTAGTGGCCGGTTCGATATAAGGTTTGGTAGCACATGTTCTAGTTCAAATTCATTTAGGGAACAAATATTCGAATATGGTTTGATAATAGTTTGGGTATAAAAACTGTGATAGTTCAATGAGAGTTTATAAAATAAGAAATGATTAAGTTGAAAAGAAGGTATGTGATCCCTACCAATGGCTAAAACATGGTTGAAAATAAGTTTGGGTACACCTTTCTTTTATCCTACAAATATGCATTTTCAACTCTGAAATTAGCCTCAATTTTTTTGTGTATACACACATACTTATATTACGTTGATGTTTGATTCATCGAGTTATATAACTAAAACTTTGAGTTCATTTCCATCTCAACTAGAAATAAATTAGCAATCTTCAAACTATTGTTAAACAGATTCTAGTTGAATACAGAGATGTTGGGTTCTATTAGCAACCCTAGACGCAACTTCTCATCTTCCATCAAAATCATCTTGGGAATACATATATATTTTGATGGTGGTGATGATGATTATCTTTATCTTGGTGTCTCGATTGTAAACAAAATTACTACAAGATGGTTGATCTATGGACTTCCGCAAAATATCTAATAACCAATACATATATGAATAAGTTAATCTTTATTCTAGATACACATTTTAAGAAATATATATTAGTATCTATTAGATAAAACAAATAGTTTTTTTTAAACGTACACATGCTACATGTTTCCAGTAGACATGCTAATAACCAGTTAAATTGCCCCCCCCCCCCTCCATTTTTTGATATAATTACTATGCAAGTCCAATGAGACCGGCCTAATGAACAGTCAAATCGACCACTAAGTGGCCTCATCTGTATCACCGTGAAAGAGTCCGAAATAAGCCCTCATGATCCGCTTCATGTCCCCTACTTGGTCGGATCTAGGCGTGACCCGGTTAAGGTTCTCTTCTTGACCCGGATCCAATCCCTCCTTCCCCCACCTTCAGCCACAACTTCCATCACGAGTCCACAATGTTCCCACGTTCAACACGAACTCTTCCTTCAACCATGCTTTGTAATGACGTAAGGATTTCGAATCCCACGACTCCCTCTTCCTCGGGAGCTTAAAAAAGAGGCCTTCCTGGATTCCCCCTCTGTTTTAAATGGGGAGAAATCATCCCACTATAGAAGTATGTCATCATCCTCGTGAAATCATTTCTAACAATCGATTAAAAAGCATCGAGAAATTCAACGATGAACCCATCAGGGTCCGTGCGTTGTGTAGTTTAAAGTTGTCCGGGTTTGGATCTTTATGTTCCTTTAATAATACGCATATTCATTTTTTCCTTTCTACGAAGACACATGTGATTGTCATTTTCATTTTTTAAGGATAGAGATATACATAAGATTGTATATTTTCCTTCCGAATAAAGATAGAGATACATTCCTGGGTTTGAAACTGTACGAGGCTTCATTATAGGTATGTTAAACATGAGAGGGGTGTAAGATAGGAGATTCAATCTCTCCTCTTCTGTTTATAAATACATCGAGAATTCTTGATGGTTCGCTTAGAAACTTAACAACTCCGAATCTCATAATGTTTATCTAATTCGTTGATGAGTTCTAGATCTTTTTACATTACAAGGAGGAAACTCTAAATTGTCTCTATGCCACATGGAATATTTTCTCTCTCATTTCCGATCTCCACATTAATCCTTCAATATATCAAATTATGGTATAAACCTTTCCTCACAAGAAGAGGTTCGGGTGTCATATACCACTAGCTGGGAAATAGAAAAATTCCTGATATGTTACCTTGACTTTTCCCTTTCCCCTAACGAACACTTGACAAGTTGGCATCAAAACTGGTTGGAAGGCTTGCATGTACACGAGGAACTCTGGTAAACACTAACCTACCTCCTCCACTTGTTTCTTCTCCAAAACCGCATAAATACATTATTAAAAAATGATAAAATCAGAAAAAAAACTTCTTATAACAATATAAGAAGACATCCAGTTGTTTGGAAAAAAAATTGCAGACCTGCATTATGAATTTGGAAGATTTTAATAATGCAACTTTCCAAAAATATGCTTGTTATAATGGAAGGGGACAAGAAGGCCAGTCGTCAAATAATAATAGATCTTACCGTAAGGGGAAACAAGTACTACTCGAACGGACAAGTACTAGGTGAGATTCAAACACCTTGAGAGCACTTAAATAGAGTCATGATATACTAAGGGCAGCTTCTTCAAAAAAAGTTTATTTTAGGGAAAAGCTGCTTACCTTAGTTGGACGGGATAAATGGAGAAACATTCCTTAAAGATCAATTAGCTATGGCCCCTTTGTGTGAATGGTATTCTGTGCCACCCAACCTTAAAGACCCAAACATTTGGTTATCTAGCATGGAAAATCGGGTGTGTCTTAAGTTATGGAAGCATGTGACTAAGCTCAAATCTATACTTGTATATATGTATGCATATGTATGTGTGTGTGTGTGTGTATAATTAGTTTATGGGGAGTAAGATGAGGATATGTGTCGAACCCAACTTTTGGCGAGGGTCTAATGTTCCACACAAGGCGGGAACAATGTCGTTGAGGCGACCGCTCACTAAAGGTAATTCACACAATAATTAACATACAAAAGATGGAGCGAAGCAAGGCAAAAATGTGGAGTTAAAATTTATTATAAATATACAAAATGTATGTATAGTGCAAGTATGTAGAGGTCGAACATAGGGAGCAAGGGGAATATACAACAAAAATTGGCAAAAGAAGTCAATAAATGTTTTGGTGTTTTTACGATGATTTTTTTATTTTTAGTGGGGTTTTTAATTATTTATTTTTTTGGAATTTTTAATTTGTATATATGCTTTGTTTTAAATTTTAAATTTTAATATTATCAATCAATAGAGGTAATATATATATATATATATAACTGTATATAAATACTATAATATAAACTAGATATATATACGGTAAGATAAAAACCCTAAATATAGTCCTTTTTATTTTTTAAGTATAATAAATTATTTTTGGGATTTTTTATAATTATAATAATACTAATAACAATATAAATAAATATAGCTATATAAATAGATTTGGCTTTTTTATATTTATAAAAAAGATATAAATACTTCAAAAATGAGGAAATAAAAAGTTTTTACCTTTTTAATTTTTTCCTATTTTTGATATTTTCTCAGAATTTTTGCTAATTTTTTATATTTTAATCGAATAAAAATAGGTAAACAATAAGGAAGAATAAATAGCCAGATTGTTTTGGATTTAAAAAATAGCTAAATAGCATAAAAACTTCCAAAACTAATTTTAATATATAGGAAATGTAATGACTAAAATATAAACCAGAAAAATGCAATTTTTGGATTTTTTAGTGATTTTTTATAATTTTTTATAAGGTCGGAGAGGTTTTTTCCATTTGTTATTTTTCTTTTGAAAATTTTTATTGATTTTCGATTTATAGGTGCAAAATACAATAATAAATGACCTCTATTTTTTTAGAAATTTTCATTTTTTCTAATTTTTATGGATTTTTTAATACAAACAAGGAATGAATGCAATGTTTTTGAATTTTTAAATATAGGAAAATAATTTAAATGCCCTAGCAAAAAATATGTGTGATTTAGTGATATGTCAGGCACTTAAAATAAAATTCCTACAATTTTTAAATGCAAGATGATATTTTTAATGAAAGAAATAAAGAAAATAAAAATACAACATTGGTAGGGACTGATATGAAAATAAAGATAAGTAAAAATACAATCAGGAACAAAAAAGTAAAGTACATGAGCCTCTGCCTAGCTTCCCCATAAATATTTAATTCATTCCATGTTGGTAGGGATATAAATGTAATTTACAAAACATGGCACGGCGTACATGCAACTACCCTAAAAAGTTTTGAACTGATATAGATATTTGAAATACTGAATAATAATAACAAAGCACATGGGGATCCCTATAAAAAGCCCACCTCGTCACGTGTATGGGCACATGAGGTGACGTGACAAGGGACCAAAGTGCAAATACAAAGATTACATGGATCTAACTGCAAAATAACCAAAAGTTTTTTACACTACAGATAATATTTTATGGACTAAAGTAAAATACAAAAAGAGAAGGGGGTAGAGTTTGTAGAATACCCCTAAAAGTGCATGCAAATGGTTGGATCTGGTTCACTTGCCACATGTCGCTTAGTAAACGGTGGATGACGCTTTGCTCTGGAGGGATGAGATTAGATCTCAGTGGAAGATCTGATGGCTAATAGGCGTTCAATCCAACGACTACTGCTACACCTGGAGGGGATGCTTGATCGGACGACATAGGAGCTTAGAAGAAGAAGAGGGAAGAACGCTTGAGGAGACAAGATTCGATTCGTTCTCCTAATGATTTCGGCATTCTTGGGCATGGCAAAAAGTATCAAAAGCTTCTTGGAGTTGTCTCTGATATGCTGGAGTTGTCAGATGGGCTTGAGAACTACCGGAGGGGTTCCCGGAGGTCGAGGAATCTTCAATGATCCAGGTACACCATCTTCAGACAAAAGTCGACCCACAATGGATCATGGGGACTCCAGAACCTACAGTAAATCTCAACATACAAAAAAAGGGAGGTTCTGGGGGTCCAGACACGGTGAAATAGAGCGGGGCGAGGTGCGACAACACTCTCCGACGATGTGACGGAGGAGGAGAGCGGATTCCTCGATATGAGCGAGATCAAGGGGTTTGGAGGTACGTGGGATGTAGAAGAAGCGAAGGGGAGGAAAGTGGAGGCGGTCTGATGGTCGTGGAACAATGGAAGCACAATGGAACAATTGCCAGAGCTTAGCTCCTGCGAATTATGAAATTCAAATTTAACACAAAATAAAACTAATCAAACGAAATAAAAGCATAAACTACCCTACTCCTAATTCTAGGAATCGAAAATCCAAAAGAAAGACACTCACATGACCTGGAATGGCTGGGATCAAAAACTCGCGGGAGAGGTGGCCGACAGAGCTGGATCGACTCAATCCATGCCCTCTCCTTCTCACTGAACCCTTGGCGAATCTCCTGTTGTCACTAGGATTCTCTAGCACTCGATGTATTAGGGATTTGAGGGGTGAAGAGGGATAAAATCTCGAAGGGAGGCAAGGCTGTGACTCACGACAGGGCTTCATCGATCGAGTAAGGCAACGTGAAAGAACGAAGATCGGGGAACAAGATCAGTGAAGGAATCGAGCCTTGAAATCACAAGAGGTGACGAAGAAAAATCGAGGACGTCAGCGACATAGGTCTGTCAGACGCAAACTCGGAGAGAGCGGGGAGTTGACCGAGGACAACTCAGTCCGCGCCCCCATTGTTCCACGTAGGGTAGAAGAAGACAAAACAGAGGGAACAAATAGAAATAATTCAAAAGATTTTTAAACAAATTTATCATTTTCTTAAAACATGAAAAGTTTTTATTATTTTTTGCAGTATTTTAATCTGATTTTTATTTAATTTTTGAGGTTATTTGTTGTATGTTTATTTTTACAAGTATAAATATATGCATTTTTACCTATATGGTATGTATTTTATTTTTATTTTATATTCTTAATTTATTATTTTATCTACATATTTTATATATTTATAACATATTTAAATACATATAAATATATATTTTTTTAGTTTTCTGAAGTAGTATGTGTACTTTAAATAAATATGTGTATTTATTACATAGGTATGTATATTCATAATTCATCTATATATCTTTTGTATGCTTAATTAGTTTATTGTATTTTTACTTGTTTTCTTTTATCCTAATTATGTATATGTGTTCAACATATTAATTTCAAAATTATAAAAATATGCATTAGTGAAAACTATAAAAAATAAATAAATTGATTATTTTATTCAGGTATAATGTACAATCAGAGGCTAAAACACAACTTTTGCATCTTAACTCCAAATTGAATGAAACTACCTTCATTAAATAGCTTATTAAATATCGTATACAATTAAAAGTAATTTTGGTGAATTTTGAGTTCATATGGAGAAGATACAGGTTTGTGAAGCTTGGATTTTGACTTTATTTTATGAGTGTGCAGGGCACATTGAGCATTATTTTTATATGAATTAAATTTTGTATTTTTCTATTTATTTTTTCTACAACTTTCATGTACAAAGTTTATTGATTTGAGGTATAAATAATAAAGAATAAAATAATCCTAACATGGACTTATTATTGAATTGAAAATTAGGGTTTTATTGTATTTTTGGCCCTTACCCTCCCTACTTTATTCCTTATCGACCTAGTCATCATGATGCCTAGGTCTCGGTGGTTAGGGTCATTCAATACCTATGGTATTTCATTTCTTTTTCTTTTCTTTTCTTTTCTTTATTCTTTTATTTTAGTTTTAAATACAATATTTTATATAATATTTACACTGCAGTTAATAAAAGTTATTTTTGTAATACATGCATTTAGCTAGGGCTTGAATGCCAAAATGAAAGAATAAATGTGATGAAATGGAGATTCGTCAATATGATAAACCTCCCCACTAGTAAAGGAGAAAATGAGGTGCGACGATAACTTTGGGTGGACATTATGGGGTCAAACCATGGTGTGGTAGATCGAGGGAGAGGATTGTCCAAGTAGGTGGGTATGTTGGATGTTGGATAGAGGTTGGTCGAGGTTTGACGGATGGACATCGAGTGATAGGAACGGGGAGAAATTTGCCTGGGGATGCCATGTGCATGCTCACGGGGGTTTGGAGGTTGAAGATGACCCTCTCAGAGCACGACATGTGTATGCCCTACGAAATTCCAAAAATACCCTAAATCGTGTAAAATGCATTGAAAATAGTAGACGACCTCAAAGAAAAAGTGTAAAACATGAAATTTATTCAAACTTTGAGTTGTACATGTTGTATTAGGAAATTTTTGTAAAATATGATAGAATGAGAGATAGAAAATTAAGAATTCAAACATATAGGATTTTTAGTTTTTCCTTTTATTTTCTTGTCAGTAGGACACCCAATTTATATTTTACTATTATAGTATATATTAAAATATATCAGATCATATTTTTGCTGATTTAAATGTGCAATAAATGCTAGATTGAAAATGCAGAATATTTTTCTTAGGTCAAATGCACCTATGTTCTTTGAATCTATCTTCGTATCTTTTGATTTTGTGATTTTTCTTTAATTTTATAGAAGATGTACATTAGAAATAATATTATATGTATTACATGTAAATATATGAATTATTAATATAGTAGCATAATACGTCTTGAGATCAACTTTCCATAGATTTGCATGTCTCAACTTCTAAGTACTTTTAGGATTTAGAGTGTTTTAAATGATGAACTTTGAGATGAAAAAATATGGAATATATGCATATTAGGATTTATAATTTTGTTCTTGTACGCATATGTGCATGGGGGCATTTTTATGATATATTTATATTTTTCTATAAGTTGATGTAACAAGAATTTGGTCAATAACCATTGTATAAAATAGATACTGGTTGTATATGTTTTGTATGATAGTGTGATATCATTTTATGTGTTGTATGTCTTTTTAAAGGTTGATTTGTTTTTCCTACCTTTGATTGAGTTGAATTATGCTAGGGTACTGACCTCCGAGTGAAGGCCACAAATAGACCTTGCAGGCTTATTTACTCTAGTTTCCTTGATCAGTCTCCACATATATGCATGCATACAATTCATCTTCTTATTTCTTTTTTGATTTCTTCATTCCATATGTTTATGTATTTTTGAGTGTTCACCTATGTTTCTTAATTTACATGCATCTATTTACAAGAATGCAATGTTATGATACAAATGTAGATGCTTATTAAGGATTTTAGCTTAATTTTTACATATTTGATATGTAATACATGGGTTCACTTGGCGCTTTTTAGTTGGCCCACACTCATTCCCCATTCCACATGCTGCATCCTCATTCAGCCTCGAGACCTAACACCTCCTTAGCATTATTACGTTTGTTACCGCACGTGGATCGTCTGTTGTGGAGCGCTACAACACCACAACACCACAACAGAGAACCCCCTCCCCTTTGTTACCACCCTCCACTCGACCACCTCGACCATTCTGTTGACCGGAGGTTAACTGAGTCTTCGCCCATGATCCCACGCCTACATGGCATTCCTCAGTTCATCCATGCATAGTACCTCCATCTACCTCCGCTCGTTGATTGACCTTGGTCAATTGAGCTCCCTTTCTCCTGTAAAACTAATTGTAATCGAGCCAGCTCGCTCCTCCATACTGTTTTGCCTCCACCAACATCTTCTCCAAACCCTAATCTCATTCTCATATAAATCCCATCACTCAGTCCCCTATCGTGCCATCTGTCATTATACTGTCTCTACTTCTAGCTCATAAGACCCTTGAAGGTTACAGCTCTAAGAGTCTCCATAGAGCGATGATGACTCCATTCTTTCCTTTGCACTGACTCCATTCCACCTCCAACCAACACATCGCTTCTTCTCCAAGACTTTCTGCACTCTTGCCCCCTCCAATCAACTTCGGATTGGATGTTTGGTCTTCCGTATTCCCTTACCATAAAGGAGATCGGTTATCGATTATTTTCACAGAAACTTAGAGAGCACCAGATTCCTTAGCAACCTCGGAGCAATGCTATGGAAGTTCTCCTCTATTGTAGTCAAGCTGAGGGGTTTCTCACTCCACCATGACAAGCCTAATTGCTAAAGGACCACGATTGGAGGGCTCTGGTTGCAGCAAGGACAATGAAGAACTCCCTACGCTGTAGTAGAGTGCCACATGATGGGGTTGTAGAGGACGATTTGAATCTTCTTATAATCTCGACCTTCAGCTCAGTTTATGAACTTTTTGCATATTAAATCCGTAACTAAATTTTTTCATACACACAACTTAGTCACCACTAGTGCAATTAGTTGTAGTATCAAGAATTATTGCTACATCTACAACAACAACAACAAAGCCTTTTCCCATAATTAAGTAGGGTCGGCTACATGGATTCTTCGCCTCCATTCAGATCTATCTTGGGTCAATTCCGAGCTTATATCCAAAAAACTAAGATCCCTTCGTATAGTCTCTTTCCAACACTTCTTGGACCGTCATCGCCCTCTCTTAGCCGGCTCAACATCCCAACACTCGCATCTCCTAACTGGTGCATCTGTTGATCATCTTTGCAAATGAACAAACCATCTTAAACGGTTTTCTCACATCTTATCCTCGATCGGAGCTACACCAACTTTCCTACCTAAAGGAAATCAAATAGCAACTTAAAAGTAAGAAAATAGCTGAACACCTGGTATGGGGGCTCATTTCATGTTTCACAATCATCTTATTATTTACATTTTTCATGTTATTAGGAGACATGAAAGTACATCAAACATACGCTGGCTTGGAAGAGCACGAGCCTTGATTATATGTTTGACCATGAAAGTTGCTCGTCTCGACGAGATCTACAAGTTTCATGTTGGACAAAAAGCCAAAAGAGGTCATTTGTACAAAAAGTATTTTTGGAAGTATTTTTAAAGGGCTAAAACACTGACTTTTGTTTTTGAGTTGTTTTGTATTTTTTTAGTCTTTTTAATGGTCAATGAATTATAGATAATTAATCTACCTAATTTTTAGAGATTTTTGATGAGAAAATAATTACAAGAAAAATAAAGGAAATTAAAAACAATTAAATAAGTTTAATTATACATAATATATTACAAGATAAAAATAAAGAATTAATGGAGATTTTTATTGGGTTGATTAAGCCAGGGGTTTAATAAGTGATTTTTTTAACATGATGAATACGATATTCATCATACCCCTATACTTAAACCATGCTCGTCCTCGAGCATCTAAAGAATGAAGGAGTCGGATTAATTCCTGACAGTGCAAGTGAAGATTTCAAGGCTCGATCTTTCGAAGACCCTTAATTTAAGAGATCCTAAAATTCTGGGTTTATCCAAGCCTTAGTCAGAAGGAATCCAACTTCTCTAATTATCAGACTCTCTTTTTGTACATATAATGTAAGGATATGAAATTAGATGTACTGCATTTCATGAGACTCGAGTCGAAGCATCACTCAAAGTTCAATTCCCAAAGACTCTCCTCTAGACCTCATCCTCAATACTAAGGAATAAATCTATTCTTGCTTCAGTCAACTGTCTCATTAGTTTGTAAGACTTGAAAGTGTAGATGGATGGCCAGATGATGGAGGGTATAGGATTGTGTCTATTTTTCTCTCCCTCACATTGGAACAAGGAGCCTCTTGAGTGCCTTTTTACTCAACACATGTAAATTTTTAGATTGTTGATCAATGTGTCCGTCAAGAGAGTTGGAGTCGTCTGCACTTGTTTTTCTGGGAGTACACCTGGGTGTGTCTTTTCTGAGTATATAAGATACCTTCGACACCCAGACTTGTATCACTTACGATGCAGAGCCCTTTTTGTGGTGTCAGCCCGACTCCTTGGTCCTAGTTAGTGCTTGGTCCAAGTGGACACTATGAAAATGTTTTGGGAGCACTCGGCATTGGTGGAAGCTCATTTATAATTTGACTTTAGATGATAGAGTTTTTCTTTGACATTTCTTTTCTTTTCTTTTGTTGGCTAGCTCCACTGCTTTTACCAAAGGTTGGCGTACACTGATCAACAATTATCATTAAGTTTCATCACACCCTGGCACATAGGTAAATATCAAAGAGATAACATATGAATCTTGTTCACATACTGGCTAGGGTTTTGCTGACACTCAGGTTGCTGAAGCCTACATTAACTTTATCCCATCCTCTAATATCATTAGATCAGGTCTAAACTCAAATCTCTAGTCCTAGTTCCTCAAGTGATATCTCAACTCATCTCATTAATCATGCAGTTGCGGAAGTGATTGCGCTGATCATATTCTTTTTGAAGGTAGAGATGAAGAGTGCAATATAGCGCTCAAATCTTTCAAACTAGGGAAGTATGGATTTTTAAGTTTAAAAACCCTAATGACCGAGGAATGTTAACTCAGACTCTTAAGATGTCACAAATCAAGTGTCCTAAAAAATCTCAAGCCTTGAGTGAATGTGTTTGTGTCAAGAATACACCAACTCCTTAGTTCGTGATTTTTGGTATTTTGCAGATTTTTATGGATTTTAATTTTTCAAATTTTTTAAATTCTTTGGAGAGACAATGATTGTCCCATGCTCGAATAAATAAAAGTATCTACTTTCAGCCAGTATGGGTGTAAGTACGAGCCGTTAGACGGACCCGTGTTAATTGAGGAAGGAGCCATATACAGTGTCCTCTAAACCACCCACTCTGCTAAGGGAGACCGAAGTTCTCTCACTTAAAGTGTCTACTAAGCCTAGTAGTCAGAGTCTAATTTAAAGAAAGGTTTTTAATTTTTTCATCATTTTTTTGAAAAGGAGTATTTACACCGATTAATCCCTCAATTTTAAGAAAACAATTACAAGGTTTTTACAAAACTCAGTTCACAAGTTTACCAAAACCAAGCCTAAAAACAATTTTTTTCAAAATGTTTTAAAAACACGAGCTATGGCTAAAGTAGATATACAGTAATATATGGTATACCCCTCTATACTTAAATTTTGCTATGTCCTCATAGCACAAGTGTTATGAAGCCATGGCTCGATCAAATATAGGGTGATATAGCGGAACTGAGGAGGAGGGTTCCCCTATACTTAGGTCAAAAATTGACCTAAGTACAAGAAGATAATGCAAGGGATAGATGGGTAGACAGGCCCCCCCTATACTTAGGCTACAAACAACCTAAGTAAAGTCCTGAGTTAGGGGAGTCTGTATCTGGAGAAGTATTTTCACTATGATACAAGGGTGGAGGGGGTGTTGTATTTCTACAAGATTGCTAGGGGGCAGATTGGGGGGGGGGGAGGGGTTGGTGAAACACACACACACACACACAAAGAGAGAGAGAGAGAGAGAAATATACAGAGGGAAGGGAGATGGGGGGGAGAGTGTGTATGTGCAAGTGTGTGTGTGTGTGTGGGGGGGGGGGGGGGGGGTAGATCATCAAGTGATCTATTTTTTTACAACATGCAAGCCCTCTAATGAGGACTGTTAATATAAATATGCTCATGCAACAATTTTTTTTACAGTATGCAAATGCAGGCTGACTGATAAAAGATCCTAGAATTTCTTCACATATTCTTTTGTGGCCTCTTCAGCGGAAGCTCCCGACCTCACGCCTCCATGAAGATCAAGCGTTCTTGATTTTCATGGGCCCTACCACAAATGAGAAAAGTTAGAAAAATACAGAGGAAATTAATCAGCAGACATGATGCAAAAAATGATGCATGAAATGAGGACCTGCAAATCTTGAAAATATTCGACCAAGAAAAATCAAAATTTAACAAATAAATTAAGTTAAGTCATGTCCCCGGCAACCGCGACATTTGATGAACGATAAATCTGCCTCTATAATAATAAGTAATTATCGTAGTATAGGAGGCAAATTCAGTTCGTCAAAAACCACACACGTTTGAATGTTGTGGAGTATTTATACTTGGCAAGTCTACCAAGGTCGAACACAGAGACACGAGCTACTCTCTATTTATCGAATTTTGATTAATGAAGCTCAGTATGAATAAATTCTCAATTTCAGGTCTTTACGAATATGCATGATGAACTATGCATTTTATAATGCAATAGTACAATGCATGTAATTTTTAGTTGATTTTTATGCAATTATAAAGTGACGAATGAACAATTACGCAAGTTTACATGTATGCTAAACAAAAGATTACAAATATACCCTAAAAATATAAGCAACATAAAAAAATAGAAATCAGGGTCATTTTAATCACAACATGAAGAATAATCATCAAATCAGAGCAAGGACAAGAAGAGCAGGGTCATCATCTATCACAAAAATTCACTTCATTTAAAATAGTGGCAGATGAGAAAATTAAACATGCCATTATGTAGAGGAAGAAATAAGGATCAAAACGACACTAAAATCATGCAATTTGGACCTACGATGCCCAAGTTATGCTAAAAACAATGCAGGGGCATAATTATAATAAAAATGCAAGAAAATAAATGATAAATATTACATTTAAGTCTCTGGAGGGACCTAAATGCAAATACCAAAAACTGCCTGGGCCCTGATGAAATTTTCCTTTTGCGCGGGGGCCTTTTCTGCAAATTCCAGAAACTTTGAAGGCCTTCCTGTAAATTACCCAGGCATGCACGTGAGGCACGTGCCTGGAGACCAAATCGTAAATACTAGAAGTTACTGGGTCTCTCATGCAATTTTCCCAGCACCCCACGTGCAAAGCACGTGAGGGCTAGGCTCGGAAGGGCGCCTCTGGCTCGGGGCTATGTGGCAGCAACTGGCGGCTCGGGTCGAGGTTCGGGGGGGGGGGGGGGGGCGAGCTTGTAGGGTCGTCTGGAGGTTTGGGCTGCCACATGTCTACATCACGACCGTCCGATCCATCTGGATCAGACGGTGTCTGCTCTTCTGCCTCTGTTGCGGGCCTACCGGAGGAGGCGGTGCTCCAACGTGCTCGATGGATCTCCTCCGCTTGCCGCTAGCACGCCTTAAGGTCGGAGAAGATATCTAGGTGCCCGGCGGAGGTCCTGGAGGTGCTGTGAAGCCCCGAAGCTAATCAGAGGTGATGGTCGATGAGGCTTCACCGGAGGAGAATTGCATGAAGGTGCTGCAACGCAAACTCCGGTCAATCAAGGTACCTGCAAGGGTTAGTCATAGATGAAGCTTGTGCGAGTGTGTGCGAGGTGAGTGGTGAGTGAGCGGGGACCGTGGGGTGTAGGGAGGTGGAGGCCCATAGCCTTCTTCTCCGGCGAGATGGAGCAGAAGGGGGTCAGAGCATAGGGAGGTCCTGGAGAAGAGGAGGGTGGTCGACGAGGATGTTTAATGAGTGGTGAAGGTCTGAGGGTGGTCAGGTGAGGTTGGCGGCGAGTCACGAGGTTGGGAAAAATCAAAGAAATAAAGGAGAAAAATTACCTCACCGGAGCAAGGTGTTGATGGCGGAGGAATCAGCTTGGGCTGAGCCCCCAATAGGTGCTCGGGTCATCGCCCAGCGAGGTCAGCCGACCTCGGAGCTCAGGCGGGGCAAAGCCACCGTAGCACAGCCATGGCGGCCGTGGGTCGACACCGGGCAAAAGTCACCATCGCCTTTGAAGATACGCCCCTCTGCTGTCACCGGAGGGGCGGGGGAAAGCTGGGCTAATGCCTAAAATGGTGGACGCCGGTGAACGGAGGTGGTGGGCGAGGTTTTATAGGAGGAGGAGGGTGGCTATTATGAGAACAGGATGACGATTTTGAATGGAGGGATTGATTGCATGGAGTGATGGAGGGTGGTCCTGGGGGTTACACGAGGAATAAGGATCGAAGGGCTATGTGAGGGAGGCGTTATGGGCGGAAGAGGTGGAAGGGGGTGATCGCTAAAAATGGAAGGGGGTGAGGCATTACGAGGGAGAACGGGCAGAGCTGGAGGTAGGAGATGAACAGTAGCCGTTGGATCTAAAGATCCAACGACTAGGATGAAGGCGCTAGTCGAGGGTAGCGATCAGATCCGAGGATCTGATCGAACGGTTGTGAGGTAGGCGCTAACGAGCGGCTGGGATATGATCCGAGGGTTTCATCCTACCGCGTCGAGAGTGGGGTGACGTGGAGCGCGGTGGATCGTAGGATAAAGAGTGATCGGGTGGCTATGGAGAAGGGGCGACATGGCAGTAGGAGGGGCGTTGGATGGTATAAAGATCCGGCGGCTGAGGTTAAGGCGATGGGTAACGACGGAGATTTGGTCTGGGGGATTGATCCAAGGGCTGGAAGCAAAGCGGCGATGGAGGGCTGAGATGGAGGCGGGGAAGTGAGATCGGACGGTCCAGGCGAGCGTCGGGTGGCGTGAGGGGAGGCGGGCCACGTGGGCGGCCCAGAGGGTGCCACGTGGCCCAATCAGAAAATTCAAAATAAAAAAACCAAAGAAAAATACAAAGAAATAGTTAGAGGTAAAATTAGGAAAAAGTCAAAACATGAAAGTTGCTCGTCTCGATGAGATCTACAAGTTTCATGTTGGACGAAAAGCCAAAAGAGGTCATTTGTACAAAAAGTATTTTTGGGGTATTTTTAAAGGGCTAAAAACACTAACTTTTGTTTTTGAGTTGTTTTTGTATTTTTTAGTCTTTTTAATGGTCAGTGAATTATAGACAATTAATCTACCTAATTCTTAGAGATTTTTTATGAGAAAATAATTACAAGAAAATAAAGAAAATTAAAAACAATTAATTAAGGTTAATTATATAGAATATATTACAAGATAAAAATAAAGAATTAATGGAGATTTTTATTGGGTTGATTAAGCCAGGGGTTTAATAAGTAATTTTTAGCATGGTGAATATGATATTCATCACTCACATGGCCTAGAATGGTTGGGATCAGAAACTCGCGGTGGAGGTGGCCGACAGAGCTGGATCGACTCAATCCACGCCCTCTCCTTCTCGCTGAACCCTTGGCGAATCTCCTGCTATCACCAGGATTCTCTAGCACTCGATGGATTAGGGATTTGAGGGGTGAAGAGGGATCAAATCTCGAAGGGAGGCAATGTTGCAACTCACGACATGGCTCCATCGATCGAGTAAGGCAGCATGAAAGAACGAAGATCGAGGAACAAGATCAGTGAAGGAATCAAGCCTTGAAATCACAAGAGGTGACGAAGAAAAATCGAGGAAGTCAACGGCGTAGATCTGTCAGACACAAACCTCGGAGAGAGCGGGGAGTTAACCGAGGACAACTCAGTCCGCGCCCCCATTGTTCCACGTATGAAGAAGAAGACAAAACGGAGGGCAAAATAGAAATAATTCAAAAGATTTTTAAACAATTTTATATTTTTTCTTAAAACACGAAATGTTTTTATTATTTTTTACAGTATTTTAATCTGATATTTATTTATTTATTGAGATTATTTGTTGTATGTTATTTTTACAAGTATAAATATAGGTATTTTTACCTATATGGTATGTATTTTATTTTTATTTTCTATTCTTAATTTATTATTTTATCTACATATTTTATATATTTATACTTATCTAAATACATATATATATTTGTAGTTTTCTGAAGTAATATCTATACCTTAAATAAATATATGTATTTATTACGTAGGTATGTATATTCATAATTCATCTATATATCTTTTGTATGCTTTATTAGTTTATTGTATTTTTACTTGTTTTCTTTTATCCAAATTATGTACATGTGTTCAATATATTAATTTCAAAAATATAAAAATATGTATTAGTGAAAAATATAAAATAAATAAATTGATTATTTTATTCAGGTATAATGTACAATAAGGGTCTAAAACACAACTTTTGCATCTTAACTCCAAATTGAATGAAACCACATTCATTAAATAGCTTATTAAATGCCATATACAATTAAAATGATTTTGATGAATTTTGAGTTCATATGGAGAAGATACAAGTTTGTAAAGCTTGGATTTTGACTTTATTTTATGAGTGTGCAGGGCACATTGAGCATTATTTTTACATGGAATAAATTTTGTATTTTTCTATTTATTTTTATCTGCAACTTTCATGTACAAAGTTTATTGATTTAAGGTAAAAAATAAAGGATAAAATAGGTCTCAACATGGACTTTTGTTGAATTGAAAATTAGGGTTTTATTATATTTTTGGCCCTTACCCCCCACTTTATTCCTTATCGATCCGGTCATCATGATGTCTAAGTCTCGGGGTTTAGGGCCATTCAATACCTATGGTATTTCATTTCTTTTTCTTTTCTTTTCTTTATTTTCCTATTTTGGTTTTAAATACAGTATTTTATACAATATTTACACTGCAGTTAATAAAAAGTTATTTTTGCAATACATGCATTTAGCTAGGGCTTGAATGCCAAAATGAAAGAATAAATGTGATGAAATGGAGATTCGTCAATATGATAAACTTCCCCACTAGTAAAGGACAAAATGAGATGCAACGATAACTTTGGGGTGGACATTATGGGGTCAAACCATGGTGTGGTAGATCGAGGGAGAGGATTGTCCAAGTAGGTGGGTATGTTGGATGTTGGATAGAGGTTGGTCGAGGTTTGACGGAGGGACATCGAGTGATAGGAATGGGGAGAAAATTACATGGGGATGTGATGAATACTCATTCATCACTCTTTATTCTTATATTTTAGCTACAAAAACCTTTGCAAATGCATGTATATGTTTGTAAATACAAATAATTACCAAAAAGCATGCATAGAGTAAAAACTAATAATTAGCATGTTTTTGTGCAAAAATAAAAGAATAAAGAATTAAAAGAAAAAGAGGGAAATATTTAGAATAAATATTGAGCAACCTAATCCCAAGGGAGGGCTCAGCATGGGCCTGACCGCATAAAAGCCAAAGTAGAGAGAGATAGGGAGCTCATGTGTGTAAATATACCTGTAAATATAATAATAATATTTTCCTCTAAAAAATAGAATAAAATGGATTTGTATATATTTGTAAACATAAAATCCAAATAAAAATAGAAAAATTAAAAAGAAAATAAAAATAACTCCCTTATACATATTCACCTTGTACATAGACACCCCATCACTATTTATTTCACCTTATAAATAAATAAATTAAAATCCCTAAAAATTTGTATATATTCTATCTTTTATGTTGTAAATAAATAAAATAAAAACCATGAAAACAAAAATAAAATAAAAAGAACAAAATTAAAATTCAAAAAGAACATTGTACATATACCGTGTATATAGATGTATATATCTATTTATTTCACCCTTGTATATAAATAATAAAATAAAATAAAAATACGTTTTTATTCCTAATTTTATGATATAAATAAATAAAATATAAAATGTGAATAAAAATGCACAAAAATAATTAATTAAAAATCAAAAATTAAAAAGCCATATTGTATATATACCTATACATAGCACTATAGTGTAAATACCTTATTTTTATTTCAAAAAAATAATTAAAAATCACAAAAAATAGAAAAAATTAAAACAAACATTTTTCATGTTTTGAGTTTTTATAATTCGGCCATTTTCTATTTTTAAATCAAATTTTAAATCATTTCCAAGTGGCCTGCTCTCATTGGTCCACGGGGGACGTTGACCCTCCGGTCAACTCCCCCCTTTGGACCACTTCCCACGGGTCCATGACGCCCGACCCGACTTCGCCGAATTTCTGCGTCATGATCCGACATCCAAATCCGTAAATCCCGGGCGTTATTTCTTCACCTTGCATCCGAGAGGCACGCCCGATCATTAGCCTAGGGATCCGTGCTTCGAGCTTCACGCCCGACTCCGTTCTTGCCGGACCCTCGTTCATATAAAGTCTGAGCTCCGCCTCCTGTTTCACTGATCTTTGGCTCATCCGTTCTCCACCCAAGGACCTCCATCGCCTCCGCGAGAGTGACAGCTCGCTTCCAGTGGTGTTGCAGCAAGGAGAGAGCGAGTAGACCATCGATCCGGCGACGTTGCGCCGCCGTGCGCCGCCTGGAGGTGACGCTCGAGCCTCGGACACCGACGGTCCTCGAGGCAAGGACTTGGAGCACCCCCAGCTCCTCCACAGTCGACAGCATCCAGTAGGTAGATCTCTCTTTCCCTAGTTCTCTAATTTTTCATTTCGCCCAATTTCCCCCGTCGCCGTTCGTCGCCGATTCCGACCACCTTAGCCATCCGTTCGACCATCGGAGTCGACCCACATATCCGCCTTCTCTCCGTGCACCTTCTCCACCCACTCATCCAACCTAGCTCGCACAGGAGCTGGGATTGGGGCTCCTTCGCCGTCGCTTCACCAGAGCCCCAACGCCCCGCCGCACCGTTCACCCTCACCTCCTCTTACAGGGTCGAGGCACTTTGCCCTCGACCCGCGAGTCTGTTGCCGTGCTTTTCAGGTTCATCCGAGCCCCTATGAGGGCCTCAACCATCTGGTGCAGCAGCTCGACCTCCGCCAGTGCCGCCGGAGCTCTCCAGAGCTCCTCGCCACCATCGGAGGGTACCATTCGACGCGGAAGGCCAAGGCGCAGCTTCTCCAATCTTCAGCAGCCTCCGAGGAGGTCTCCAGCGCGTACACGAGCCCGACTAACCTCGCCGGAGTCCAGTTCTTCGAGCAACCTCCGTAGCCGTCCGATCGTCCTCCGGCTCCAGTTTACATCGTAGCCATCCACGCCAGGAGCAGCCGTCACTGTTCGATCCTTGGAGGAGTGATCGTGACCGTCCGATCAGTGAGGGCTTCTCACGTCGCATCCCAGCCGCCGATCTTCCACGTGGCGAGGCCCCAGCCGTTCGATCAGGACCGAGGACCCTGCATTGAGGTGCCACCCTCCCCTGACCGTTGGATCTCCACGTAGCGCCCATCCTTCCCTCGGATATAATAAGGGATAAATTTCTTGTAGGCCCCCATGTTTGTTTCATTTATTAGTTAGTCTTGTAAATATCGCATTTAGTTGTTTTTATTTTGGTACATTTGCACTTAGGACCTCGTACTGTAGTTTATTTGCTTTTATGCTCCTGTGTGTAGTGGGACACGTGCTTCGACACGTGATTATCTGGGTTAATTGCATGTATAGCCTTTATGTTTCACGGTGTTATTGAATGAACGTAACTTTTTAGTATTTACATAGATACCCCTGTGAATGTTTTATTTGCACATGTGCTTGATATAGTGGGTAATTTACACTGAAGCCCCTGGACTTTTAGTACGTGTTACTAAAAAGTCCAGGAACTTTAGTTTTCTTGCAAATAGGTCCCTGAGTGCCCAGGTCACGTACCTTGCGTGTGATTTCGTGGAGAAATTGCACCGGACCCCCTGGATCTTGTTCTATTTGCGTACAGGTCCCTGCGCACTATACCCTTGTTTTCATTTTTAATAAAATAGAAAACAAACTCCAAATTTGATGAAAATTGGAAACATGTATAAATTTGGGAGACATTTTTTATTTCATTTATTATTTTTAAAAATTCAAAAACAAGCATTTTTGTTACTGTCTAACTTTAAAATTCACAAAAAATATTAAAACACCTCTAAAAATTACAAAAAATTTAAGTAGTATTTGTTTTGCCTTGTTTGATTTTCTGACCAATTTTGGTCATTTTTCGCTTTATAAAACCTATAAAAATTACAAAACCCCTAAAAACCCATAAAAATTCTAATAATTAAAAGAAAAATAAAAAATTAATAATTCTAGTGGCCAAATTTTCCTTGTAATTTGATCTTTACAGGAACATTACCTTCAGGTGTTAATAGGGCCATTTTGCATTTTAAATTGGCCTTTGACACCTGACTGGACAGTCCCTTTTATTTTCTGCCTTGTTTGATTTTTATAAAATCCAATAAAAATCAGAAAAATACCAAAAATTAACCAAAAACAAAGAAAAATATAAAAAAATATTAAAACATTTTTATTTGAATTTTTGAGTGATTTTTGAGTAATTAAATAATTGTTGTAGTTGCTTGATTTGTTGTTTTCTTATTTTCTTAATTAATTAAAAAATCCAAAAAATTATAAAAGCATTAAAAATCCACCAAAAAAGCCTTTTATTTTATTTTATTCTTCTTTTAGGCTACTTCGTAGGCCGCGAGGCCATTACATGCTCCCTGAGTCCGACCCTAGCGCTATACCAGGCTAATCCAATAGCTAGGACCGCTATTATTTTTATTTGATTTTTATTCTATTTTGGTGGTCTGCTCTTAATTTTCTTGATTGACCGACTGACTTCCGAGATCCGGGTCGTAACGACCCTTGATTTATTTTTCTTTCACCCGTGTCTTGGTGATTTTTCGGTCATCAGAATGGTACCGTTGCCGGGGAGCACGACTTAGTAGTCTTTTTCTTTATTTTTCATTTTCTTTTTGTTTTCTTTTTCGCGGCTTTTCATGGCTTTTTCTGAGTCCGCGGCTTTTCACGTCTTTTTATTTTTCTCTTATTTTTGTTTTATTTTATTTTAGTTTCTTTTCTTTTATTTTTGTTTTTGTTTGATTTTGCTTGTTTATTTCATTTGTCATTTCTGCACATATACCCTTGTTTATCTTTCTTGCTTTTATTTGATTATTTTTGGTCTGTGATACTCTGTTACTTTCTTGCGAGGGCCCGAGGATCGAGGCGGCGACTCTCGAGAAGCCGGCGCAACCGCGAGATTCGGAGGCGGCTCCCTTCTGCACGGAGCCGCAGGAGAGCGTGAGAGAGTAGCTGAGTGGGAGAGGTTTAGAGTAGCTTAGACTTTTATTCATTTGATCTATTGTAATAACACAGGGACAGCATGACTTAGACTTGGACACTTTCTCGGGTCTGTTTCGTCGAGCACCGGTGTGCTCGGGGGACCCTTAGGTTTTTCGCGGTTTTTGTTTTTCGCTGTCTTTTACGGTTTCACGTGGTTTTTCTCGAGTCCCTAGCTTTAGGACTTTCTGGTTGACTGTGCCGTACTGAGTAGGATCCAAACACCTAATAGACTGCTTGTGCCTATAGTTCGTTAATTGGACCTACTAATAAAATATTAATAAAAATAGTTGACTCATTTCCTTCGAGCCTATGTGCCGCAGCCTGCCCTGCCAAGCGCTGCTCCTGAACCCGGTTTGTCGGGAGGAGGAGAGGTAGACCGAGACCGGACTCTCTGGATCGAAGGCTAGGTGACCAGCTAGACGGTTCTTTCGAGTAGAAGTTGCCTGCTTAGGGACTCGATTTTTTCCGTTGCACCATATAGGTAGTTTACTTTCTGTCTTTCAATTCTGCGCGGATCATATTGCATGTAGAGTGTTGGAGACATGTACGCCTTTCTTACTTTGCATGCATCATTGATTTCATCGCGCATCAGCTTTTTCGTCTTCTCCCCCTGTTTTTGACTTAATAACCAGGAGAACCGAAAAATTCGTTAGGTATTTTTTGTTGTTATTGAAAAAGACCTAAAAAGAAAAACAATAAAATTGGGACTGCTTAAACTATTGACCCTAAAAGACATCTCATTTAAAAACTTGTCTTGGGGAGAGCAACCCCCTCGTTGATTGGTTTGATTGTGCGAGAGAGTGACCCGAACACTAGGTAGAGCCCTCTGGTACTATTCTCGGCTGATTACCGACTCTTCTGTGCGGGACAGTCGGTTGCGAAAGTATCGGGTATCCCAACAGGTCACGTAATCGCTCTGATAT
Organism: Ottelia alismoides; assembly: GCA_037367405.1. Classification (NCBI taxonomy): domain Eukaryota; kingdom Viridiplantae; phylum Streptophyta; class Magnoliopsida; order Alismatales; family Hydrocharitaceae; genus Ottelia; species Ottelia alismoides. The sequence goes on from JAZKJV010000230.1 coordinate 645,015, forward strand.
CTTGATTGTTCACCAAAAAATTTTGACAAGATAAATTGACCGAGCCTTCACGGTCTTCAGCTCGTGTTGCGTTGGTGAACTTGGGGTTTGCTTGTGATCATAGTTTTTCCAAATCTCATCCGCCTTACTCGCCACATCAAGATGATGGGCAGACGATCTCTTAGGCAGCCTCTGGCTGCACCGCTTTCGGGCGCGTCTACCCGTTTATCTAGGTTGGTTCGCGAGAGCCAAGACCCGCTCTCCGAACCCGAGTATGATTCCACCTTGTTCCCCCTCGACCCCATTTCTTTCGGTTCCGAGAGACCAGTGCCAGAGGAGAGATTAACAGATTTATCGGCACCTGAGTTTGGATCGTTTGATTTTGCATAGACCATGGCCGGCAGTTCTGATGATCACTCTAGAGGTCCACAGCCCGAGCATTTTGTTTTGGACCAGGGTGCGATCAACTCCACCCTGATCGCCTCCCTCGAGATAGTGCAGCAGCAGTTGAGGGATCAGGGATCGTTTATGTTGGATATGAGGAGAGAGATGGAGCAGATGAGAGCAGAGCGAGAGCAGCGTAGAGACGGGCCGAGAGTTCCAGATGATGCAGCAGCAGCAGCCGCAGCAGCCGCAGCGGCCGCAGCGGCAGCCGCCACGGCAGGAGCAGGAGACCAACCGAGACCGATGCGGGAGTTGCACAACCCCGGATCGACACTGATGCATCACTAGGTTGTTTTACCAGCCATCGTGGGGGACTTCAAGTTCCCCCCGAACACCTTACAACTCCTCCCCCGTTTCCAAGGGCTCACCACCGAGGAGCCCCATCTCCACCTCCAGGAGTTTCTCATGATTTGCAGTACTTTCCACGACCGTCAGGTGGAGCAGGACACGATACAGATGATTGCCTTCCCCTTTTCTTTGGCAGACAGAGCAGCCACCTGGCTGAAACATCTGGGGAAGTTTGTCTACACTTGGGAGCAGCTCCGCACCGAGTACTTGCATAAGTACTATCCACTCGGGCGGACCAATGCCGCAAGAGCCCTGATCAGCAACTTCTCCATGCTCCCCAACGAGCAGTTCCATGAGGCATGGGAGAGGTTCAGAGAGCTGACTGATAGATGCCCGCACCACGACATTTCCAAGCCGAACCTCGTGCAGAGCTTTTTCAGCGGGCTGACACCAGAGCTTCAGGGCTTGGTGAACGCTTCTTGTGGCGGGTCTTACTTCACCAAGGATCACGACCAGGTCTGGACCATCTACGAGGAGATGGCTGAGAACTACATGGTGATGTCCCAGACCTGGTTATACACTCAGGGCAGACCCCAGCAGCCACAACCCGTGCAGTACCAGAGGATAGCACGGGTCGATGCCGGTCCTTCCAGTTCGTCCGCGGTAGCAGCAGCACATGCCCAGTCATCAGCCACGGACATGGGGATCATCAGCGAGAAGCTGGACCAGATGGAGATTATCGAGAAGAAGCAGTGCCAGGGCATCACTCAGATGGAGCAGATGGCACAGACTTTGAGTGACTTGAAGACACAGCTCATGTGTCTCCAGGAGGCACAGAAGGCTTCCTAGCCCCGTCTTCAGTCGCGAGGCGATTCCGGCAGCAGCAGCAGCTCGTCCCAACGCTCCAGCTCACACCAGCAGTCTAAACAGGTTCACCTTGTACAGGCGGAGCCGTACCAGCAGCCGCAGCCCACCTACCAGTCACCACCATCTCCAGACTTGCAGATGGTGGTCTACCAGCCGGATCAGCCTCTGGCAGTACTCCCGCCACCCCAGTACAATGCAGAGCCGTTGATGGATGTCAACGGGATTTGGTATGACCGCCCTCAGCCCGGTATCTGACGAGACCATCCGGATTCCGTTGGGGGACCGGACGTACCCAGCCCCAGCAGCAGCCGTCAGGACAGGGTGGCCAGTACGGCCATCAGAGGGATCACCAGCCGCAGCAGCAGCAGCCCCCAGTGTACCCACCACAGCAGCAGCAGCAGTCGTCATATGGTCCTCGTCCCTATCAGCAGGGATAGTCTTGGAGGCGAGATCAGCCTCACCAGCAGCAGCATCACCCGTACCCCTCTCAGCAGCAGCAGCACCAGTTCCAGCAGCCTCACTACTAGAGAGGCTACCCGTCGGGCTCTCATGGTCCACCATACGAGAGCCCCGCCTTGGATGACATAGCCCGCCTTCTCACAGATCAGCAGGCTACCTTTCGGCGGGAGATGGACGAGTTCCGCCAGGAGATGCGGGACATTGTGAGAGGGAAGGCCGCCATCCCTGCCCAGATTGAGCCGAACCCCAATAGTGTGAAGAGGAAATCTGAGCAGGTAGCTTGTACTGAGTATACCACTCCTAGTGATGCATTTGGTGATATGACTGGATATCTTTTTGATACTGATTTTGTCACACTTAGGAGTGGTAGGATGCCAGCAGGCGGCACCTCGTCTGAGCGACACCATGAGGATTCACCCAGAGCGCCCGACGACGAGGAGGAGAGCGGTACTGAGGCCGCTAGAGATGATGACGGTGGTACTGATGTCACCAAGGATGCTGATTCCACTGGCGGTGCTGAGGCCGTCGTTTCACCAGTTCGAGGAGGTGGTACTGAGGCCACCCCTGATGCCAAGCCAGAGCGCAATACTAAGGTCGCGAGTCTTCCAGTCGATCCAGCCGATGGTGGTGCTGAGGCAACCCATGCTTTTGTTGAGAGACATGTAGTTTTTCCTACTTCTGATGTATCTCAGAACTCTGTTGTGAATAAAGAAAAAGGTTTGGTTTTTTCTGGTCCCACTGTGGTGCATGATGTATGTGTGGATCCGGCCGTCGAGCCGTCTAGACCTTTTCCTAGTCCTTCATTTGAGAAGGACCCCGTGATCCCCTTCTCTAGAGCCCTTCAGATGGGGAAGGGGAAGAAAAAAATCTAAAAAAGAGAGAGCAGGAAGAGTTCAGCCAGCAGATGATAGATCGGTTTCACATACAGCTGACTCTTCAGGAGGCTTTGCAGCACATTCCCCTTCTTCAGCGTTCACTGAGAGACAGGACCACAGTCAGGAGGAAGAGGAGGAACCACCACTCAAAGATCCATGTGCTAACGAAAGCAACATGTTTCACAATCCAGAACCATCTGCCGGCCAAGAGGACAGATTCAGGAGCCCCTTATGTCAGATGCCACATCAGAGAGCATAGGTTCGACCGTACTCTATTAGATAGCGGATCGTTGATCAACCTACTTCCGACAGCCCTTCTCGACCACTTCAAGTTGGGCACTCTTAGACAGAGCAGGACAGTCCTTCAGTTTGCTGATCGATCTGTCAAGAGGTCAAAGGGGTTGTTACGAGATGTTGTCTTCATGATTCAGGGCCTGCAATTCTCCGTGGACTTCGTAGTGTTGGACATGGAGATCCCTGAGTCCGTGACCGATACCCCCATCATTCTCGGTCGTCCGTTCTTGGCCACAGCCAAGGCGGTGACTGACCATGATAGCGGGAAGGTATACTTTCACGTCAAGGGCAAAAGTGTACAAATAGAGACGGTCGAGGACAGCAGAGCCAGAGACAAATCATGCTCAGAGACCACCTCAGATACAGAGCAGATGACAGATGCCGGGCTAGACATCCACCAGGACTGTGACTTTGTGATCACAGACGATGAGGCAATTTGGGCAGACCCAGCAGCACAGGCCATCCTCTCATTTTCAGATTCCGCTGATGCAGAGACGACAACAGAGGAGAGCTTGGAGAGCACATTCCTGGTCCAGGATACTTCTGAGGCAGCAGAGCCGGTTCTCGACCGCGACACTGATTTTTGTGATGATGGTGGTGCTGATGCCACCTTAGAGGATACAGATCCCTCTGAGTCAGAGTCTGATTGGGCAGATTGTGAGGATTACATGCCAGCCTTATTTCCACTGAGCCTACAGCTGAGGAGGAGGTAGATACCGAGCAGAGCAGAGACAGTCCATCAGGGCAGCCTTCTCCAGTTTCTGAGAGTGACAGAGAGTTTCAGTTCTCCCATGTAGATTTGGCAGCGTTCACGCAGACTTTTCAGAGGCCAGATCCACCAGCACCCAGTTGTCCAGAGCTGAAGCCGCTACCTACTTCACTGAAGTACAGATTCCTTACGGGTGAGCCTGAGATGTACCCAGTCATTATTTCCGCTGATTTGACTGGAGAGCAAGAATCCCGTCTGATGGGGGTTCTTGAAAAGAACTGCAAGACGATTGGATGGAGCGTCGCAGATCTCCAGGGGATAAGTCCGGCCCTGTGCTCCCACCATATCTATCTCGAGGATGAGGCGAAGCTGTCGCGTGAGTTCCAGCAGCGGCTGAACCCGAATCTGAGAGAGGTTGTCATGAAGGAGATATCGAAATGGTGGAGCGTCGATTTTATCTACCCCATCTCCGACTCCAAGTGGGTCAACCCTTTGCATGTGGTGCCCAAGAAGACGGGCATCACTACAGTGATTAGCGAGTCTGGAGAGGAGATTGCTACACGAGTACCCACTTCTTGGCGGGTCTGCGTTGACTACCGGAGACTCAACCAGGCCACCAACAAGGATCATTTCCCCCTGCCCTTTATAGATCAGATCATTGAGAGACTGGCAGGGAAGAGCCACTACTGTTTTCTGGATGGGTACTCGGGCTACAACTAGGTGGCCATCTCTCCAGAGGACCAAGAGAAGACCACCTTTACCTGTCCCTTCGGCACATACGCCTTCCGACGCATGCCATTTGGGCTATGCAATGCCCCTGCGACCTTTCAGAGATGCATGCTGTCGATCTTTTCGGACATTGTAGGGGAGTGCTTGGAGGTCTTCATGGATGATTTCTCGGTTTACGGCGACGGATTCGACTCCTGTCTTGACTGCCTAGACCGAGTATTTCAGCGATGTATAGAGGTTCACTTGGTGCTATCTTGGGTGAAGAGTCACTTCATGGTGACTCAAGGGACGGTGCTTGGCCATATCATCTCCAACAGGGGCATGGAGGTTGATCCGGCCAAGGTTGATGTCATTAGAAAACTCGCACCGCCGTCCAATTTGCGGCAGTTACGGTCATTCCTAGGGCACGTCGGTTTCTACCGATGATTCATTCATGATTTCAGCAGGATTGCCCGGCCTTTGACTGACCTGCTGACGAAAGACACCGAGTTCCTTGTCGATGACAAGTGTCTTTCGTCCTTTGAGACTCTCAAGCAATGTGTTATAGAGGCTCATGTTCTCCAGCTGCCTGATTGGTCTCTCCCATTCGAGATCATGACGGATGCCTCCGATTTTGCCGTGGGGGCCGTGCTGGGACAGAGGAGGGATGGAGTCCCCTTTGCTATCCACTACGCTAGCCGCACATTGGATTCCGCTCAGCGGAACTACACAGTCACAGAGAAGGAGATGCTAGCCGTAGTGTTCGCCCTAGATAAGTTCAGATCATACATTATTGGATCTAGAGTGACCCTGTTTACAGATCACACCGCCATCCGTTACATCATGGCAAAGAAGGATGCCAAGGCCAGACTGACTAGATGGATCCTTCTACTCCAGGAGTTCGACATAGAGATCAAGGATAAGCCTAGAGTCAAGAATGTGGTGGCGGATCATCTCTCCCGATTAGAGCAGCCTGAGGATTCTGAGCAGATTGATCCCATTTGTGAGACCTTCCCAGATGAGGCGATCCTTGCTATCGCCTCTCTCCCGTGGTATGCCGACATTGTGAACTTTCTTGTTGCTAAGAAGGTTCCACAAGGTTGGCCCAGGTAGAGGCTTGAGACCTTCCTCGCGAAGGCCAAGTCCTACCATTGGGAGGATCCCATCCTTTACCACGAAGGAGGGGATAGCGTCTGGCGCAGGTGCATTCCTCAGGAGGAGCACCATAGCGTCCTCACATACTGCCACAAGCTTGAGGCAGGAGGACATCATTCTGGGAGGAGAACGACACAGAAAGTGCTCCAATCCGGCTTGTGGTGGCATACCCTCTTCAAGGACTCTGATGAGTTCGTGAAGAGGTGTACTGACTGTCACAGGATGGGCACTTGTGGACAGAGTGATATGATTCCGATGCAGCCCATTCACTTCTGTGAGGTTTTTGATGCATGGGGCATCGATTTCATGGGTCCATTCCCTAAGAGTCAGGGATTTGAGTACATTCTGCTAGCTGTTGATTATGTGAGTCGTTGGGTTGAGGCCATCCCCGCCCGAACCGCTGATGCGAGGACAGTTTGCAGATTTTTGAGGAAGCACATCATCACGCGGTTCGGGGTCCCTTGAGTATTGATTTCAGATGGGGGGTCTCATTTCATCAACGACCAGGTGAAGGCCCTTGTTAGCGAGTTCGGCATAGACCTTCGAGTTGCCGCTCCATACCATCCACAGACGAATGATCTAGCTGAGGTGTCGAACAGGGAGATCAAGACTATTTTGCAGAAAGTCGTCCGCCCTGACCGAAAGGATTGGTCACAGCTTTTGGACTCGGTCTTGTGGGAATATAGGACGTCTTTCAAGACACCATTGGGCACATCTCCCTTTCGCCTCGTATATGGCAAGCCATGCCATTTACCTGTTGAGCTGAGACACAGGTCACTTTGGGCAGTCACTGATATTCTTATGGATACAGATAGTGTAGGAGACCAGAGGAGGGCAAAGTTAGCAGCCTTGGAGGAGCTTAGAGATACCGCCTTCTCAAACAGCCTACAGTACAAGGATAGAGTGAAGGAGTGGCATGATTCTCACATCAGCCACAAACATTTTGAGCCTGGACAGAGAGTATGGTTGTTTGATGCGAGGCTTCGTCTATTTCCAGGGAAGCTACAGAGCAAATGGAAGGGACCTTACCTGGTGAGAAAGGTACACGACAACGGTAGCATTGACATATCTGAGTTGTCTTCTGAGAGTACCTTTCGAGTGAACGGCCAGCGGCTCAAGCCATTTCTAGATCATGAGCCGCGGGTCGTTGATGTTGCCCCTATTCATTTTGCGTGAGATGTGGTCTCTTGACTCACATCTATTGCATCTCATGCCTGATTATCACTGATCTTCCGACTTGTATAGATCCAGATGTCCATATCATTCTATTCTTTAGTCCCACATCCCGTTTGTCATCTTTGATTATGCTATACTTAGGGTGTACTTTACCCTAAGTATAGGGGGATGTAGGACCTTTGAGTTTTTCTTTTGAATTCTTTCTACCCCTGTTTTGCTGCCTATACTTAGGGATATTTTACCCTAAGTATAGGGGGGTAGACCCTATACATTCTCCACTCGGGTTTCCCTTTGTGTACAACCTGCTATACTTAGGATTACTTGATCCTAAGTATAGGGGGAAAAGCCGAGATCTTCTTGATTTTCTATTTCATTCATTTGTCTTTGTATATAGCCTTCCTTTTCACTTCCCTATACTAAGCACGAGTTATGTCTTCTTCATCGCTCTTGACTCTGAGGACATCGTTCGAGCTAAGTATAGGGGGTGTGTATATATTTCATATATACTTTAGCCATAACTCGTACTTTGTGTGAGTGTGTTAATAAATAAAATTGGCTAAAAACCTTAAAAACCACAAAAATTAAAAATTGTTCCTGTAAATAAACATTCTTTTATTGCACATACATAGCTAGTGTATAAATTATTTTTGTAAAAATGTTTTCAAAATCTTTTTGTGTAAAGTTTGTGTAAATATCTTCTTATCAAAATTATGTATATAGTACAAAATTTTTCCAAAATGTTTTGAAAATCAAAAGTTTGCAAAAATCTTGTGTAAATGTGTGTAAATATATTGCGAAACTTGCATTCATGCATTCATCCATTCATGATTTCAAAACATTTTTCAAAAATTTTGCATGTGTGTAAATATTGTGTAAATAGCATCTTTGTATATATGTATATAGTTTTTCCGGATTATAGTTGACATTTAAACTAGCCTGGAATCAAATTGGGAAATGGAGCTTGATAAAGATCTTAATCCACCTAATTCTAAGAGGAACCTTATAGGGCTTAGGGTTAAGGCTTTTTAGGTCCATGGTGATTTAATTCTTTGAGTCCACTAGGCTATGATCACATGTCATATCAATGAGCCTAAGTAAAGCACTTAACAACACACACATGACTCATATAGACGATGGCTTTACTTGGACACCGCACTTAGGACCGAGCTCTCTACGGATGAGGTGGTGAGGAGGCAGTCTTCCTTGACTTGGGGTAGCATATGAGGGTAGTACTTCTAGGCGGAACCTTTCTTCTTCTTTTAGTGAAGGAGGTGTGTCTCAACTTGGTCTGATTGCCATGAGGTCTAACGACAGGAGTTGTGGGTTGCAATAATGCTTCAAAAGAGGGATAGTCTACTGGCTCAAGAGGAAAAACTCCTTGTATATATGCTGCACATGTATATGTTGTATAGATGCACTTGAAAAAAAATGCAAAAAGAAAATAACTCCAAAAAAGTGGTGGGTCTGATAGAAAATGATAATCCCACCAGAGTATGTATATAGTGCAATAAGCCAAGCTTGAGATTCATGTCCCACCTTATGTAGCTTGCAGCAGGGAGACTTGGCTACACTGGTTGAGCTCCCAAGGATACATGGCTACACTGGCCATGGTCCATTCTCTTCTTCCCCCTCTTCTTGAGCCGGTTGAACTTGAACTTAGAAGGGAATACCCCGCTCTTCGAGGAAAGAGTGGCCAGATTGGGGTCATAGAGTTACCTTGTTAGGGAGGGTTGTCAAGTTGCCATTTCCGAGGTGGAGAGCTTATACCTCACATTCACAGTACAAGGAAAGATTCATGGTCTTCAGGGTTAGTGTTTGGTGACTTGTTCTGATCTGGATTGTTGAGGAGTCTTGATTATAGATTGGTGGAACTTAGAGGCTGTTGAGTTTTAAACTTAAGTCCAAATAAGGTTCCGACACATTAATAATCCAAAGATCTGATCGAGCTCCATATTTTAATTTAATGAAGGCAAGTTTAATAATCAACCTTGATACATGCACATTCTCCTCTTTTTCTTTTTCTTTCTCTTTTTCACTTCTTTTTCAAATAAGTGTTTGCTAAGGGACTAGCAAAGTTAAGTATAGGGGGTGATGAATACTCATTCATCACTCTTTATTCTTATATTTTAGCTACAAAAACCTTTGCAAATGCATATATATGTTTGTAAATACAAATAATTACCAAAAAATATGCATAGTGTAAAAACTAATAATTAGCATGTTTTTGTGCAAAAATAAAAGAATAAAGAATTAAAAGAAAAAGAGGGAAATATTTAGAATAAATATTGAGCAACCTAATCCCAAGGGAGGGCTCAGCATGGGCCTGACCGCATAAAAGCCAAAGTAGAGAGAGATAGGGAGCTCATGTGTGTAAATATACCTGTAAATATAATAATAATATTTTCCTCTAAAAAATAGAATAAAATGGATTTGTATATATTTGTAAATATAAAATCCAAATAAAAATAGAAAAATTAAAAAGAAAATAAAAATAACTCCCTTATACATATTCACCTTGTACATAGACACCCCATCACTACTTATTTCACCTTATAAATAAATAAATTAAAATACCTAAAAATTTGTATATATTCTATCTTTTATGTTGTAAATAAATAAAATAAAAACCATGAAAACAAAAATAAAATAAAAAGAACAAAATTAAAATTTAAAAAGAACATTGTACATATACCATGTATATAGATGTATATATCTATTTATTTAATCCTTGTATATAAATAATAAAATAAAATAAAAATACCTTTTTATTCCTAATTTTATGCTATAAATAAATAAAATATAAAATAGGAATAAAAATGCACAAAAATAATTAATTAAAAATCAAAAATTAAAAAGACATATTGTATATATACCTATACATAGCACTATAGTGTAAATACCTTATTTTTATTTCAAAAAAATAATTAAAATCACAAAAAATAGAAAAAAAAATAAAACAAATATTTTTCATGTTTTGAGTTTTTTATAATTCAGCCATTTTCTTTTTTTAAATCAATTTTTAAATCATTTCCAAGTGGCCTGCTCTCATTGGTCCACGGGGGGACGTTGACCCCCCGGTCAACTCCCCCCTTTGGACCACTTCCCACGGGTCCATGACGCCCGACCCGACTTCGCCGAATTTCTGCGTCATGATCCGACATCCAAATCAGTAAATCCCGGGCGCTATTTCTTCACCTTGCATCCGAGAGACACGCCCGATCATTTGCCTAAGGATCCGTGCTTCGAGCTTCACGCCCGACTCCGTTCTTACCGGACCCTCGTTCATATAAAGTCTGAGCTCCGCCTCCTGTTTCACTGATCTTTGGCTCATCCGTTCTCCACCCAAGGACATCCATCGCCTCCGCGAGAGTGACAGCTCGCTTCCAGTGGTGTTGCAGCGAGGAGAGAGCGAGTAGACCATCGATCTGGCGACGTTGCGCCGCCGTGCGCCGCCTGGAGGTGACGCTCGAGCCTCAGACACCGACGGTCCTCGAGGCAAGGACCTGGAGCACCCCCAGCTCCTCCACAGTCAACAGCATCCAGTAGGTAGATCTCTCTCTTTCCCTAGTTCTCTAATTTTTCGTTTCGCCCAATTTCCCCCGTCGCCGTTCGTCGCCGATCTCGACCACCTTAGCCATCCGTTCGACCATCGGAATCGACCCACATATCCGCCTTCTCTCCGCACACCTTCTTCACCCACTCATCCAACCCAGTTCGCACAGGAGCTGGGATTGGGGCTCCTTCGCCGGACCCCCTACTCCCCGCCGCACCGTTCACCCTCACCTCCGCTTACAGGGTCGAGGCACTTTGCCCTCGACCCGCGAGTCTGTTGCCGTGCTTTTCAGGTTCATCCGAGCCCCTATGAGGGCCTCGACCATCTAGTGCAGCAGCTCGACCTCTGCCAGTACCGTCGGAGCTCTCCAGAGCTCCTCGCCACCATCGGAGGGTACCATTCGACGCGGAAGGCCAAGGTGCAGCTTCTCCGATCTTCAGCAGCCTCCGAGGAGGTCTCCAACGCGTACACGAGCCCGACTAACCTCGCCGGAGTCCAGTTCTTCGAGCAACCTCCGTAGCCGTCCGATCGTCCTCCGACTCCAGTTTACATCGTAGCCATCCACGCCAGGAGTAGCCGTCACTGTTCGATCCTTGGAGGAGTGATCGTGACCGTCCGATCAGTGAGGGCTTCTCACGTCGCTTCCCAGCCGCCGATCTTCCATGTGGCGAGGCCCCAGCCGTTTGATCAGGACCGAGGACCCTGCATTGAGGCGCCACCCTCCCCCGACTGTTGGATCTCCACGTGGCGCCCATCCGTCCCTCGGATATAATAAGGGGTAAATTTCTTGTAGGCCCCCCTGTTTGTTTCATTTATTGGTTAGTCCTGTAAATATCGTATTTAGTTGTTTTTATTTTGGTACATTTGCACTTAGGACCTCGTATTGTAGTTTATTTGCTTTTATGCCCCTGTGTGTAGTGGGACACGTGCTTCGACACGTGATTGTCTGGGTTAATTGCATGTATAGCCTTTATGTTTCAGGGTGTTATTGAATGAACGTAACTTTTTAGTATTTGCATAAATACCCCTGTGAATGTTTTATTTGCGCATGTGCTTGATATAGTGGGTAATTTACACTGAAGCCCCTGGACTTTTAGTACATGTTACTAAATAGTCCAGGAACTTTAGTTTTCTTGCAAATAGGTCCCTGAGTGCCCAGGTCATGTGCCTCACACGTGATTTCGTGGAGAAATTGCACCGGACCCCCTGGAACTTGTTCTATTTGCGTACAGGTCCCTATGCACTGTACCCTTATTTTCATTTTTAATAAAATAGCAAACAAACTCCAAATTTGATGAAAATTGGACACATGGCTCCTGCCAAGGTGTAAAATTTTCTGTAAATTTGGGAGACATTTTTTATTTCATTTATTGTTTTTAAAAATTCAAAAACAAGCATTTTTGTTACTGTCTAACTTTAAAATTCACAAAAAAAATATTAAAACACCTCTAAAAATTACAAAAAAAATTAGGTAGTATTTGTTTTGCCTTGTTTGATTTTCTGACCAATTTTGGTCATTTTCGCTTTATAAAACTATAAAAATTACAAAACCCTTAAAACCCATAAAAATTCTAATAATTAAAAGAAAAATTAAAAATTAATAATTCCAGTGGCCAAATTTTCCTTGTGTTTTGATCTTTACAGGAAAATTACCTTCATGTGTTAATAGGGCCATTTTGCATTTTAAATTGGCCTTTGACACCTGACTGGACAGTCCCTTTTATTTTCCGCCTTGTTTGATTTTTATAAAATCCAATAAAAATCAGAAAAATACCAAAAATTAACCAAAAACAAAGAAAGATATAAAAAAACACAAAAACATTTTTATTTGAATTTTTGAGTGATTTTTGAGTAATTAAATAATTGTTGTAGTTGCTTGATTTGTTGTTTTCTTATTTTCTTAATTAATTAAAAAATCCAAAAAAAATTATAAAAGTATTAAAAATCCACCAAAAAAGCCTTTTATTTTATTTTATTCTTCTTTTAGACTACTTCGTAGGTCGCGAGGCCATTACGTGCTCCCTGAGTCCGACCCTGGTCGCTATACCAGGCTAATCCAATAGCCAGGACCGCTATTATTTTTATTTAATTTTTATTCTATTTTGGTGGTCTGCTCTTAATTTTCTGAATTGATCGATTGACTTCTGAGATCCGGGTCACAACGACCCTTGATCTATTTTTCTTTCACCCGTGTCTTGGTGATTTTTCGGTCATCAGGATGCCATGTGCATGCTCACAGGGGTTTGGAGGTTGAAGATGACCCTCTGAGAGCACGACATGTGGATGCCCTACAAAATTCCAAAAATACCCTAAATCATGTAAAATGCATTAAAAATAGCAGACGACCTCAAAGAAAAAGTGTAAACCATGAAATTTATTCAAACTTTGAGTTGTACATGTTGTATTAGGAAATTTTTGTAAAATATGATAGAATGAGAGATAGAAAATTAAGAATTCAAATATATAGGATTTTTAGTTTTTCCTTTTGTTTTCTTGTCAGTAGGACACCTATTTGATATTTTACTATTATAATATATATTAAAATATATCAGATCGTATTTTTGCTGATTTTAGATGTGCAATAAATGCTAGATTGAAAGTACAGAATAATTTTCTTAGGTCAAATGCACCTATGTTCTTTGAATCTATCTTTGTATCTTTTTGATTTTGTGATTTTTTTTAATTTTATAGAAGATGTACATTAAAAATAATATTATATGTAGCATGTGTAAATATATGAATTATTAATATGACATCATAATACGTCTTGAGATCAACTTTCCATAGATTTGCATGTCTCAACCTCTAAGTACTTTTAGGATTTAGAGTGTTTTAAATGATGAACTTTGAGATAAAAATATGGAAAGTATGCATATTAGGATTTATAATTTTGTTCTTGTAGGCATGTGTGCATGGGGGCATTTTTATGACATATTTATATTTTCTATAAGTTGATGTAAAAAGAATAAGATCAATAACTCTTGTGTAAAAATAGATACTGGTTGTATATGTTTTGTATGATATGTGATATCATTTTATGTCTTGTATATCTTTTTGAAGGTTGATTTGTTTTTCCTACCTTTGATTGAGTCGAATTATGCTAGGGTACTGACCTCTGAGTGAAGGCCATAAATAGACCTTGCTTGCTTATTTACTCTAGTTTCCTTGATCAGTCTCCACATATATGCATGCATACAACCTTTCTTCTTCTTATTTCTTTTTTGATTTCTTCATTCCATATGTTTATGTGTTTTTGAGTGTTCACATATGTTTCTTATTTACATGCATCTATTTACAAGAATGCAATGTTATGATACAAATGTAGGTGTTTATTAAAGATTTTATCTTAATTTTTACATATTTGATATGTAATACATGGTTTCACTTGATGCTTGTTAATTGGCCCGCACTCGTTCCCCATTCCAAATGTCGCATCCCTATTCAGCCTCGATACCTAGCACCTCCTTAGCATTATTCTATTTGTTACCACCCTCCACTCGACCACCTCGACCATTTCATTGACCTGAGGTCAACTGAGTCCTTCATCCCTGATCAACTTCGGATTGGACGTTTGGTCTTCCGTCTTCCCTTACCACAGAGGAGATCGGTTATCGGTTATCTTTACAGAAACTTAGAGAGCACCAGATTCCCCAGGAACCTCGGAGCAAGGCTATGGAAGTTCTCCTCTATTGCAGGGAAGCTGAGGGAATTCTCACTCCACCATGACGAGCCTAATTGCTAAAGGACCACGATTGGAGGGCTCTGGTTGCAGCAAGGACAATGAAGAACTCCCTAGGCTGTAGTAGAGTGCCACATGGGGTTGTAGAGGATGATTTGAATCTTCTTATAATCTCGACCTTCAGCTCAGTTTATGAACTTTTTGCATATTAGTTCCATTCGACGTGCGTGGCCACTGGGCCTGGTCAGATGGTCGGTTCCTGGTTAGGAAAGCTTATAAAATTCTTTACACATCCTTTTTGTTTGATTCAGGGATTGCTATGCCAATTTTGGGACATATATGGAGATGGAAGATTCCACGACGAGTCAAAATCTTCATGTGGCTGATGGGCAGACAGAGGTTGTTGACTAGTGCTCGGAGAGTCAGGTTGTTCCATGGTTAAGATGTATTGTGCCATCGTTGTTCTGAGGAGAAGGAGGATATTGACCATCTTTTCTTTACATGTCCAATGTCCAAAGAGGTTTGGAGGGAGTAGGTTTGGAGGGAGTTATCTCTCATTGGGGCCGCAATGGAGAATTTTCCTTCTTTCTGGAATTCAGTTGAGATGTCAGAAAATGAACAAACGTTTGTAAGAATTCTGACGACCGCAACACTCTGGGCGATATGGCTCGCGAGGAATGGGGTATTATTTAGGGGAGAGAGATTTTATGTGGAGGATGTTGTACACCATGCCAAAATCCTTCGGGATTCTTGGTTTTTGTACTTATGACCTTTAACCAGTGAATATAAAGTTTTTTGGGTGCTTGCCTCTACGGTATTGCACCCTTTTTTCCTTTAAAAAAAAATTAAATCCGTAATTAAAAATTTTCATACACACAACTCAGTCGCCACTAGTGCAATTTATTGTAGTATCAAGAATTATTGTTACATCTACTCTAACAAAATTTTCCTACCTAAAGGAAATCAAAGAGCAACTTAAAAGTAAGAAAATAGCTGAACACCTGGTATGGGGGCTCATTTCATGTTTCACAATCATCTTAGTATTTACATTTTTCATGTTATTAGGAGACGAGAAAGTACACGAGCCTTGATTATATGTTTGACCATGATGCCTGACTTGTTGTACATTCTCATCACATTCCCATTGGGACGAGATGCACAAGAGATCGTGCAGTACAAAATAATAAAAATAACAAAGTCTTAAGTGAATCACATCCCCATCTAAGTCAAAACAATGGCAGGCTGTACAGTGTTAATTTCCCTTCTGTTCATTCGATGCATGTGCTCCCCACTATCCCATCCATAATTATGTGAAGCATAAGCGTTAGTCTGTTATCCTTAATTAATCCATTTATGTGGTATCAGGACAAAATTTGCATTCCAACTTAGCATTGTACGTTTTTGCATTCCCAAAGTTCGATAGAGCCCTACTAGATCTACGAAAGTATTAGACTAAACTTGAGAGATCCTTCCTTGCACATGGCTAAGGATAAAATATAATCCATGCTCATCGCAAAAGAAAGCACGTAGTCCAAAAGTCAAACGCTTAATGATCTAAATCGCATTAATTTGCATGTCCAATGGAAAGTATCACTACTTGTAAGGGTAATAACTGATAGAGCCGGCCTTATTATAGTTTCATAGAGATCTTTCTAGATGATATATACACCCACTTCGACGAAATGTGTCTATAATGATATTTTTGTTTTTAAAAAAATCCGTCAATATATTATTCATTGTTAAATATATTAGAGCGATTGTTGCGAAATTATTTTTTATACTTGAAATTAGTGAAGAAAGTCAGTCATTAACGGTGATGCATATATCAAAATTTATCTATTGGTATTCTTCAAAATTTTAGCTAATCCTCAATGATATTTTAGTTCAAAATTTGACGACATAAGTTTAAAAATAATAATGGATAAACGTAGCTATATGGACAGTCGCTAATAACATAGCTATAGATATGACACTCGTCATTAATTTCAAGTATAAAAAAATTTCGCAATGGTTATCATCATCATTATATATATTTAACAATGGACAATATAGTGATAAATTTAAAAAAGGTCACTATAGACTAATTTTGTTGATGGTAAGATTATCATGTACACACATGCACACATGCACCCACGTGCACACACGCGCGCGCGCACACACACACACATCGATATACGATACTTGACTTTGTTGTTAGATATTTATCCACCATCCTATCATACTGTCCTTATTTTCAAAGTTGAAGAGGAAAATCATTATCACTACAACAAAATTGATCTACAATAATAAATAATCGAGATTCGTTGTCATATCGTCAATGTTAAATTTGTAACCAGAAATATTATTCGTCATAAAATTATCTCTTGTTAATGTAATTTTTAGTTAATTTAATTCTTATTGCTAAATGTTCATGTAATAACGTTGATTTCATTAATCATTACTTATTTAGCAGTTATTACAAAAAACCTGTAATTTGAATATCAATTACCATATATTCCGATGTAAAGATTTGCCAACGAATATTATTAGTTGCCAAATTATCTTTTGTTCTTGTAATTAACAATAAATGTTACATTTACTATTAAAAGTTCATATAACAATGTATTTTCCTTATCTTATTCGTTAAATTGTATTAATCATTGCTAATTTTACTAACAATTATAAAAAAGTCAACAAAAAAGCGTCGTTATATGATTCTTTGCGGGGAATATAACAAAATACAATATTTGTTGTGAATTTGAAGAATCAAACATTCATTGTTATATATTTAGCTACATAACATAAGCCAACGAATATTACCTCTGACAATTTTTTTATAGCCATTGCGAATTTAAAGGAAGAAGCAACCAATAATAGTGGTTATAAATTTAACAATTGATATGCTGCATACACTGTGATCCTTTGAAAAGTCTCGATATCATTAAAAACACGGCGATTAATATAATTTATTTGCAATCAAGTATTACACATGCTTATACGAATTCTAACCATTACCATGCAAGTATCATACATGAATCATGAAAAATATTCATTAGTATGTTTCACCTCAAGGGAGACGCACCAAAGTATTGCAGACGCATCGCACTTAATTATTTTATTTTAAATCATGGTTTTTAAATCGATTTAAGCTACAGTATAATAGTAATATAAATGCCGACGTGTATACATGTAGTCACACCCACTAGACGTATCTGAGATTCGACATTCCAATTTTCGAAATCATTTGTTTGAAACTACAACATCATATTGTTCTATTGACTCACAGAAAGCGTATACTTTCCATGCCGTAAACAATAGATGCAAAGGTACTAAGAAAAACTCAAGTAAATTGGGAGCTCGAATAAGTTGGCAGATGCAGGTGAAAGAAACAACTAATTAACTTGCATAATGATATATATGAGTAATGGTTCCTTAAATTATATATATAACAGACATCCAATTCCCGTCAGTTACCCAGAAAAAAAGAGGGATAAACCGGGTTACCCTATGAGTAACCCTCTTTCCAAACGAACCCTTAGTCCTCTGTCCATCTTAATTATCTTAACAATGAAAACCTTCAGTTTTTTTAAAAGAAAATTTAAGTTTGTCTATGTAAATAATCACCAGAGAAAGTCAACCTTCAAGTTTGTGTTAACAATTAATGGGATGGAATGGAATCCCCATGGAAACCGCCGGCCACAGCGGACTTGGGTGTACACGGCAGACATGGCCATGCACGTGAACGTCCAGCTCCCCATGCACATGCACATGCACGTCCAAGGCCCTATAAATAGTGCCGCATCGTCCCTGCCTTCTCCTCCACAACACACCACCACACAGCAAACAATGGCTCGCAACCTAAGGATGCTCGCGGCCACGGTGGCCGTGATGCTCCTCCTTGGTACTACCTCTGCTACCAGAATCCTCACGGCTTATGCTAGTGGAGGCGGCGGTGGAGGTGGAGGAGGTGGCGGCGGTGGACTCGGAGGTGGTGGATATGGGTCAGGATCGGGAGGTGGGTCGGGTTATGGATCCGCTTATGGAGCTAGTGGTGGGAATGCATATGGCCGAGGAGGTGGAGGAGGAGGAGGTGGTGGTGGTGGGGTTGGTAGTGTAGGGTATGGGGCGGGGTCGGGAGGTGGATCGGGTTATGGGTCTTCTTCTGGAGCTAATGGTGGGAAGGCATATGGGCAAGGAGGTGGTGGAGGAGGAGGCAGTGGTGGTGGAGTCAATGGCGGTGGATATGGATCGGGATCGGGAGGTGGATCAGGTTCAGGTTCTGCTTATGGAGCTACTGGTGGGAAGGCTTATGGGCAAGGAGGTGGTGGAGGAGGAGGTGGTGGGATAGGAACTGCTGGTGGTTCAGGTTATGGGTCAGGCGTTGGTTCTGGATCTGGGAGTGGGTATGCAGGTAGCTCTCATGGTGGTGCTTATGCTAGCGGAAACGGTGGTGGTGGAGGTGGTGGAGTTGGCAGAGGAAGTGGGTATGGATCGGGGTCTGGATCAGGAGCAGGAGCAGGAAGTGGCATAGGGTTTGGTAAAGGTGGCATAGCATATGGAAGTGGTAGCGGTGGCGGTGGAGGAAGTGGTTTTGGAGGTGGCTCAGGTGGTGGATCAGGGTCAGGAGGAGGTGGTGGAGTTGGTAGAGGAAGTGGATCTGGATTAGGATTTGGATCCGGCTTTGGTGGTGGATCTGGATCTACAGGAGGCATAACACATGGAAGTGGTGGTGGTGGTGGAGGAGGAGGTGGTGGTGGCAGTGGCAGTGGAAGTAAGGGTGTTGGAGGAAACGGAAGTGGTTTTGGGTATGGTTATGGCTCTGGTCATGGAAGTGCTTATGGAAAAGGAGGAACAAGTACTGGAGGCTATGGCATTGGAAGCGGCGGTGGAGGAGGAGTTGGTAAAGGAAGTGGAAATGGGTCTGGTTCAGGCCATGGTTCTGGAAGTGGAGCCGGATCAGGATCAAGCGGAAAAGGGAGTGGAAATGGGGCAGGTTCTGGGTATGGATCTGGCTCAGGAAGTGGCTCTAGCTCAGGTTCAGCTAAGGGAGGCAGTGGAAATGGGTTGGGTTATGGATCGGGATCTGGTTCAGGTAAAGGAGGAGGAAAAGGAAGTGGGTCGAATTATGGATCTGGAGTTGGTTATGGAGGCGGCTCTGGCTCAGGTAAGGGAGTTGGTGGAAGTAGCAGTAAGGGAGGTGGCTCGGGATCTGGAAGTGGCTTCGGAGTAGGCTCAGGCAACGGAAGTGGTGGAAAGGGAGGTGGGTCAGGATATGGATCTGGTTCAGGAAGTGGATCTGGGTCAGGTAAAGGAGGCGGAGGAGGTGGTGGCAAGGGAAGTGGAAGTGGATCGGGCTCTGGAGCTGGTTTTGGCTCAGGAAAAGGAGGCGGCGGGAAGGGATCCGGAAGTGGATCGGGTTCTGGAGCGGGTTATGGTTATGGAAGTGGCTCAAGTTCTGGCTCAGGTAAAGGAGGTGGTGTTGGTGCTGGGAATGGAGGTGTAAATGGAGGTGGACGTGGGTCTTATGGTGGTGGAGGGAGCAGTAACGGAAAGGGCTCTGGATATTGGTGGCATGCTGGTCCGGGCTATGCTACAGCTGGTGGGTATGCAAGTAGTACAGGAGGGAAAGGTAGTGGCTACGGATATGGAAGCGGATCTGGATCTGCATCTAGATCAGGATCGGGCTATGCATCTGGAAAAGGTTATGGGAATGGTGTAGGTTTTGGATTTGGATATGGAAAGGGAGGAAACTATGGAGTGGGTGGTGGATCCAAGGGTGGAGTTGGTAGCGGATATGGATATGGTAGCGGATCAGGTTTTGGAAGTGGTTCTGGCTCCGGAGGTGGTGGGGGGTATGGGAGTGGAAAGGGATATGGTGGTGGATCAGGAAGCGGGAATGGTAGATTTTCTAGTTCTTCTGGACATGGTTATGTCAGTGGAACTACGAAAGGCAGTGGAGGTGGCAGTGGAAGTGGCTCCGGATATGGGTCAGGAAGTGGTTCAGGATCTAGGATAGGTGGTAAAGGGAATGCTTATGAAAGTGGAAGCGGTAAAGGAAGTGGCGGAGGATATGGAAGTGGAGGTGGAGGTGGTAGTGGTTTTGGTTATGGATCAGGAAGTGGTTCAGGTTCAGGTAGCTCAAGTGGTCGAGGTTATGCCTCAGGAAGTGGCGGAGGTGGCGGAGGATATGGTAATGGAGGCGGTTTTGGACGAGGTTATGGAAGTGGATCTGGTGTGGGGTTCGGTTCTAGCTCCGGTGGTGCATCTGGTTATGGAAGTGGCTCAGGAGGCGGCGGAGGTGGAGGATATGGCAATGGATATGGTTCTGGTTCTGGCTCTGGTTATGGAATTGGAGATTCCTCCTAGTAATTCCAAGTATCTATTTTAGATTACAAATAGCATTTGGGGTTTGTTGTATCTTCAAGAATAAATTTATTATTATTATTGTAAGAATAAATTGTATTCCCTTCTGGAAAATTAAATAAATTCACGTTGAAGACTTTCTCTTGTTACTCTTTCTTTTTCACTCATTCCTGTATACTTTACATTCAAACACAAAACTGTAGCCATTGATAATAGGAAGTAAATAAAAAGATAAGTACCTCATTATTCTTCATTCTAATCAATGTTCTTCATGAGTGTCAAAAAATAACAACAAACAATACTGCATGCACTGAAACAAATAGATCAATGCAAATCGACTAATCACAAAACAATAAAAATCTTATCCATGTATTAGAGAAGGGGAGTGAATATCTTTAAAGTAGCAGTTCCTAAACAATACATCAGCTGCTACTTACCCAAAGAAACACCCCCATGTGACAATACAATAAAAATCTTCTCATTTATACACTGAGAAGAAGCGACCGATCAAAAAAACATTTGAAGTCTATCTTCCCGGGAGAAAACCCTAATTCCAAAAAAATATCTTTTGGGTGATTGGACATAGTTCGAACAAGTGCTCATAAGTTTCCGAGGCATTTTCACTGAGATAGCATCTATTAACCGAACTAATTATCATTTTGAAGAACAAGTCCTGGGTGTTTATTTTATGATGCATCAGCAACCATAGAAAATAGGAAATCCTAGGATCAAAGAGCTTAGACCAAATCTTAGAATTAAAAGAAGATTCAATAACCCCTTCTACGAGAAGGTTGTATATCAATTTCTTAAGGTCCACCACATTGCAACAGTCAATCAAAGGGTAGCACACAACGATCACAATCATCCGAACCAAGAGGAGCAGCCGGTCTTTGGAAGGTGGCTTTCAAGTTCACAGCCTGAGTCCAGTGCTCAATTGGGATTCCAGAAGCCAGTTACTTGAACCAAATTTTTTTAGCCCTCCAAGAGCTCATGCCATCCTTGACAGAGAAATTTTTGTTGCAAGAGAGCGTCCAAATTTCTGGGAAGTTATCGTTCAGAGGTTTACACCCGCTTTACACCACCACAACACCATGATGAATCTGTGATTCATCGTCTTTATTCTTTTATTTTAGCTAAAATCCTTGATAAAATACATGTAAATATCAACTAATTCCATCTAATTAACATTCTAATCACAAATATTAATATTATATATTTAACACTTATTTTTACCAAAATAAAAGAATAAAGATAAAAAGAAAAGAAAAATAAAAGAAGGATGCATATGTAATATACAGACTGATCCTAATCCCGAGACCAGGTCAATATTGATCGGGTCGACAAAAAAATAAGTAGAGGGAGATAAGGATCATAACTTATAAAAATACCAAGAAAATCAAGACCAAAAATATAATTTACCTATTTTTCACTTTGTAAATACTTCACATATTTTATTCATAATCAAAACCACTTCAAATCAAAATACTCCTTTTGTAGAAGTTGTTCATAAAAATATATATTATTTTATAGAAATATTAGAAAATATTTCGGCATAAAAATAAAATAACCGCAATGAACCGGAAAAGCCGTAAAAGCCGACTTCCAAGGTTCATATCTATTTATAAAAAACTCCAAAATGACCAAACTCACTTTTAAAATCTGTTTTGTACATAGTACTATTTATTTAAAATATTAGAAAAATATTCGGATAAAACCGGTGAGTTTCGGCTTTTTGGATTCCGTTGTATATATGTATTATATGTAGAATCTTCCCGGATTTTTAATTAAATAACCGTAAACCGTATTTATTTAATTCTTTTTTTAAAATCATCTAAAATTGTATAAAATATAAAAATAAAAATAATTTAAATTATTAATAAAATCCGGAAGCCTGAAGCCGCTACTTTTTTTGTCCGGGCCTCATAACTCGGTCGTATGAACTCCGAATTGAGCAAACTCGGCCACTAAAATTATATTTTTCAATTATCTACATAATGACATAGTTTCGCTAAAATCAGAGTTAATGCGAAAAACGCGGTTTTGGGGGTCCGTAGTGGTATAATTGTACAATAAGTTGTGACTTATATTATTATTTAATACAGTAATCCTTTATTTTTATTTTTAAAAAATAATATTTCATTTATTTACTTATTTAAATTATTTATTTTATTAATTTATTATTTTAATTAATTAATTATCTACTTAATTATTTAAATAATACTTAATTACCTACTTAACTACTTAATTATATACTTAATTACTTAATTAATTATTTAAATAATTTATTAATTACATTTATTTATTTACTAATTATTTAATTTCGAAATTATTATTATTAATTAATTTTAATTATTAATTATTTAGTTACATTACTTTTATTTTTTTATTTTCCTTCTCTCATTTTCTCCCCTACTTTCTCTCTCTTACTTTACCTTTTCTTTCTCCCCATTCCCTAGGTTTTCTCTGTTCCCTCTCCAAAGCCGCCTCCGCCAACCGCCAACCAACGTCCCCAACGGCCGGCCGTTCTCCTAACCTCCTTGCTTCGCGTCACCTCCACGGTGACCAGATCCCGCAACCCCTATTTATACCTGTCAACCCCCTCCAACTCGGACATCCGCCATTAGCTTCCACATCCTTCTCCGTGAGCTCCGAGAGGAAGAGAGCGGTGACAGCGCACCCTCGTCAGCGAGCGAGAGAGCAAGGAAGTCGGCGAGATCGACGCCGGAGTGTTGCGCCGCCGTGTAGCTCCGTGCTCAGCCCCCGCGTGCGCCACGCGTAGAGGCCATCATCCAGGAGCTCCGCCCGTGCTCCTCCACAGGCGCACCTTCCGCTGACCCCCTTCATCTCCAGTTCATCCAGGTAGGATCTCCTGTGATCTCATATCTTCCTCATTCCCTTCGTTTTTCTCATGTTCCTCTTCTTCTGTTCCTTCCTCTACCTTCTCATCTCAATCCTTTCCGTTTCTCTCTGTATCCCTCTTCGAGTTCTAGCCATTTTCCTATTCTATCCTTCAAATCCAATTAACGTCGTTTCCATCAACTGCAATCATTTCTAGATCCAATTCTATTATCAACTCCATTTTTTTTTTGCATGTTGCACTCGAGTTTATCTCTATGGTTTTCAGCATGGAGCCAACCGTTCACATCTTCTCCACTTCGTATCACCATCACGCATAAGCATTTTTCTATATTTTTTCCCACGCACCCACTCATTATAAATTGAATCTGAAGACTCTGAACGTGTTTTATTTGTTCTCAAAATTCCACGCTTTATATTTAGTCAGATTTGAATTTGCTTGTTGTATGCGTGGAGTGCGTGTTCTGTAAATTTCGATTGTTGGAGACCCTCTGTCGAGTTGACGAAACAAACTCACATTCGAGACGAAATGTAAAAGTCGTGAAGGTTTTGTCTTCAGGAGAAAACTCAGAAGGATGAATATGGCAAGATATTGGGTCTTCTAAAGCTTGGGTTATTTTCGCTTTACAAGTTACGTATAATATAATTAGGGTAAAATGGGTCTACCCCCTTCAGGGGGAGCTAACTTGGCTCCCCCGTCCTATTTTCCCTGTTTTTTTTTTAATTTTTTTCCGTAGATTTTCATCAATATATCCTTATATTATGCTATTAAAATTTCGTGCGAAACATAGACTCATACGGCCTCCATCCAGACGTGGTCATTTTTAGCAATTCTGTTACCTTTAAAAAATGACTGTCTGGATGGAGCCCGTAGAAGTCTCTGTTTCGCAAGAAATTTTAATAGCCTAATATAGAGATATAGTGATGAATATTCACAGAAGAAATTTTCAAAAAAAATAAAAAATAGGCGAAATGGCGTGGGAGAGCCAAGTTAGCTCCCCCCTTAGGGGCAGCCATATTAAACCCATATAATTAATATCATTAGCTAATATATATTGCTCTATTATTTATGTAAAAGAGGATGTTTCCTAAACTAAAACCGGATCAGACGTAAGTATGAGCTCCTAAAGTTGATGAACTATGGGGCATTGCACCTCAAAACGCTCAACCGCAACAAACACATTCGGGATGCTATTCAGAAAAATAAAAATAAAAATGCTTCCCCAAGGTTGTAAGCATTTTTGGTATTTGGTCTGCTTGCTTGTAAACAACTGAGTTATCCATGACAAATAACTAAGATTGCGGAAGAGAATCGATGGAATCGGAGGAACATTGAGCTCACCATTAGCGGTACATTGCATGTTGGTCGTTTGAAATTGGTAGAGGCAATGCTCAACAACTCTATGAACATGGTGATGATATAGATGAAGAGAATATCTCACCTCTACGAACCACTTCTCAAAATCCTCAATGACAATTTCAGATCTAGCTTGTACCCATATATCTGGCAAATACCCGTATACCCAATGGGTACCCACAATTTAATACAATAAAATGTTAAACTATTCATAAATGTGAATAAGATTTTCACACATATATTAAACAGAGGGAGATCATGTAATATGATGGTACACAAAGATCTGCCATGTATAGGGAATATTAAAGATTTACATATATTAAGTGTTTACCTCTTTTGGGTTGATAATTTATATCTATTTAAAATATGAAAAAGTAGCTGAAAATGAATAAATAGATAGAGGAGAAAATTGAGTTGGATTTTTATACATGTAAATCGATACTTATTAGATAAGAAGTAAATTTAATGAGTTTGTCTAAAATGCAACACATATCTATATTTATTTTTATTTTTATTCAAGTTTGGTATGGGTTCGGGTTCGGGTACACATAAAGCAATCCTAAACCCATACCCATACCCACATAGTTAGTAAATTCAAAATCCAAACCCATCCAAAAGTAAATGGGACGGATTTCGAGTCCGTATATGAGGCGGATCCGGCTCGGATACGAAACGAGTATACCCAGATTGACATCCTTAAATTACAGAGGTCGGGGTATAAAAACAAAGATAATATAAGGATCGTATTGGACACGATTTTAGTAGCCGGAGCTCGAAAGAACCAACTGTGAAAAACTTATACTTTGTATTTTCATCTTGATCTCTCTAGAATTGCTAACTTGGTACCGTATCCTTTGTGCACTAATTCCCAATTTTTCAACGTCCAATCTTAATGGAAAATATTGGGGAAATAAGCACGCATAGAGCTCCTCGGACTTTGACCTGTGAACCTCCAAACTAAATATACGCACATTTGATCTCTTCAGCTTTGTAGTGATATTCCTTTCCAAATTGGTGATTAACTTTGTGTATAATAGGAAGCAAAGTTGGAAAGGAGATCCTTTCTCTCTTCACATTGGGATTCCTACAAAAAGCATGATATTTATCCATCCCTGAGATCATCACTCGCCCTCTTTGATTGTCTATTCATGATATCCTTTTCCTCCCTTTTCCTTTCTATCAGCCCCACGGAAGCTCAGAAAAAACAGCGGGAAACTTATTTAACATGTTTTATTTTCTTAATGGACCCCAATTATAAATTATAAAGGGATTTTTACACACATGATCCTGAGTAATTTCGCAATAACATTTATAACCCTGCATAATAACGAATTACATTACAAACCCCGAGTAATGCTTAACTCTTACATGACATAACCTCGTGTTATATTCCGTTTGGGATATCCGTTGTATGTGATGGTTTCCATCGAAAAAGACAAAACTACCCCTAAAACTTATTCATATTTGCAAACCATGCCGCCTCCCCTAGCAGCTCCAAGCCCGCCGCCGTCGAGATTCTCCTTCAGCTCGAAGCCCCGACCAAGCTTTCAGCCCTCCTCCCGCAGCCCTGCTTCGAAGACCTCTCGAAGCCCCCCCTCCCCCGAGCAGAGCTCGAAGTCCGCCACTGAGCAGCGACCCCCCCCCCTCCTGGGCAGCGACCGCCCCTCTCGAAGGCTCCCTCCCTCCTGTTGTCGCCGAGCTTCTCCTTCACTACTTGAAGCCCCCCGCACGACCGAGCTTTCAGCCCTCTTCCCGCAGCCCTGCTTCGAAGATCTGTCGAAGCCACACCCCCCCCCGAGCAGAGCTCGAAGCCCGTCGCCGCCGAGCTTCTCCTCCACTCGAAGGCCCCCACGCAATCGAGCTTCCAACCCCCTCCCTCCTCTCTCCTTCCCGAGCAGCGACCCCCCCTCCCCTGCTGAACAGCGACCCCAGTGCGACCACACACCCTCTTCCACGCAGTGCTCCTTCCCGAGCTTTCAGCCCCACCGCACAGCGCTCCTTCCCGAGCTTTCAACAGCAGCAACCCCCATGGAACCCCCCCCCCATGTGACAGGACTTTGAGCCCCTCCCCGCCCGCGCCGACCTTCGAGCGGCCAAGTTCCTCGAGGTCATCCTTCGGAACCCCCAAAACCCACCCGACCGACCTCCTCCTCCTCTCGTATCCCTATCGAAGCCCCCCGCCAACCACCTCTTGCTCGCCGCTCGAATCGTGTCGTCCCTACAAGTTGAGGTGCGAGGTCGGAAGGGAGAGGTTAATAGGGAGATGATCGGTCGACGACGGGAGAAGGGGAGGAGGTCGGAGGGGGTGAGGGTGAGGGTGAGGGTGGAGGGAGAGGGATTTTTGTTTATTTCCTAACTGTTGGATTGAGGATGAGTTAGATTAACTCATACATATGGTTGAGTTAACATATTAAATTAACGGAGGGTTATAGGTGTGAGACTGAGTGATTATTTAGGGTTTCTCATGTAATTCGTGATTATGCAAGGTTATGAATGTTGATGTGAAATTACTCAAGGTTATGGGTGTAAAAATCCCATTATGATATGCATGGATTTTTTTGACAATCGGGCTCGGATTGCAGGAGGTCGCATCGAGTCTAGGACGCAATGACACCATGGTCATACTAGACAACCACATCAGCAAGCCTGAGTGGCGTTGCGCAAGAACTGACAGGAACGGCTTCTTCGGAGACGAGGACTTCAACCCGGATGCCTAGATCTGTGGGCTCGCACAAATGGCAACGATATTCAACAGCTCGCCAAATTTTTTTTTTTTTGAAACCAAAGCACTTCGGGGGAACCACACCGTGGTGTTCGCCCCAAAAATTTTATTAAAAAACGTTGAAGGGGAGAAGACGGAGGAAAAGAGATACAGACGCGAAGGATCGAGTGGATCCCGCCTGAGGCCCCAGCCCAAAAAAGTAAGAGCACACGTCAAAAGCATTACAGGAGCAGCCAGTCATTCATAAGTAGATCAACGTGTGCTAAGACATTCTCCTTGTAAAACCTTTGACCCCTGAAAATCTTTGCGTTCCTAGCGATCCACAGCGCCCAGAGACAAGCGAAGGGGCGGAGCAACTCCCTCCTTTGCCGATCAGCATTTGAGCGCATAGAGTCCTAGAACGAGTCAGCCGAAGATGCGTTGACCCAAGAAGTATTGAGGTCATCCCAGATCGTGCAAGAGCTCGGACAAAGGAAAAAAAGGTGCTGCAAAGTCACCACATTGTCGCCACACAGCACACATTCCAGGGAGTCAGTCCCCGAGATAAGCTTTGCACATCTATCTCGGGTCAAGACCCTCCCACGTCTCAAAAGCCAAAGGAAGAAAACCACCCTCTCTGGTAGCTTTATGTGCCACAGTCAACCAATATCCTTGCAGAGGAGGTTTCGGTCAGATGTCTGTTGCTGCGAGATCACCTTGAACGCCCTCCTCGAAGAGAAAATGCCGTCGCGCCAAACCCAATGATCCCTGGTAGTCGAAGGCTTTGGCGCAGCCCTAAGGTGTTGGAGTAGCCTTAAGAAGTCATCAAATCGCTCGTCTGAAAGGTTGCTAGCAAAAGTAGGGAACCACTCGCCCCCGCTCCAGGAGGACGCCACCGACACGCTAGAGTCAGAAGCCAGAGCATAGAGACGAGGGAAAGAGACAGCAAGAGAGGTGTCCCCCGCCCAAGCGTCACGCCAGAAGAGGAAAGAATTGCCATCCCCCAGCGCCGGCTTGAACAGGTGAGAGAAACGCTTAACCGCCGAAGCGATCCCCCTCCAAAAAGGGGTTCCAGAGCGCATAGAGTCGGCGTCCCGCATCATATCCACCCCGATCGAAAGAACATCCCGCAACATCGAAGGAAAGAACCCGATGGCGCTACCCCAAAGTCTGTTGACCCACTTTAGCATCAACGCGTCGTTAACCAAATCCAGCCTACGTATGCCGAGACCACCATCGCATTTTCTTTTCGCCACCTCCTTCCATGCCACGAGATGGATGCCCCGCGCTGCGGGACCCCTTCTTCCCCACAGAAAGCTCCGCATAAGGCCCTCAAGACGCCTCTTAATCCCCACCGGGATAGCCCAATTCGACAGGAAGTAAACGGGAATAGAGGCAAGGACCGACCTAATAAGCACGAGTCGGCCACCCCGAGATAGCATAGCCGCACTCCAACCAGCAAGCCTCCTCTCCGCCTTGTCCATCACCCTGTTCCAATGAATCAATCTTGGCCTTCTCGCGCCCAGCGGCAATCCCAGATAATCGATCGGCAGAGAAGATGGGGGGGCTTCCCAAAAGTACGCCACACGCCGCCGCGAACCGCTCATCCCAAGCGAAAGGAATCACTTTTGACTTGGATTGGTTGATGCGGAGCCCCGAGAGCTCACTAAAAATGGTCAAGGTGACCGCCATCCCTCTGACCTCCTCCAAGCCCCCCTCGATGAAGGCGATGGTGTCATCCGCATATTGTAGAGTAGGAGTGTTCCTGAAGTCGCACGAGAAGCCCGATGAGAAGCCCCGCGCGACCACCCTATCCGCCATTCTTGGAAGCACATCCGCCGCAATAACGAAAAGCATGGGTGCCAGAGGGCACCCCTGCCGGACACCCCTCCTAGGCTGAAAGGGGCTACCAACGATACGGCCATTTAGCATGATAGAGAAAGACGCCGTAGTGACGCATCGGCGTATCCAGGAGATCCACAAATTTGGAAAACCACGAGCACGCAACACCGACCAGAGAAAGTTCCAGTCCAAGGAGTCGTAGGCTTTTGTGAAGTCCACCTTCCAAAGAATCCCCTGCTTCCCCCTCCTCAACCAACTGTCAACCATCTCCGAGGCAAGAGCCGTCACATCGGAGATCAGGCGGCCAAGAATGAAAGCCACCTGCGAGGGATGGATCAAATCGTCCAGCACCACCGCAAGCCTCCTCGCCAGCACTTTCGCAACAATCAAGTATAAAGCATTTGAGATAGCAATCGGCCGAAAGTCCTCAATAGCAAGTGGAGATTGAGATTTAGGAATAAGAACAATAAGAGCCCTATTGATCCCATCAAAGCCCAAGTTTCCCGCACAAAATTCCGCAACCACCTCCCAGACCTCCAACCCTACCACCTCCCAGAAATCTTTGTAAAAGGCAATAGGAAAGCCATCGGGACCAGGCGAGGCATCGGCATTGAGATCCCAGACAGCAGCCTTGACCTCGTCGAAGGAGATCTCCTTAATCAACTCCGCACAACGCGCGGACGAGAGCTTCGCGTCATCTTCCCCCACCCAGCACCAGCGACGAGGCATGCGAACCGAAGAGAAGTCCCTGAAGTAGTCGGCCACCGCATTCCCAACCGCCTCCTCGCCCACCACCTCGCGATCCCCGAAGGAAATCGACCGAATCAAGTTTGACCGCCTCCTGTTAGAGGCGACCCTGTGAAAGGAGGAGGAATTTGCGTCTCCTTCCTTGATCCACTATCATTGGCATGAGCCTACGGAACGAACTTCACAGGCCACGTCAGAATATAATGGATTGGTACAAGTAAGCCCCGATATTCGAACTGCTTGTACTCGTACAAATATGAAGTAAATATACCTTCTCATCTGATCAGGTACATGGCAAGGGGAGCTCGTGCAGTTCACTCAGCAAATCCAAACCTTCTGGTGATACTCTCAGGATTAAACTCGACGACGACTTCAGCTTCCTCCGAAAGAAGCCAATCGACGTCCCGTTCACAGACAAGCTGATCTATGAGTTCCACTGGTACGGGCCCTGCAAGGAAGCTACTACCTCAGACAGGGGAAGGTAGAACTGGACGAGTCCGTCGGGGTCTTGAATTGGATTTGGAATGGGATGAGGAACATCACATTCCTGAATAGGATTGCATCTATTCAACTTCCATTCCAAGGTATCTCCAGACTCCATCTCCCTACTCAACCCATTGATATCTCGTGAATCTAAATCTGATCGGCCCACGTAAA
Source organism: Ottelia alismoides (assembly GCA_037367405.1). Taxonomy (NCBI): domain Eukaryota; kingdom Viridiplantae; phylum Streptophyta; class Magnoliopsida; order Alismatales; family Hydrocharitaceae; genus Ottelia; species Ottelia alismoides. The sequence goes on from JAZKJV010000230.1 coordinate 675,703, forward strand.
TCAGGTCCCGGATTCTTGGAGGCTCTGTTACACAGCCTGCTGTTTCATCCGGCAACCGGGCTGTGCATGACGAAGAGCTACAATGCCCACCCGCCACAGTTACGCCCATGTGGGGAATCACAACGATGGAGCTACACTAGCCAGATGAAAGTAATTCTCACGGACAGTATGGAGTGTCTTTTGGTTGCTGGAATCGGGGAGATTCCAGTACTGGGAGGGAGTGTGGTGGTTCGAACGCACCGTGGGAGACAATTTCTGCTTCAGGAATGCATCTGGCTTCACGGATCGGCAAAGAGAGCATGTGTTTGGACGTGCGAGAGGACGGCCAACTTGTGACGAACCATTGCAAGTATTTCAGCAGGGAATGGAACTGTGATGTGGACAGCCAGTGGTTCAAGATCATCAACAATACAGAGTGCAGGCTTTAGGAGGACTTTGTATGATTCTTCTAACCCATATAGGATTTCCCAAGATAGATCACAGTCTAAAGATCGAGATTATGATAGTTCTCTTTTTCTGTCAAACAAAAATCTACTCAAAAGTTTCATGTTCATGTTCAAGAAAGATACGATTAAAAATCTTGGAACCATCAAATCAAACATAGCAAAATCAAATGAAGAAGAGGAGGACGAAGATCTTCAGAGATTGGGAGCGAAGACTTCTTGTCTTGGTTGATTCCGATTACTTCTTATCAATGCTCAACTAAAACGACACGATCTTGGCTCTACAACGGTACAAAAGTCTTACAACTCTTGAATGATATTTGAGGATTATCATTGATGGTCTTGCAAAAAAGGAAAGGTTTGCAACTGTGTTTGGACGTATCAAGGATAGATATGATTTGATCTATGGATCTCGTAGTCATATATTTGAGATTTCTCATGTCTTCATCGTAAGCTTTGTTCTTCAAACCTTTCGCAATGGTTGACTTGATTAAAACTGGGTTCTTGCTAAGGTAGATAGATACCAAGACCACCTATGGCAATGACGAGATCATCTTGATCTCTAGAGTAGATCACCCCTAAACCCATAATGTATTCCTTGGATACCTAAGTGGAATTTCACTCAAAGCTAAACAAGTCAAATCAGATATAGGGAGGCTCCTCTTAGGTTCATCTCATTCAAACTGAGATGTCGATAACGTTTCCTTGGGAACGTAAATCATGCAGAAAACGATTGCTCATTTTGCCGTATGCACAACATATCCATCCCCCGCTTCCAAGCCAGTGAGAGGAGAGGGCTTTCGCTTTGAAATAGAGATGGGCAGATACAACTAGACGAGGATTTTGGGTGATGAAGAGATTTTCTTTCATTGAACTCGTAATCTGCTCATAAACCGGCAAACTATACCCTATTCTGCACTACAGATTTTAGCCTCCGGACCGCTATCCATTAGCAACCCACCATATAGCAGGTGCTGTAAATCACGCCAGATATGTGATGTACTACCATCTAGCATCCACATCCCATACTATAATATTTCAAATATAAACCAAGCTGTTCCAATTAAATCCCCCTTCTCATGCCACAAATTTATTAGCTAAGCATACCAAAAATCATAGAATACCAACTGCAAAATTCTCATACAGAATTCCCTAGAGTGCAAATCTTCAATTTGATCCAGTTGTTTAGAGGGATCAAAATTTATTAATGGGGCGTAGCATAATGCAAAAAGCACACGGTAAAGCACGGTAGACAATGACCATTAAATGGATGCAGCAAACCTAACTTGGAGATCCCCGTGTGCTATAATGATACTATTTGAAGGTTGATGTCGCAATCAGACGGGGGTCAATCCGACAACACCTGCATTATGTGCAAGGATGAATCATAAATGTGAGGTATTACATGCATCACTAATACGAAGCCATAACAAAATGTTAGAGATACTGAAAGGCAAAACTCAAGAAAATAATGCAGGCAGACACATACACAATCGACTTGTTGATTCTAACTTAAACCTAGTTGATTGATACACTGACCATGTCACTTGACGGCAGAGTTTTCTACAACGCTACTTGCAATTTTGTAAGTATATGAAACTGTCCATCAAAAGCCTTCCGTGCCCTATTCGACAATGGCATCCCATGGCATTCCCCTTCTATCAGTTTCTAGATCGAACCGATATTATATGAACCACCATAAGATAAGGTGATGTTGGGAAAAATAAGAAACCTGTTTATTCCTTGTTAGAATAATTTTTCTATTTAGTAATTAGTTGTCCCGTCTTATGTAATTTACCCTCAGAGCTTTTCTCCTATATAAGAGAGCTCTAGGGTTTTCTGGTTTTTATCTGATTTATTCCCTTCCAACATGGTATCAGAGCGACGGTCCTAGGCCGGAGTTCTTAAAACCCTAATCCTAACCCTACCCCACCCGCCGCCATTTCTCTCTCTCTCTCTCTCTCTCTCTCTCTCGATTTCGAGATCGGCGCCAACATCTCGACCCACCATCGCCGATCAACGCACATGTGCGCCAGCGTTCGCACGATCATCACCTTGCCTGCGTTTGCGTGATCATCATGAGATCACCTTGCACCCTCTCGCCTGCGATCAACGCACTACGCAGAAACTGCGCCTGCGATCTGGAGCGTGACGCGTCGCCTGGCGCCCTCTCGCCTGGCGTCCTCTCGCGAAGCCTGGCGTCCCCACGCAGGTCTGTAGCGCGCATCATCTCCTTCGCCTGGCGTGCTCTCGCCTGACCACCTGTAGCGCGCTGTGCTGTAGCGCGTCGTCCAATGCACTCAAGTCGGTGCAAGCAAGTCATCTAGCGTGTTCTCTCGCCTGGAGCGGGTCATCTTGCGCGATCATCAACCCTTGTAGCGCGCAGTCCAGTGCAAGCAAGTCATGTGTGTGTGCACTATATGCCCTAGCCGTGCTTCTTTGAGTATGGAGGAAGTTGTGGTTTGAGTCTATGTACAAGTAGACGCTGTCGTCTAATAGTGTAACCCCAGTTACAGGTTATTGTTGTCGTCATGTCAGACAACAAGGTAGATTTTCCATCTCTGGGTGCCTTCAAAGGTCCAGCACCCGTTGTAAAGATGGATGGTACGAACTATGAACTGTGGGCCATGCAGTTCATGAGTCTTATGCAGTGCAATGGCAAGAAGCATATCCTCACACAAGAGGAACCTGTTGACAAGACTGGGGTTAACGCCTCATGGGAGGCTGATGATGCTTATGCGCGTGTTTGGCTATCCGGTACTGTGTCCATGGAAATAGCCAACGACATTCTGAGTCAACCCACTGCGAAGGCTATGTGGGATATCCTGGCAGCCACATATTCTCCAGCGAAGAACGAGTCCAAGATCTTACAACTCCAGCATGACATCTTTACCTCGAAGCAGAACGGGTGTCCTCTACATACCCTGTACACCTCTCTGAGGGGTATGTTTGAGAAGCTACACGGGTACATTCCATTGACAGCTACACCGGAGCAGCTCAAAGCATACAGGGACTCGGTGATGACTGGAGTGTTTCTAGCAGCCCTTGATCCAGAGTATGATGCCGCCCGAGCACAGATTCTTACAGATGCCACCATACCACCTATGGAAGAGGCCTATCGCAGATTGAGTAGACTCTCCATATCTCATAGTGGAGTTCCAACACCTTCAGCCATGGCATCTTCTCGCGGCAGAGGAGGCTATTCCCATTTTCGAGGTAGAGGTGGTCGTGGTCGAGGAGGAGGTAACAGACCTCCTAGACAGCCGTGCACCTATTGTCGCAGGACTGGACACACTGAGGAAACATGCTATTCTAAGCATGGGTTTCCTACTACTACGACACGTGTGGCGGAGCAGGCTCAGCAGAAAGGGGGTTCTTCCCTTGTCCCGGACCAGAGGTTTGAGGAGCTAGTATCGAGACTTCGGGAGATCATGCCTGGCCAGGGACCAGCTAGTACTTCAGGATCTTCAGAGATAGCCGGCTCAGCATCAGCATCTTCTTCAGGTAGAACGTATGCACGTACTAGTTGTTACAGAGCAGATCTATCAGAATGGATTATGGACTCAGGAGCATCTCACCATTTATGTGGTGACAAGAAGCAATTGGATGATTTTATTGCGACTCAGACAGGACGCTCCGTGGTAATTGCTGACGGAACACACTCGCCCATTACTGGTCAGGGGGAGGTGCAATTGACCCCTGGGATACGACTTCAGAACGTTCTTTATGCTCCTGATTTTTCCATGAATCTACTATCCATTAATCAAATTACTAAAGATTTACATTGTCGTGCCATATTTGACTCATCTGCTCTTGTGTTTCAGGACATCCTCACGGGCAGAGTGATTGGAACTGGCTGTGAGCAAGGGGGTCTTTATAGACTGGTGCAATCTCCTTATGCTGGTGTCTCTTCTATGAGGGCTGGATCTGTCTCACCCTACACGTGGCATCTCCGATTTGGTCATCTTCCGTTACAAAAGATGGTCCGTATTCTTCCACAGATTTCTTCCAAGTCTAATTTTCAGTGTGAGGCATGCCAACTTGGCAAACATCACAGGTCGTCATTTCAGAGTCGTATAGGTCCAAGTTGTCATGGTCTGTTTGAGCTGCTACATTTTGATATTTGGGGTCCCAGTCGTGTCCCTGATCTTCAAGGACACAGGTTTTATCTTGTTGCAGTTGATGAATTTTCTAGGTTATGTTGGGTTTTTCTACTTAAAAATAAGTCTGATGCTGCGTCTGTTATCCAGTCTTTCATTATTGAAATAAAAAATATTTATTCTGCTAGAGTGAAGTTCATACGGTCTGATAATGCTCTTGAATTATGTAGTTCTCATATCTCAAAATTTCTTATGTCTCATGGAATTGTGCATCAGAAGTCATGTGCTTACACCTCCCAACAAAATGGGGTGGTTGAGAGGAAACATCGTCATTTGTTGGACATTACCAGGACCCTTTTGATTCAGAGCCGTGCCCCTCACTCCTAATGGGGAGATGCGGTTCTAACTGCTTGTTATCTGGTCAACCGTATGCCTTCGTCAGTGTTAGGAGAGAAGATCCCGTTCTTGACTGCGTTTCCCGAGAAGGATCTTTTCTCCCTAATACCACGCGTCTTTGGGTCCGTAGCTTTTGTTCATTGCTTCTCTCCTGGTCTTGACAAGCTCTCTCCCAGAGCTGTTAAATGCGTTTTTGTGGGTTATTCCAAAATCCAAAAAGGTTATCGGTTTTGATCCAGTTAGACGACGGTACTATGTTAGTGCTGATGTCACCTTCTTAGAGTCTATTATGTATTTTTCTCCTACAGGTGACAGACTCACTCACTCAGACGAAGGAGATGATATCTATGTGCCTCCTCCTCCATCTGTTCCATGCTCTACTCTGCCACCACCACCACCACAGCCTATACCACCACCACCACCACCAGCGTCTACTTTTTATCCTCAGGTCTATCAGCGTTGACCCTCTGCTCATGTGCCTCCTCCATCATCCAGCACGCCCGAGGTATGTAATGAACATTTGAGAACTACTAATGGCACGGGTGATTTGCATGCGCAACAGATGTACAAGGTACAGATGATACTACCACTACTCCAGTTGATGATCTCGATCTTCCTATTGCCCATAGAAGGCAAAAGCGTGCGCGGACAATGAATCCCAAATATGGGATGGACTTTGGATCACAGGCCTGTTTAGAGCGGTTGTCCCCGGACTTTCGCAAGTTTGTTCTTGGGTTATCAGCAGTGGAAATCCCAAGGTCATATCAGGAGGCACTACAGAGTAGTCCATGGCGGTTGGCTATGGAAGAGGAGATGGCGGCGTTGCAGTCGCGGGGTACGTGGAGTATTGTCCATCCTCCACTAGGTACGTCCATAGTAGGTAGCAAATGGATCTTTACTGTTAAGCATCGAGCTGATGGTACGGTTGATCGATACAAAGCCAGGCTGGTTGCTCGTGGGTTCATCCAAACGTATGGGGTGAACTATCAGGAGACGTTTTCTCCAGTAGCACGTCATTCTACATTACGGATTCTTATTGCAGTTGCTGTTGTCCGTGATTGGCCCCTTTTTCAGCTGGATGTCAAAAATGCTTTCTTGTATGGTGACTTGCAGGAGGAGGTTTATATGCAGCAGCCACCTGGGTTTGCTGCTGAGGGGGAGTCCAATATGGTGTGTCGTCTTCATAAGGCCATATATAGCTTGAAGCAAAGTCCACGGGCCTGGTTTCAGAAGCTCTCGGAGTTGATTGAACAAAAAGGCTTTGTCAGATCTACAGCAGATCATACTCTTTTTGTAACGAGAGGCCAGCAAGGTGTGGTAATCATCTTAGTGTACGTTGATGATATTGTTATCACTGGTAGTGATGAACAGGGAATTCAAGCAGCCAAGGACTTTCTTAGCGAGCAGTTTGTTACGAAGGATCTGGGTACACTTCGTTACTTTTTGGGATTGGAGTTTGCCCGAAATGGGCAAGGTATGGTAATGACGCAACAGAAGTATGTTACTGATTTGTTATCCGAGACATGAATGGTAGAATGTAGACCAGCTACTACTCCTATGGATCCTAATGTTAAACTTTATGATGATGGCTCTGATGAGGTGGACAAGAGACGATATAGAGAGCTTGTGGGGAAGTTGTTGTACGTGACTATTAGCCGGCCTGATATATCCTTTGCCGTTAGTAGGGTAAGTCAATTTATGGAGCAACCCAGGCAGGCTCACATGAATGCTGTTTATATGATTCTGAGATATCTGAAGTCTTCCCCAGGTGCTGGTCTTCTGTTTAGAAAAGACACCTCTATATCTGTCACAGGTTGTGCCGATGCAGACTATGTTGGGTGCCCTAATGATAGAAAGTCTACTTCAGGATTTATCGTATTTGTTGGGAGCTCACCAGTAGCTTGGAAGAGTAAGAAACAATCGGTCGTGGCTCGATCCAGTGCAGAGTCAGAATATAGGGCAATGGCCCAAGGTAGTGCTGAGATGATGTGGGTAAAATCAGTTATGACTGATTTAACTATTGAAGTACCTCTTCCTATGCATCTCAAATGTGATAATCAGGCAGCCTTGTTTATTGCCAATAATCCAGCCTTCCACGAAAGGACAAAGCACGTTGAAGTGGATTGTCATTATACACGGGACTTGATCCAAAAGGGACACATTTCTACTTCTTATGTATCGTTAGGGGAGCAGATAGCAGACATGTTCACCAAAGCTCTTGCTAGAGGCCCTTTTCATCTTTGTTGTTCCAAGCTGAGCATGTTAGATATATATGCTCCAGCTTGAGGGGGAGTGTTAGAATAATTTTTCTATTTAGTAATTAGTTGTCCCGTCTTATGTAATTTACCCTCAGAGCTTTTCTCCTATATAAGAGAGCTCTAGGGTTTTCTGGTTTTTATCTGATTTATTCCCTTCCAACATTCCTTAAGCCTTAGCTCTCTTATATAGAGAGGTCTATTGTAACATTTAGGCTAGGTAACATAGACTTTTATACTAAGCCTACAATTTAGAAATGTGGCGATCGGATGCAGACGAATGTTATCATATATATGCATGCTAAGTCCGATACAACTAGTGACGGATACGAGGAAGGCGACATTATTCATTTTCAAGAAGGATACATATTTGAGAATCAAAACTATATACTATAGAAGTAGTAATGGATTAGATATGGATATTTATGGATTTATTCAATAAGAGCTAATATTTATAATTTGAGGACGTGTAATACTGGCCTTACAAACATGGGGCTACAATAATAGTGTCCACCTGGGTCTGCACTTGCTTATACACGAATACGTGTCCTGAAGGTCTAATAGTAGTAATTATAACAATAATAACTATTACTATGAATGCACTTGAATCATAGTATATATATTTGTAATCATAGACGTTTTATTCCATGTCTAAACTAAACAATAACTTAGTGTTTTAAGGAGATGAAAGAGGGAAGGTTCCCTGCATTCCATATACCTAAGCATATATACATATCTTACTCCATACATTGTTAATCATTCATCCATAACATACATAGGGAGGTATTTATAACCGACCTATGCAAATACAAAGAGACATATGGGATGCTTTGGGGACCCACGTGTAAGCTAGAGGAGATGAATATACTATACCACCCATATTAGATGATACATATTTAACGTGTTTAGCCCTTGCATATCAGGGAACCGGCTAGAAATTTTGGAGGGAATGTATATTTAAAACCCATCATTTCTTATCGTCGGTGTGCAACTTCACCTGTATCTCAGATTGGTGGCGGTTGTGAACGCTATTCGTCACCCAGAAGAGTGCTCTCAAGGGAGAAACTGTAATTGCATACCTTCTCTCTTTTATATTTTCTCGGTGTGTGATTGAAGTCGATGTTTCATGTATCATATGATTAGATGAGAGTTAGGGAGATGGAGTCCCTTGTTTGAAATATTATATCAAACTGGAGATAAACTAGATGGAAAATAAGGATGATAAATTGTGGTTGATGTAAAACTCAAGATTTTCTAAGATGTTGGCTTTAAATTTTCTTGAGGCAACTAATATGATACAAGGTTATGGGTTGATACAAGAATGGATAATTTATAGCAGAAGAAATCATAGGTATCCTCCTACCAATGGGATATAGGAAGAAATCACAATAACTCTTTCTCCATTTTACAATCAACTATCCCCTGAAATAATCTAAGCACAAGGCTATCCAGAAAGTCGATAAAAAATTTATTTAGTAACCTTTTAGAATTAGATCAGGACTTCGATGTAACATAGATTACATATAGGTAATAAATGTGCATTATGGTTGTTGATCTCATTTAGATCATGTTGACGCATATATTGACGCATATAGAGTACCTCTTCTTTATTTTATTTTATGTTTCAGTTGTCTTCTTTATGTAATTTACCCATAGGCTACTCTCCTATATAAGAGAGCCTAGGGCTTATGGAATAAAGCAAGTCATTCGTTTTTCCCAACATGGTATCAGAGCGACGGTCCTAGACCGGAGTTCTCGAAACCCTAACCCTTCCCACCCCACCCGCCGGCCTCTCTCTCTTCTCTCTCTCTACTCGGCGCCGCCCATCCCCGATCTACTGCACAGGTCGCTTTTTCCGATCGCGGCGGTGCTCCAGCCTTGCGCACCTTCGCCCTAGCGGCGGTGCTTCACGCGCGAGACCTGTGCGTAGAGCATCGCCTGCTCTCGCGCGTAGGTCTACTCTCGCGGCGGTGCTCTCGCGCATGCCCACGCGTGAACCTCTTCGCGCCCAAGCTTGAAGGTCTGATCGTGCACACCCGCGCGCCCCTGCGCAACTTCTTCCTACAGTACTTGCGTGCGTGCCCCAGTTGCACACGCACGTAGTGTGCGCCACTGCGCGTGAACATCTGTGCGCCCCTGCGCGTAACTGTGCGCGCCTGCGCGTGAACATCTGTGCGCCAGCCCACAGTTTGCGTGCATCTTTGTGATTGTTTGCGCGTGTAAAGACCGTAGCGCACGCATACTCATGGGGTTAGTTGCTTGACGTCTACACATGCAACTAATCCCGTCTATGTCATTGTAGACGAAGATCATCTTCTGTCAATCGCTCCAGCCTTCCATCTCCAGTATGTCAGAAAGCAAGGCTGATATCTCGTCTATTGGCGCATTTCGTGGTCCAGCGCCCATTGTCAAGATGGATGGTACTAACTATGAACTGTGGGCAATGCAGTTCATGAGTATGATGAAGTCTACAGGTAAGAAGCACATTCTTACCGAACCTGAGCCTGCAAAGAAGACTGGAGTCCATGCCTCATGCAAGGCCGATGATGCATATGCCAAGGTCTGGCTATCTGGTACATTAGCTATTGAAATTGCCAATGACATTCTACATCAACCCACAGCCAAAGACATGTGGGATATCCTGGCGGCAACATACTCTCAGGCGAAGAACGAAACAAAGATTCTGCAACTTCAACATGATATATTCACAATAAAGCAGAATGGTCGTCCTTTACATTCTCTCTACAAATCACTGAGAGGGATGTTCGAGAAGCTCTATAGCTTCATGCCTCTTACCGCCACGCCAGAACAGCAGAAGACATATAGGAATGCGACGATGGTGGGTGTGTTTCTCGCTGCACTTAATCCAGAGTATGAGGCAGCACGGTCTCAGATTTTGGCAGACTCGACTATTCCTCCCATGGAAGAAGCCTTTCATAGATTGAGTAGGATCACAGTTCCTTCAGCAGCTGCGAGTCAGAATTCCTCAGCCATGGCGGCAAACAGAGGCCGCGGATTTCATCACCAGGGCCGTGGACATGGACCCCGTGGAAGGGGTGGCCGCACTAGGCCAACATGCACATATTGTCACCGAGTCGGACACAATGAAGACACATGCTATTCGAAGCACGGATTCCCTGCATCTGCACGAGCTGCTGAGCAGATAGAGCCCCCATCTACTGCTACCTTGGATCAACGATTTGATGATCTAGTTGCCCGTCTCAGGGGCATCATCCCACCATCTGGTCCAGCACCGATTATAGAGAGTCATACTGATGTTACTACTTCTGCCTCTGCATCTACTAGTACTTCAGGTAGTATACTTGCACTCCACAGTAGTAGATCTGATACTCTGCCATGGATCATGGACTCGGGCGCTACACATCATCTATGTGGCGACCAGAGTCTACTTATAGGATACACTCAGATCCCTCCAGGACGGACAGTAGTGATTGCCAATGGCACACATTCCCCCATCACTGGTCAGGGGGAGATTAGACTGACATCTTCTATGCAGCTCAAGAATGTGCTACATGCACCTGATTTTTCTATGAATCTGTTGTCAATTAGTCAGATTACGAAGGATCTCCATTGTCGAGCTATTTTTTATCCATCTTCTTTGATTTTTCAGGACATCCGTACGGGCAACGTGATTGGTCGTGGCTATGAGCAAGGAGGCCTTTACCGTCTGAATCAAACCCCATTTGCGTTGGCACTTTCAGCCACAGACATTCCACGGAATCATCTTGATGCTTTGCAGGATGCTAGATGGCGGCTAGCAATGGAAGAAGAAATGGCGGCACTTCGGTCCAGAGGCACTTGGAGTTTGGTTCCTATACCTCCAGATGTCAGCCTGGTGAGCTGCAAGTGGGTGTTTACAGTGAAGCACAATGCAGATGGCTCTATTGACAGGTACAAGGCACGCCTTGTTGCACGTGGCTTCACACAGACATACGGGGTGGATTACCTTGACACATTCTCGCCTGTGGCGCGTCATTCCACTCTGCGGATCCTGTTATCAGTTGCAGTTGCTAGAGACTGGTCGCTTTATCAGCTGGACGTGAAGAATGCATTCCTATATGGCGAACTGCAAGAGGAAGTCTATATGCAACAGCCACCTGGGTTTGCTGTTGAGGGGGAGTGTTCCAAGGTATGCAGGTTACATAAGGCCATTTATGGCCTTAAGCAGAGCCCCAGAGCGTGGTTTCAGAAGCTTTCAGATCTTTTTGAGAAACAAGGATATAAAACGTTCCAATGCTGATCATTCCTTGTTTGTGCAAAAGACGGCTAGAGGTATTATTGTAATCATGGTTTATGTTGATGATATCTTGATTACAGGAGATGATGAGCAGGGCATTAAGCAAGCAAAAGAAAGGCTGGGAACCGAGTTTGTCACCAAGGACTTGGGAGTTCTTAGATATTTTCTGGGGCTGGAGTTTGCTAGAAATCCATATGGATTAGTAATGTCGCAGAGAAAATATGTTACAGATCTATTAAGTGAGACAGGAATGCTAGGGTGTCGACCTGCTACGACACCAATGGATCCCAGCATGAAGCTCTATGATGATGACACAGAAGAGGTGGACAAGAGAAGGTACAGAGAACTGGTAGGCAAACTACTGTATGTCACGATCACTAGACCTGATATATCATTTGCAGTGAGTCGTGTGAGCCAGTTCATGGAGCAACCACGTCAGGTCCATATGGATGCAATACACATGATTCTGAGATATCTAAAATCATCTCCAGGTGCAGGTCTGCTATTTAAGAAGGGAAAGGAGATCTCTATCACAGCATGCGCTGATGCAGACTATGCAGGATGCCCCAAGGACAGGAAGTCCACCTCAGGATTTGCAGTCTATGTTGGAGATGCCCTAGTCTCGTGGAGGAGCAAGAAACAGACAGTGGTAGCTAGATCCAGTGCTGAATCCGAATACAGGGCTATGGCCCAGGCTAGCACAGAAATGATGTGGGTGAAATCTTTACTTACAGATCTATGCCTTGATATACCGCTTCCTATGATGTTGGAATGTGACAATCAGGCCGCCTTGTTCATTGCAAACAACCCAGCCTTTCATGAGAGGACCAAGCATATTGAGGTTGACTGTCACTACATACGTGACATGATTCAGAAGGGGTTCATTGCTACATCTCACGTCACATCAGAGAATCAGACGGCTGACATTTTCACCAAGGCATTACTTCGAGGTCCATTCCAGAAGTGTGCGTCCAAGCTGAGCATGATTGATATATATGCTCCATCTTGAGGGGGAGTGTTGACGCATATATTGACGCATATAGAGTACCTCTTCTTTATTTTATTTTATGTTTCAGTTGTCTTCTTTATGTAATTTACCCATAGGCTACTCTCCTATATAAGAGAGCCTAGGGCTTATGGAATAAAGCAAGTCATTCGTTTTTCCCAACAGATCATGTATTGACATTAGATCTACAGACTTTACGGAAAGGTGCGAGCATATAGGAATTGTTCGCGACAACTCAAAAAAAAGATGGTAATTGAATCTGATATATCAAGGTGAGTGGTTACAAAATTCTATTTACGCCACCTAATTTTAAATATGCTTTATGTTGTGTTCTATGAAAAAATATATGGTGACAGTATTAGTATTCCAAGTTAATGATTTGCTTGTGTATGTACAAAATTGTGAAGTTTTATGATTTACATGTAGCAATATGAAGAGTACCATATATGTTTTAAAAATGTGCACACCAGCTCCACCTAGAAGAACAGTCCTGAGCGTATAAGTGGGCTTTGGGCACGCACGTCGTATACACATAGACTTTGGACCGTATGCGAGGTGTTTCTGACCTTTGGGTCGTCTACGCGTATGACAGTAAGAAGGAGCTAGGTTAAGTTCGCTTGCCTAGGCGATAAGAATGTAAGGATAAGGGATGAGTAACATCACCCTGACAGTATGGTTCATGGACTAAGTAAAATTAGATGGGAATGGTAGTGCATATTTATGCTCATATGAACTGAAATTATGTTATCCTTTGAAAAAAATCTTGCTTATTATGTTCCTTTTTACGCAGGAAGATAACTTTTATGTTAATTTGTTACTTTATAATCTTTGCCTAGAAATTTTATGTGTTCGACATTATGAAACTTATAATTAAGTGGTAAGTTTTCTCAATATGTTCAATTTATTTTTGTTATGCGGAAATATCTTACTTTCAAAGTTTGGACCATTTGCTGAGTCTAAACTCTTTATTCGCTTTTAGACTCACTACTCTATTGCTTATTATATTACAGGTATACCTGAATAGGAATTATAGGAAGCTTGGAGACATCACTAACCTAGTTGGAGGCCATCGTAGCATTTTTTACCCTTTTTTGGTGAAAGTTTTGGATTGTCCAGGTAACGTTATGTATGACTGAACACATGAAAATTTTTTATGGTAAAAGGAAGTGTGAATCATCGGAGAAAATATGGTGATTTTTTTTGTTCGGTATACATATCAGTTGGTTATGATACTTTGGGTAATATATATATATGGATGTGAGATATGGATTTGATTGGTGTTGAAAATGGTGAATTTTGATTAGTATTGTTGTGGTTGTATGAAAGATCTTAGTTTTGGTACATGTTTACGCTTTGGGAGAACTCCAATTTATAGAGTTGCTGTCGAAATTTTTATGGGCATTATGACGATGCTTCATGCTTGTCTCAGCTAGCGGGACGGGTTGTGACAATTTGTGGTATCAGAGCCATTGATTTTGGACTTTGATTCATGTCGTGAATTTGAAATTTTGATCTGTCGGCATGTTAAAGAATAATTGATTTATGCATTAGACTTGGATGAGAATCAAAGGAAGAGATTTGGATTTATGATTGCCATGTTATCGAGCCATAAGATTTTAGCGCTAAAAACTTTATTTAGAAAAATTATTAGATTTCTAAATAATATGTTTTTCATTTTAGGAAGTGATGGCCGTAGAACAATCTCCTAGGAATGCACCAGATCCTCACAATAGGAACAAGTCATCAAACATTGGCTTACAAGATACATTGGAATTGATCACTCAGATTTTGGGTCCAATGGTTGCACAATCTATCCGACAACATGCATACAAACAACAATTACTATATGAACATCTCCTTAAACTTGGTGCACAACATTACAAAGGGACAGTTGACCCAAAGGAAGCTAGAAATTGGTTTGAACAGACTGAAAGTGTATTCATTTTGATGGACTACACATATGATCAAAAGCTGAAATATGTAGTGTTTCTTCTTAAAGAGAGTGCTTATGATTGGTGGAAACTATGGTTTTAAAAAGCGCCGCCTCGAGGAGCAAAGGCGTATGCCTCGAGGCAAGGCGTGCCAAAATTACCCCGAGGCGCACGCCTCGGGTCCTTTAGGTGGGGCGTACGCCTTGCCTTTGCAAGAAGCGTTTGAGGCGCGAGGCGTTCGAGGCGAGGCGAAGGCGTAAGCCTCTAACACTTACCTTTTTGGTTAATGTGCTTTGCACATGACCTTATTTTCCGTAAACATTATATTTTTTATGTTTGTATTTTTGTTTTCATGTTAAACCTTGCATATTTTTATGTATAGCTCCATGCAAAGAGAAGAGATCGCTTGAAACAAGCGAAGCTCCATGATCTTGTATACATCATGTTCAATTTATCATACATCTACACATACTAGTTCTATTGCACGTAGATTTGGGTTTGAATTGTAATAAATGTTTTAAGTTTGCAACTTGATGTTGTTATTTGGTTGTATAAGTTGTGATCTTAGAATAGTTATCGTATATACGAAGAAGTAAGGATGCAAATAAACACGTGAGTTAAAATAATTAGTACATTTAATTGTGAATAGCAAAATAAAAATAACATTTTAGTCAAAAAAATCGTCAGGGGCACTGCCCCCACACCCCCGCAGGGAGGAGCACTCTTGTTCCCCCTGGACCCCCCCCCACAGGCTCGCTGACGGATGATCGAGAGATTCGTGATCCGGGTAAAGGTAAAACTACGGGTCGTTGCGACCCGAACCTCGAAGCTCAATCAATCAAGAAAAGAAGACCACCAAATCAAAAATCAAGAAAATAGAGCAAATAGCGGTCTCGCTATTTTATTTAACCTGCTATAGCGACCAGGATCGAACTCAAGGAGAACGGGTTGGCTCAAAGCCTACGAAGTAGTCTAAAATCAAAAATAAAATAAAATAAATATTTTTGGTGGATTTTAGGTTTTTAATTTTTTTGTTATTTTTAATTATAAAGAAAATATAAAAGAAAATGAAAAAGGCACAATCAAGGAATTATTCAACACATCAAAACAGGTCAAAAAATTAAAATAAAAATATTTTTGGGTTTTATGATTTTTCAAGTATTTTTGATAATTTTCTCATATTTTTATAATTTTTAATGAATTTTCTAAAAATAAAAGAAGGCTAAAAATAGAAGCTACTGTGCAGCCAGATTTGAAAGGCTATTTAAAAATATAAAAATAGCCTCTAAAAATCTAGCAACAATTTTATGAGAAACTATAAATGAAAAGCTAACTACAAAAAAAGAAATTAGATTTTTTTGAATTTTTAGGAATTTTCAATGATTTTTATAAGTTTTTTAGGGTTTTTAGATTTTTATGGCTTTTATATATCCAAATGCAACAAAAATTACACAGAAAAAAAGGCAACAAAACAAACGCAAATTAATTTTTTTAGAAGCTTTTTAATATTTTTATTATATTTTTCAAGTTAGATGGTGGAGAAAACAGGGGGTTTTTGAATTTTTAAAAATATAAAACAAAAACAAAAATGTCCCAAAAAAATAGTGAAATTTTTACACAGTGGCAGGAGCCACGTGTCCAAATTTCACGAAATTTGGAGTTAATATGCTATTTTATTCAACCAACAAGACATGCACAGCACACAGGGACCTAAGTGCAAAGAAAACAAGTTCCAGGGGCTTAACTATAACATGTGCTCAAAATATAGGTGGCTCAATGCAATTTTCACGTTAAATTCAGCACATGTTCAAATCCATCACGTACAGGGGTATAAATGCGAATATTTAAACTAAAACTTCAAAGCATAACATTCATTAAAGCCGAGCCCTATACATGCAAATATCCCAAAAACTCACGTGACGAAGCACATGCACCATAAACAGAGGGACTAAAATGCAAAATCTAGAAGTCTGAGGTCAAAAGTGCAAATTATCCAAATTAAAAACAACAACGACGCATAATTACAGGACTGAAAAGTAAATGCTAAAACAGGAAGGGCCTAAGTGAAATTTACCCTTATTATTAAGATCCAACGGCTGAAGGAGATCCACTTAAGATCTGATGGTCGTGCTGGGTTGGTATCCCTTCGGCGATGGACGCTCCTGATTAGATCCTCAGATGGATCGGACGGCTACGAGCCCCTCGGTTGATGGACAGTGGAGATCAGAACTGGCAACGAGGCTCGATCGGACGGCGGAGACACTCCCTGGAAGAACAGGTCGCCGACGAACTTCGTCCGGCCAATACGCGCGGTGGGGTGTCCTCCGAGGCTGCTAAAATAGGGAAAAGATAGCTGATGGCGTTCCGCATCGGATGGAATGCTCCGATGAGGGTGGGAGGTCCTGGAGGACCCCGGCGACTAGGGAGAGCTGGAGCTCCTGTTCTTCGACGTTTGGACCTCCAGATGAGGTCAGTTAGCCTTCAAACCTGCACAGGAAGCTTACTGGGTCGAGGGCAAACTGCCTCGACCCGGTTACGAGCGAAGTGGGTGAACGGATGGGGTGGAGCGGAGCTCTCCGGCGAGCGACGACGGAGGAGAGTCGATACCCGGTTCCGGGGCGAACAAGGGGGAGTGACTGGGCGAAGAAGGTGGAGGGAAGTCTAACGAAGGTGATGGGCGGATCGGAGTTGCGAATAGATGATCGGAGGGTGCGGGATGACCGATGAAAGCCCGACGGTCGGAAATCGAAGAATCAAAAATTAAGGCAATCTAGGTGCTAACGAAGGTACCTGATGATCGAAGACGTCAGTGCTGGAGGTGCTGGTCCTCCTGGGATCTTCACCTCGATGGAGCGACGTCTCCAGAGGCTAGAGCTCGCCAGTAGTGGAGCACGACGACGTGGCTCGCCGGATATGAGGCTAGAGGCCTCGGTCCTCGCTGCAATCAATCCCTAAACCTCGCTGTCACTCAAGGAGAAGGAATGGAGGTCTTTGGAGCCGAAGGCAATGGCCGGAGATGAATGAAATTGCGGCTCCAGGCGAAGCTTTATATGAGCAGAGGTCCGAGAAGATGGGGATCGGCCGCGCACTCCAAGGATCGGACCCCTAAGAAGGATGACGGGCGTGAATCACGGGTCCACCCTCGGTAGTCGGAGCCTCAAATCAACGCGAATGGTGGGCAGATCGATGAGGGGAAATTTAGTGAAGTCGGGTAAAAACCGAGTCCGAGTAAA
Organism: Ottelia alismoides; assembly: GCA_037367405.1. Taxonomy (NCBI): domain Eukaryota; kingdom Viridiplantae; phylum Streptophyta; class Magnoliopsida; order Alismatales; family Hydrocharitaceae; genus Ottelia; species Ottelia alismoides. The sequence continues at coordinate 693,325 of JAZKJV010000230.1, forward strand.
AAGTGGTCCAGGGGGGAGAGTTTACCGGGGGTCAACAATCCCCGTGGACCAATCAGAATTCAGCAACCTGAAATTATTTATAAATTAAATTAAAATAGCAAATGATTTTATTTAAAAATATTTATAAAATGAAAAATGTTTATTATTTTTCAAATTATTTTTTAGTGATTTTTATTTATTTTTTTTGAAAAATAAATTAATGTATATACATAATATAATATATATACATGTATAAAATACATATGTATTTTATACTTTTATTTTTAATTTCTTATTTTTGTACAATTACTGTAATTATATATTTTATTTATTTACAACATAAAATTTAGTGTATAAAATAATTTTTATTAGATTTTTATTAATTATTTACAAAGGTAAAATAAATAGATATCTTATTTCTATATACATAGTATATGTACAATAGAGAGAGAAATTATTTCTTTTTGTCTTTATTTTATTTTTCTAATTTTTATTTTATTTTTAGAAATATATACAAATTAATAAAAAACCTATTTTTATTTTTGTTTTATTTTTAATAAAATAAAGTATATACATGAAGGAGGGATATATGGTGAATGGCCATATCTCTCTCTACTTATTTATTTGGTGATCAGGCCCATCTTGGGCCCTATCTTGGGTTCAGGTCACTCAATATTTATTCTAAATGTTTCCCTCTTTTTCTTTATTTCTTTATTCTTTTATTTTTGCACAAAAACATGCTAATTATTGATAATTACACAAGCGTGCCTATTTGATAACTTATTGTATTTACAAGTATCTACATGGTGTTTTACAAAGATTTTTAGCTAAAATAAAAGAATAAAGAGTGATGAATGAGGATTCATCACCCCCCCTATACTTTACTTTTGTCAGTCCCTTAGCAAACACTTATTTGAAAAAGAAGTGAAAAGAAAAAGGAAAAAAAAGAAGGGAAAAAGAATGAATCAATGCTGATTATTAAACTTGTCTTCATTAAATTGAAGTATGGAGCTCAGTCAGATCTTTGGATTATTAATTTGTCGGAACCTTATTTGGACTTAGGTTTAAAACTTAACAGCCTCTAAGTTCCACTAATCTATAGTCAAGACTCATCAACAATCCAGAGCAGAACAAGTCTACATACACAAACTCTGATGACCATGAATCTTTCCTTGTACTGTGTAAGTGAGGTATAGCTCTCCACCTCAGAAATAGCAAAGTGACAACCCTCCCCAACAAGGTAACTCTAAGACCCTAGTCTGGAAGCTCTTTTCTCGAGGAGCGGGGTATTCCCTTCTAAGTTCAAGTTCAACCGGCTCAAGAGGAGGGGAAAGAAGAGAATGGACCACGGCCAGTGTAGCCACGTATCCTAGGGAGCCCAACCAGTGTAGCTAAGTCTCCCTGCTGCAAGCTTCATGAGATGGGACATGGATAACAAGCTTTGCTTATTGAACTACATACACTCCGGTGGGATTATCATTTTCTCTCAGACCCACCACTTTTTTGGAGTTATTCATTTCTTTTTGCATTTTTTTGATGTGCATATTTACAACATATCTACAAAGTGCAACATATATACATAAGGAGTTTTTCCTCTTGAGCCAGTAGACTATCCCTCTTTTGAAGCATTATTGCAACCCACAACTCCTGTCGTTAGACCTCACGGCTACCAGACCAAGTTGAGACGCACTTCCTTCACTATAAGAAGAAGAGAGGTTCCGCCTAGAAGTAGTACCCTCATATGCTACCCCAGGTCAAAGAAAGCTTGATGTAAAGTGTTGGTCCAAGTAAAGCCATTGTCTATAAGAGTCATGTGTGTGTTGTTAAGTGCTCTACTTAGGCTCATCGAGATGACATATGATCATAGCCTAGTGGACTCAAAGAATTAAGTCACTATGGACCTGAAAAGTCTCAACCCTAAGCCCTATAAGGTTCCTCTTAGATTTAGGTGGATTAAGATCTTAACCAAGCTCCATTTTTCAATTTATTTCCAGGCTAGTTTAAATGTCAACTATGATTCGGAAAAACTGTACAGATATTTACAAAAGTGCAAATTTTACAAAAGTTTACAAATGTGCAAAATTTTTGAAAAATGTTTGAAAACATGGATGTATGCATGAATGCAAGTTTTGCAAAATATTTACACAAATTTACACAAGGTTTTTGCAAACTTTTTATTTTTCACCATTTTACAAAAATTTTGTACTATATACATAATTTTGATATCAAAATATTTACAAACTCTTTACACAAAAGATTTTTACAAACATTTTTACAAAAATAATTTTGTACAACTAGCTAAGTATGTGCAGAAAAAGAATTTTATTTACAAGAAAGAATTTTTAACTTTTATGGATTTTAAGGGTTTTTAGCCATTTTTATTTATTAACACACTCACACAAAGTACGAGTTATGGCTAAAGTGTATATGGAATATACACGAAACCCCCCTATACTTAGCTTGAACGATGTCCTCAGAGTGAATCAAGAGCGATGAAGAAGACATAACTCGTGCTTAGTATAGGGCAGTGAAAAGAAAGGCTATATACAAAGACGAATGAAAGAATAGAAATGGAAAGAGAATCTCGAGGGTTTCCCCCTATACTTAGGATCATGTAATCCTAAGTATAGCAGGTTGTACACAAAGGAAGATCCGAATGGAGAATGTACAGGGTCCACCTCCCCTATACTTAGGGTAAAATGTCCCTTATTATAGGCAGCAAAACAGAGGTAGAAATGAATCAAAAGGAACTCAAAAGTCTCACACCTCCCCTATACTTAGGGTAAAGTGCACCCTAAGTCTAGCATAATCAAAGATGCAAATGGGGTGTTGGACTGAAGAATAGTGTGATATGGACATCTAGATTCATAAAAGTCGGGAGAACAGTGATAATCAGGCGTGAGATTCAATAGATGTGAGTCAAGAGTCCACATCTCACGCAAAGTGAATAGGGGCAACGTCAACGACCAGCGGCTCATGATCTAGATATGGTTTGAGTCACTGCCCGTTAACACGAAAGGTACTCTCAGATGACAACTCAGATATGTCGATGCTTCCGTTGTTGCGTATACCTTTTGAACCAGATAGGGTCCCTTCTATTTGCTCTGTAGCTTCCCTGGAAATAATGTCAACCTGGCATCGAACAACCATACTCGTTGTCCTGGCTCAAACTGCTTGTGGCTGATATGAGAATCATGCCACTCCTTCACTCTCACCTTGTACTGAAGGCTGCTCGAAAAGGCTGTATCACGAAGCTCCTCCAGGGCTGCTAACTCTGCCCTCCTCTGATCTCCTACACTCATTGGATCTATAAGAATATCTGTGACTGCCCAAAGTGACATAAGTCTCAGCTCAACAGGTAAATGGTAGGGCTTGCCATAAACGAGGCGAAAGGGAGAAGTACCTAAAGGTGTCTTGAAGGACGTCCGATATGCCCACAAGACTGAGTCCAAAAGTTGTGACCAATCCTTTCGGTCAGGGCGGACGACCTTCTGCAGAATAGTCTTGATCTCCCTGTTCGACACTTCAGCAAAACCATTGGTTTGAGGATGATACGGTATGGCTACTCGATGGTCTATGCTGAACTCGCTAGCAAGGGTCTTTACCTTGTCGTTGACGAAATGAGACCCCCCGTCAGATATCAAAACTCTAAGAACCTCGAACCGTAAAATAATATTCTTCCTCAAAAATCTGTAAACAATCCTAGCATCTGCGGTTCGAGCGGGGATGGCCTCAACCCAACGACTCACATAATCAACGGCCAACAGAATGTACTCAAATCCCTGACTCTTAGGGAATGGACCCATGAAATCGATGCCCCATGCGTCAAAAACCTCACAGAAGTGAATGGGCTGCATCGGCATCATATCACGTTGTCCACAAATGCTCATCCTCTTACAGTCAGTACATCTCTTCACGAACTCATCAGAGTCCTTGAAGAGAGTAGGCCACCATAGACCGGATTGGAGCACTTTCTGTGTCGTTTTCCTGCCTCAAGCTTGTGGCAGTAAGTGAGGACGCTATGGTGCTCCTCCTGAGGAATGCACCGACGCCAGACGCTATCCCCTCCTTCATGATAAAGGACGGGATCCTCCCAATGGTAGAACTTGGCCTTCGCAAAGAAGGTCTCAAGTCGCTGTCTGGGCCAATCTTGTGGAACTTTCTTGGCAACAAGATAGTTCACAATATCGGCGTACCACGGGAGAGAGGCGATAGCAAGGATCGCCTCATCTGGGAATGTCTCACAAATAGGCTCGATCTGCTCAGAATCCTTAAGAAACTCCAATCGGGAGAGATGATCCACCACCACATTCTTGACCCCAGGCTTATCCTTAATCTCTATGTCAAACTCCTGGAGTAGAAGAATCCATCTGGTCAATCTGGCTTTGCCATCCTTCTTTGTCATGAGGTACCTGATGGCGGTATGATCAGTAAAGATGGTCACCTTAGATCCAATGATGTACGATCCGAACTTATCTAGGGCGAAGAGTACGGCTAGCATCTCCTTCTCAGTGACGGTATAGTTTCGCTGAGCGGCATCCAAAGTCCGGCTAGCGTAGTGAATAGCTAATGGCACTCCATCCCTTCGTTGTCTCAGCACGGCCCCTACGGCGAAATCGGAGACATCCATCATGATCTCGAATGGGAGAGACCAATCAGGCGGCTGGAGGACAGGAGCCTATACAACTAGACTCTTGAGAGTCTCAAATGACGCTAGATACTTATCATCCACAATGAAGTCGGTGTCTTTCGTCAGCAGATCAGTCAACGGCCGGGCAATCCTGCTGAAATCATGAATGAATCGTCGGTGAAACTGACGTGTCCCAGAAAAGACCATAACTGCCGCAAGTTGGACGGTGGACTGAGTTTCCTAAAGATATCCACCTTGGCCGGATCAACCTCTATGCCCCTGTTGGAGATGATATGGCCAAGCACCGTCCCTTGAGTCACCATGAAGTGACTCTTCTCCCATGAAAGCACAAGGTGAACCTCAATGCATCGTTGAAGGATGCGGTCTAGGAAGTCAAGACAAGCATCGAACCCGTCGCCGTAGACCAAAAAGTCGTCCATGAAGCCCTCTAAACACTCCCCCACCATGTCCGAAAAGATGGACAACGTGCACCTCTGGAATGTCACCGGGGCGTTACACAATCCAAAGGGCATCCGTCTGAAAGCATGTGTCCCAAAGGGACTGGTGAAGGTGGTCTTGTCTTGGTCTTCGGAAGCAATGGCCACCTGAGTCCACACAGACCCGTCAAGAAGTGGGTACCCGGGTAGCGATCTCTCCAAACTCACTGACAACTGTGGTGATGCCCGTCTTCTTGGACACCACATGCAATAAACTAACCCACTTGGAGTCGGAGATGGGGTAGATAAAATCGACGCTCCACCATTTCGAGATCTCCATCATGACAACATCTCGAAGGTTCGGGTTCAGCCGCAGCTGGAACTCACGCGACGGCTTCGCGTCCTCCTCGAGATAGATATGGTGGGAGCACAGGGCCGGACTTATCCTCTGGAGATTGGCTACGCTCAATCCTATCGCCTTGCGGTTCTTTTCAAGAACCCCCATCAGATGGGATTCTTGCTCTCCAGTCAAATCCGCTGAGATAATGACCGGGTACATCTCATGCTCACCCGCAAGGAACGTATACTTCAGCGATGATGGTAAAGGCTTCAGCTCTAGACAACTCGGTACTGGCGGATCTGGCCTCTGAAAAGTCTGAGTGAATGCGACCAAATCTGCATGGGAGAATGAGAACTCTCACTGACAAACTGAATCTGGCGAAGACTGCTCGGCTGGTATCTCTCTGCTCTGCGCGAGATCAGTCTCCACCCTAGCTGTAGGCTCTGTGGAAGTCAGACAAGGTATCAAATCATTAAACTTTGCCCAGTCTAAATCTGACTCCGAGGGATCTGTATCAGAATCACAAGAAAAATCGGCCTCATGATCGGGAACATGCTCTACGGCCGGAAGTGTATCCTGGACCAGGAATGCGCTCTCCAAGCTCTCCTTTGCTGGTATCTGTGCATCAACGAACTCTGAAGGTGAGAGGATGGCATGTGCTGCTGGATCTGCCCAAACTGCCTCGTCATCTGTAATCACAAAATCGCAGTCCTGGTGGATGTCTCGCCCTGCCTCTGTCATCTGCTCTGAATCTGAATGTGGCTCTGAACAAGTGGAATCTTTGGCTCTAGTCTCCTCGATCGTCTTTATTTGTATACCCTCACCCTCGACGCGAAAGTATACCTTCCCGCTATCATGATCAGACACTGCCTTGGTTGTGGCCAAGAACGGGCGTCCTAAATTGATGGGGGTGTCGGTCACGGACTCAGGGATCTCCATGTCCAACACAACGAAGTCCACGAGGAATTTCAGGCCCTGAATCGTGACCACAACGTCCTTCAGTAAACCCTTCGGCCTCTTGACAGATCAATCAGCAAACTGAAGGATCGTCCTACTCTGTCGTAGAGGACCTAACTCGAAGCGGTCGAGTAAGGCTGCCGAAAGTAGGTTGATCGAAGACCCGCTGTCTAATAGAGTACGATCGAACCTCTACTCCTGAATATGGCATCTGATATACGTGGCTCCTGCATCTGGCCTCTTGGCCGGCAGACGGTTCTGGATCGTAAAGCATGTGACGCGAGTGAGCACATGGATCTCTAACTGATGATTCCGTCTCTTCCTCCGAACTGTGGTCCTACCTCTGAGGGATCTCTGTAAGAGAGGTATGTGCTCCAAGTCCTCCTGTAGAGTCAACTATATGTGAAATCGATCCATCATCTGTTAGCTGAACTCTAACTGGTGGGACTTTTTCTGATTTTCTTTTTTAGAACACTTAGCCAAGCGGAGTGCTTGGGGAAAGGGGACGGCTGGGTCCTTCTCAGATGAAGGACTAGGATCGGGTCTGGGCTGCTCAGGCAAAGCAGAATCCACACATATATCATCAATCAACACAGGTAGATCCGAAAATAACAAACCCTTTCCTTTATTCACAGAAGTATCCTGAGGTACATGAACTGAATGAAAAACAACAGGACTAGCAGAACTGGAAATGGTGGCCTCAGCACCATCCTAAGCATCTGGACTCGCGGCATCAGTACCGCGCTTTGGCTCAGCAACTGGTATGGTGGCATCGGTACCACCTCCTCCATCTGGTGAAACGACGGCCTCAATACCGTCGGCGGGATCAACATCCTTGGTGGCGTCAGCACCACCGTCATCATCATGTGAATGAGAGGCATCAGCACCGCTCTCCTCCTCGTCTGGCGCTCCTGAAGTGGCGTGGGGTCATCGCTCAGACGAAGCGCCGCCTGCTGGCATCCTACCGCTCCTAAGTGTAATAAAATCAGCATCAAACATATATGCAGTAATATTACCAAGGGAATCACTAGGAGTGGTGGTCTCTGTGAACTCTACCTGCTCAAACTTCCTCTTGAGGTTGTTCGGGTTCGGCTCTATCTGTGCAGGAATGGCGATCTTCCCCTTCACTATCTCTCTCATCTCCTGCCTGAACTCGTCCATCTCCCGTCGAAAAAAGTGGTCTGCTGATCGGAGATGAGGCGGGCTAAGTCATCCAAGGCTGGGTTATCATAAGAGGGCCCCTGAGAACCTGACGGGTGGCCTCCCTGGTAATGAGGTTGCTGCTGTTGATGAGAGAGATAAGGGGGTTGTGAGTGATACTGCTGAGGCTGCCTCCAAGACTTTCCCTGCTGGTAGGGACGAGGACCATGCTGCAGGTAACTCTGTTGTGGCTAGTGGTGTGACGGGAACTGCGGCTGCTGCTGGTGACTATCTCGCTGTTGGTCGTACTGGCCACCCTGAACTGGAGGCTGCTGCTGGGAACTGGTGCCTCCGGCCGACCAACGGAATCCGAGATGGTCTCGTCGGATACCGGGCTGGGGCCGGTCGTACCATATCCTGTTGACATCCATTAACGGCTCCTGCTCATAGGTGGGTGGGGGGAGTACTGACAGGGGCTGATCAGGCTGGTACACCACCATCTGGTTGTCCTGAGATGGTGGTGGCTGAAGGTACTGCTGCTGCGATTGCTGCTGATACTGCTCCGTTTGAACATGGTGGACCTGTCGGTACTGGGCGGAGGATTGAGTGTTGTTGCTGCTGCTTGGGTCTGCCCGTGACCTAAGACGGGGCTGAGAAGCCGTCTGTGCCTCCTGGAGACACATGATCTGTGTCTTTAGGTCACTCAGCGTATGTGTCATCTGATCTATCTGAGACATGCCCTGGCACTGCTTCTTCTCTATCAATTCGATCTGATCCAGCTTCGCTGATAATGCCTATGTCAACGGCTGTCGATTCTGCCTATGTTACTGCCGCTGACGAAGTAGAGGGACCGGCATCGACCCGTGCTATCTTCTGACAGGACACGGCCTGTGGCTGGGGCTTCCCCTGTGTATAGAGGCGGGTCTGTGACATCACCGTGTAGTTCTCGACCATCTCCTCATAGATGGCCCAGACCTGGTCCTCATCTTTGGCGAATTACGATCCTCCACAGGATGCATTCACCAACCCCTGCAACTCGGGTGTAAGTCCGCAAAAGAAGCTCTGAACTAGGTTCGGCTTCGAGATGTCATGGTGCAAGCATCTGTCGGTAAGCTCCCTGAAGCGATCCCATGCCTCGTGAAACTGCTCGTTGGGGAGCATGGAAAAATTGCTGATCAGGGCCCTCGCTGCATTGGTCCGGCCAAGTGGGTAGTACTTGTTGAGGTACTCCTTCCGCAGCTGCTCCCATGTCGTCACAAATCTCCCTAAATGCTTCAGCCAGTTGGCTGCACTATCAATGAGGGAGAAGGGAAATGCCATCATCTTGATGGTGTCCTCGTCTACCTAACGATCGTGGACAGTGCTGCAGATCATCTCAAACTCCTGGAGATGAAGATGTGGTTCCTCGGTGGCGAGTCCGTGAAAGCGGGGAAGCAACTGAATAGTCTGTGGCGGGAACTTGAAGTCTCCCGCTATGGCCGGCAACACGATCCATCTGTGGGTTAGAGTTGCACCAGGGTTGTGCAACTCTCTCATCGGGCGGGCTCCTGCTGCTGGCCGAGCTGGCTGTACTGGCTGCTCTCCCTCAGGCATGTCTCCTCCACCGGGTCTGCGCTGCTCGCAGTCTAATCTCATCTGCTCCATCTCCCAGCGCATCTCCACCATGAAAGCTCCTTAATCGCGTATTGTCTATGCATCGCCTCCAAGGAAGCTATCAGGGTGTTGTTGATCGCACCCTGGTCCAAAACAAATGTCTGCTCGGCACTGGGTCCCTCGGTACGGTCCTCGCTGCTGGCCATGGTCTCTGCAAAGGCAAAAGACCTAAGCTCAGGTGCCGAAATATCATCTGACTGCTGCTCTCTCTGATCGGGCACCTCAGGACTATCAGAAGAAGGGTGGTCGAGGGGGAACAGGATGGAAGCGAACTCGGGTTCGGAGAGCGGGTCTCGGCTCTCACGAACCAACCTAGATGAGCGGGTCATAGTGCTCGAAAGCGGTGCAACCATAGGCTACCTAAGGGACCTCCGACCCATCATCTTGATCGTGGCGAGTCAGGCAGATGAGATCTGGAAAGCAAACAGGATGGTCAAGCAATACCCCAAATTCATCAACGCAACACGAGCTGATGACCGTAAGAGTTTGGTCTTTTATCTTGTCTTTTTTATTTTGGTGATAAGACAGTCTATCAGAGCGATTAGCGAGCTGTTAGGAATCCAATGCCCCCAGAAGACTGTCCGATCTCGAACTAGATCTTTCCCAGCCATTACAAGCCGCGGACCGTTTACCGGCTACCCGATCAGCTCGCTCTGTTAAGGATATCGCGGCCCGCTTTACCGGAGACCGAAGCGATCCTCACTGGAGACCGACTAGCTCAGAAGCAGTAGTCTGAAGAGGGGTCAGATAGGGCTGTCAGGAAAGCTCGAACTCGATGAGCTCAACTCGGGCTCGGCTCGTTAAGGGCTCGTGAGCCGGACTCGAAACCTTAACGAGCCCGAGCCCGAGTTGGGTTTTATGGCTCGTTAGCTTATCGAGTCGAGTTCGAGTTGGGCATTGTTCAACTCGGAAACTCGACTCGATAACTCGTTTTCTCTCTTAATAAAAAATTTAAAACATATATACCAAAACTTCCACATTGAGTTTGATTAGTTAACATTTTCTTGCCCAAAAAATCACACAAAAGAGTATAAAAAATCAAAATTACAAATGTCATTTGCATAATTTAATGTATAAAATGGAACAATGACTCATTAAGAGGTTCATGAGCCTGCTCATTTTGAGGCTCATGAGCCAGCTCAGAAACTCACGACTCGATAAGAAGCTCATGAGCCAGCTCATTTTGAGGCTCGTGAGTCAACTCGAACTCGACGAGTTCGAGTTCGAGTTGGTGATCCAGGGCTCGATCCTTATCGAGTCCGAGTTCGAGTTTAGGTTTCTTATCGAGTTCGAGTCCGAGTTGAGGCCAACTCGGCTTGTTGAACTCGATAGACACCCCTAGGGTCAGATGTGACTCTACCTAGTGTGTGTGTTCACTCTCTCGCCCAACCAAACCATCCAATGAGGGAATTACTCTCCAATACAAAATTTTTATGAGGTGATTTTTTGTCCAGTTTGCTTTAGTAGTCCCAATTTTATGGTTTCACTTTTTTATATATTTTCAAATAAAACAATCGCCTAACGAATTTTTCGGTTCTCCTTATTTTATTAAGTCCAGAAAACGAGGGGAGAAGACGAAAAAGCCGATGCGCGAAGAAATCAATGATGCATGCTAAATAAGAATGCGTACCTTTCCTCCAACTCTCTACATGCAATATGATCCGCGCATAATTGAAAGACATAAATAAATCTAACCTAAATGATGCAACGAAGAAAACCACCTTAACGAGAATTTCTACACGAAAAGAATGGGAGGTAATGGGTCAACGGGAGGGGGTCAGGGTCCGGTCTTGTCGATCGGTGTCTGTCACAACGGATCCAGCCAGCGCTGTATACGGCCTCTAGCGGCATGTGACCCCTCGAGTAACCAGATTAGCTTTAGCTTTTTCTTATTAATTAATTAATTAGATTCAAGTAAACGGTCTATAGGAACATGCAGTTTAATTAGGCCGGGGTCCTAATTAATTACATCACAGATCAATAAAAATTCCTAAGCTAAGGTCAAATCCTCGAGAAACAAAATAAAATAAAAAGCCGTAAAATTCAAAACCGACAAAAAAGTCGGTGGGTCCCCCGAGCACATCGATGCTCGGCGAAACATACCTTGGCAATCCACAAGTCTGAGAGTCCTGGTCCATGTATTATTACAATAATATGGATCTGACTGAAAAGAAATTAATCTACGCTAAGCTAAGTCTACAGCTACACTAATCTCCCATGCACTTCTGCTCGACTCCTCTCGTGCTCTCCTGCGGCTCCGTACAGAAGGGAGCCGCCTCCGATCCCCGCGGTTGCGTCGGCCTTCCGAAGAAAGCTGATGCGGTCGTCGGGCCCTCGCAAGAAAAATAGATAAAAATGCGCCAGACCACAGTTATTATAATAATGAAAAAGAAAACAAAAGAAATTATATGCAAAAATGGAAATAAAAACAAATAAAATAAAAATACACAAAAACAAAATAAAAGAAAAGAAAACAAAACAAAATAAAAGAAGACGAAAAAGCCGCGAAATGTCGCGGAAGAAAGAAAAACAGCGAAAAAGCCGCGAAACTAAAAATCGAAAACAAAAGCGACTAGTAAGCCGTGCTCCCCGACAACGGCACCATTCTGATGACACGAGAATTTTCGTGACCCGGGTAAAGGTAAAACTACGGGTCGTTGCGACCCGAACCTCGAAGCTCAGTCAATCAAGAAAAGAAGACCACCAAATCAAAAATCAAGGAAATAGAGCAAATAGCGGTCTCGCTATTTATTTAATCTGGTATAACGACCAGGGTCGAACTCAAGGAGCACGGGTTGGCGCAAAGCCTACGAAGTAGTCTAAAATCAAAAATAAAATAAAACAAATGTTTTTGGTGGATTTTATGGTTTTTAAATTTTTTTATGATTTTTAATTATGAAGAAAATATAAAAGAAAATGAAAAAGGCACAATCAAGGAATTATTCAACACATCAAAACAGGTCAGAAAATTAAAATAAAAATATTTTTGGATTTTATGATTTTTCAAGTGTTTTTGGTAATTTTCTCAGATTTTTATAATTTTTAATGAATTTTCTAAAAATAAAATGAAGCTAAAAATGGAAGCTACTGTGCAGTCAGATTTGAAAGGCTACTTAAAAATATAAAAATAGGCTCTAAAAATCTGGCAACAATTTTATGAAAAATTATAAATGAAAAACTAACTACAAAAAAAAGAAATTAATTTTTTTTTGAATTTTTAAGAATTTTTAATGATTTTTATAAGTTTTTTAGGATTTTTAGATTTTTATGGGTTTTATATATCCAAAAGCCACAAAAATTGCATAGATGCAAAAACACAACAAAACACACAAACTACAATTTTTTTAGAATTTTTGAGAGGTTTTTAATATTTTTTATGGATTTTTCAAACTAGACAGTAGAGAAAACAGGGGTGTTTTTTGAAAAATATAAAATGACCACAAAAATGTCCAAAAAAATTTAAATTTTTAAACAGTGGCAAGGGCCACGTGTCCAAATTTCATGATTTTTGGAGTTGATTTACTATTTTATTCAACCAGTAGAACACGCACAACACACAGGAACCTAAGTGCAAAGAAAACTAGTTCCAAGGGCTTAACTATAACACGCGCTCAAAATATAGGGGGCTCAACGCAATTTTCACGTTAAATTCAGCACATGTTCAAATCCATCATGCACAGGGGTATAAATGCAAATATTTAAACTAAAACTTCAAAGCATAACATTCATTAAACCCGAGCCCTTTAGATGCAAATATCCTAGTAAATCACGTGACGAAGCACGTGCAACTCACACAGAGGGACTAAAATGCAAAATCTGAATGTCTAAGGTCCACAGTACAACTTATCCAAATTAAAAACAACTACGACAAATAATTACAGGACTGAAAAGTAAAGGCTAAAATAGAAAGGCCCTAAGTGAAATTTACCCTTATTATTAAGGATCCGACGGTCGAAAGAGGTCCACTCATGATCGGACGGTTGTGGATTGTTGGTACCCCTTTGGCGATCGACGCTCCAGATCATATCCTCGGATGGATCAGACGGTCGAGCCCCTCGGATGATGGACGGTGGAGATCAGAATTGGCAACGAGGCTCGAACGGACGGCGAAGACGCTCCCTGGAAGAATAGGTCGCCAGCGAACTTTGTCCGGCCAATACGTGCAGTGGGGGCATCCTCCGGGGCTGCTAGGAAAGGGAAAAGATAGCTGATGGCGTTTCGCAGCGGATGTGATGCTCCGATGAGGCTGGGAGGTCCTGAAACGGCCTGGCGGCGTGAAGGTCCTGGAGCTCCTGTGCTTCAGTCGTTAGACCTCCAGGTGAGGTCCTTCTTCATGCAAACCTGCACAGAACGAACGCTGGGTCGAGGGCAAAATGCCTCGACCCGGTTACGAGCGAAGTGGGAGGACGTATGAGGCGGTGCGATGCTCTCCGGCGATCGACGGTGGAGGAGAGTCGATGTCCCTGTTCCTGGATGAACTAGGGGAATGGATGGGTGGAGAATGTGGAGAGGAGACTCGCGAAGGTGAAGGGCTGATCGGAGTGGCGAATAGATGATCAGAGGGTGCGGGATGTCCGATGCAAGCCCAGCGGTCGGAAATCGAAGACTTGGAAATTAGACGAAACTAGAGGCTATCGAATCTACCTGATGGATGAAAGCGTCTATGCTGGAGGTGCTGGTCCTCCTGGGATCTTCGCCTCGATGGAGCGACGTCTCCAGAGGCTAGAGCTCGCCGGTGGCAGAGCACGGCGACGTGGGTCACCGAATCTGAGGCTAGAGGCCTCGGTCCTCGCTACAATCAATCCCTCAACCTCGTTGTCACTCAAGGAGAAGGAATGGAGGTCCTTGGAGCCGAAGGCAATGGCCGGAGATGAATGAAATTGCGGCTCCAGGCGAAGCTTTATATGAGCAGAGGTCCGAGAAGATGGGGATCGGGCGCGCATTCCAAGGATCGGACCCCTAAGAAGGATGACGGGAGTGAATCACGGGTCCACCCTCGGTAGTCGGAGCCTCAAATCAACGCGAATGGTGGGTGGATGGATGAGGGGAAATTTGGCGAAGTCGGGTCAAAACCGAGTCCGAGTGAAAAGTTGTCCATGGGGAGAATTGATCGGGGGTCAACAATCCCTCGTGGACCAATCAGAATTCAGCAACCCGAAATTATTTATAAATTAAATTAAAAATAGCAAATGATTTTATTTAAAAATATTTATAAAATGAAAAATGTTTATTATTTTTCAAATTATTTTTTAGTGATTTTTATTCATTTTTTTGAAAAATAAATTAATGTATATACATAATATAATATTATATACAGGTATAATACTTATGTATTTTATACTTTTATTTTTAATTTCTTATTTTTGTACAATTACTCTAATTTTATATTTTATTTATTTACAACATAAAATTTAGAGTATAAACAAATTTTTATTAGATTTTTATTAATTATTTACAAAGGTAAAATAAATAGATGTATTATTTCTATATACAGTACAATGGAGAGAGAGAAATTATTTTTTTGTCTTTATTTTATTTTTCTAATTTTTATTTTATTTTTAGAAATATATACAAATTAATAAAAACCCATTTTTATTTTTGTTTTATTTTTAATAAAATAAAGTATATACATGAAGGAGGGATATATGGTGAATGGCCCTATCTCTCTCTACTTGTTTATTTGGCGATTAGGCCTATCTTGGGCCCTCTCTTGGGTTCAGGTCACTCAATATTTATTCTAAATATTTCTCTCTTTTTCTTTATTTCTTTATTCTTTTATTTTTGCACAAAAACATGCTAATTATTGATAATTACACAAGCATGCCTAGTTGGTAACTTATTGTATTTACAAGTATCTATATGGTGTTTTGCAAAGATTTTTAGCTAAAATAAAAGAATAAAGAGTGATGAATGGGGATTCATCACTGACCGAGCAGCAAGACCCCCGTCTTATTGGGGTATGAATCGTATGATATGGCAGGAGGGGATGCATATGACGGTTCTCCAACAACCTGCATCAAGACAAATAATTGGGATTCAAGCTGTGTTAGTATTGTTTTACTTCAAACAATAAAAATTATGGTTTCTATTATACTTTAGTATTAAGTATAGACTTTAATTCAATATATATAGAATTATTGAAGTTGGAGTTGGAACTTGATATTCCATATATTAATGGCTTTTTTTAAACTACAATGCCTTCATCATTTATGTATTGTATCTTTTACTAGTGTTAAACTACTCTTGAATGTGTTTTTGGAAAAATTTAATATTATTATATTTTTCAATGTATTTTGCTAAAATTTTAATTTTTTCCAAAAAATTGAGGTTTACGACTCGCCTCAATTTCAGGAAAAATGCCTCGGACCGCCTCACGCTTTTTTAAACCTTGGTGGAAACATGTCATGAATAAATATCCAGACCCCGCTACCCGTACTTGGCAATTATTTCAGACCGAATTTAATAATTATTTTTATCCAATGGTTTATCAAGAAAAACGTAGACGTGAGTTTTTATATTTAACTGAAGGAGGATTATCAGCGGCGGAATATGAAAAGAGATTTTTCAAGTTATCACAATTTTATCTTGAACGGGTGGCAAAGGAAGAGGATAAATGCCGACATTTTGAAGGTGGGTTGCACCTTGATATTAGACGCATGATATCCACTACAGGATATATTGTCTATGCGAAGTTGGTGGAAGCAGCCACAAGAGCAGAACGGTACATTCAAGAAAGGAGAAGAAATAATGGTAATTCACGAAAAAGGAGAGGAGAAGGGTCGAACATGATAGGCCGTGGAAATAAAATGTTTAGGGGAACTGAAAACTCAAACAAATTTCAAAGACCTACACAGAGATGGAGGGGAAACCAACAAAATCAAGCCTATCCCACGTGTATTACATGTGGAAAACGTCATTCCGAAGAATGTCTAAAGGGTTTAAAGATATGTTATAACTGTGGAAAGACTGGTCATTTGAGATACAATTGTCTAGTTCAGAATACCAGCAAAATCAAGGAATCATTTCAACAAGGAAAGCAACATGCAGCTATAGAATTTCCAGCTGAAAAGAAAGGAGGTAACACGAAGGGAGGTAAAGCTAACAAGACATATACTCAAGAAAAAGCCTTTAACACGACACTTCAAGAAGCTATTTCTGGGGAGGATGTAGTTTTAGGTATTATGAGAAATTTTAATAGAGATGCACATACTCTTATTGATTCTGGAGCTAGTCATTCTTTTATTTCTTGAACTATTTCTAAATATGCTGATAACCAATTAGGTTCATTAGAGCATACTTTATTAATATCTATGCCCAAGGGAGATTCTGAAGTTGTACAACATGTCTTCTGAGATTGTTCCTTGTGGATCAGTGAACATGAGATTCGTGTGAATCTAATTCCTATAGAGTTGAGAGAGTTCGACATTATTGTCGGAATGGACTGATTGAGTTCATATCATGCAGTGCTAAACTGTTACAAGAAAGAAGTCACCATTTAAAAGTCAGGAGAAAAGGAATTCACTTTTTATGGTGAGAGAAGATTATATACTCCTTGTGTGATTTCTGCTATATTGGCTAGGAAGTTAATTACAAAAGGATGCTCAGCTTTTATTGCTTTTATTTATAATATGGAAGCTCAAGTTATTTCATTAGAAAATATTCCCATAGTGAAAGATTTTCCAGAGGTTTCTTCAGATGAACTTTAGGACTACCCCATGATGGGAAATTGAGTTTACAACAGATCTGGCTCCCAATACAACATCAATAGCCCTTTCGCCATACCGCATGGCTCTAGCCGAGCTGAAAGAGCTTAAAGTTCAATTACAAGAACTGCTAGATAAGGGCTTTATTCGAGCTAGTGTATCGCCATGGGGAGCACTTGTTCTTTTTGTTGAAAAGAAAGATGGAAGTCTTAGGCTTTGTATTGACTACCAAAGGCTAAACAAGGTGACGATACGAAATAATTATCCTTTGCCTTGTATAGATGATTTATTTGATTAGCTACAATGATCTTCGGCATTCTCAAAGATTGCTTTGAGATTAAGATATCACCAATTGAAAATCAAGGAGACGAACATTCCTAAAACAGCTTTTTGTACATGTTATGTTCATGGTAATGCCATTTGGATTGACCAATGCGCCAACTACTTTTATGGACTTAATGAATAGTGTCTTTCACCCTTATTTAGATAGATTTGTGATTGTATTCACTGATGATATCCTATTGTATTCTAAAAATAAAGAGGATCATAAAGAGCACTTAAGGATTGTGTTGGGTACCTTGAAGGAAAACAGACTATATGCCATATTAAGTAAATGTGAATTCTGATTGCATAAGGTGATGTCATTTCCGGGGATAAAATCTCAATGGATTATACTAAAGTTGAAGCAGTTATAAATTGGGACGTCCAACCAATGTTACAGAAATTCAAAGTCTTGGACTTGCATGATATTATCGTAGATTATCAAAAGCTTCTCAATTATTGCAGCTCCATTAAAAGATGTGAAATTTGCATAGAATGATGACTGCGAAAAGAGTTTTCAAGAACTCAAAAGTCGTTAGACTTCAGCCCCAATTCTTAGCCTCCTATCTGGTGGCAGAGGATAAGTGTTATATAGTGATGCATCGTATCAAGGGCTAGGATGCGTTCTTATGCAGCATGGAAAAGTTATTGCCTATGCTTCTAGGCAGCTTAAAAGGCATGAAGTGAACTATCACACTCTTGATTTAGAATTAGTCGCAGTTGTGTTTGCTCTCAAGATTTGGAGACATTATTTATATGGTGAAACCTGCCAGATTTTTATGGATCACAAAAGTTTAAAATATATTTTTACACAAAAGGAATTAAATCTTAGACAGAGAAGGTGGTTAGAGCTAATGAAATATTATGATTGTATGATTGATTATCACCCCGGAAAAGCAAATGTAGTTACAGATGTGTTAAGTCAAAAGTCCAGTGAAAGGTTGAACTATATAAGGAATGATGGTACTTTGAAACAATTGTTGTCATTAAGGACAAAGTTGGCTATCGATGATTGTGGGGCACTTTTAGCAAATCTACAAATAATGCCAACACTCTATAATGAGATTCAAGCCGCTCAAAAGCATGACACAAATTTTGGAGATGATAGAGAAAGCCAAGACAGGAGATAGCTCAGAATATAGTTTGGAGCCGGAAGGATCGGATGTCGACAGGGTCGATTTTGGAAGGCGAGGAGTCGCAGGCGGCATTTGACGATCTTTTGCGCAAGAGTGAGGATTTTTCTGATTTAATACCTTTTGGGACAGGGCCTTTTTGCAATGGGATGGCGTATTGAAGCTTCGCGGAAGTTTCCTAAGACTCGCATGCTTCTGATTTCTGTTCCATGCTCCCTCGGGTTCTTGGACCCAGTCTCGTGGGTCCGTATGAGACCGCTGCGGATCCGATTCTGCTTGTTGGGCCGCAGCGCTTTCTGTCGGTCGCGACAGGTCTGCTGAAAAACCCGAACCTTGAGCTAGCTAGCGCGCCCGAGCATGGTCCCACTAGCTTTTCTCTAGACATCCTCAAGTTCTCTGCTTCTGCTGGGGGTCTCGTCCACTCGATCTAAAGATTTTGCTCGAGGCGACAACTTCCGCCTAAGGCGAAGCAGATTTTGGGGTCCCATCCTTCTCTCTCTCTCTCTCTCTCTCTCTCTCTCTGAAAGGTGATTCTGTAGCGGGAGTGCGTTCAATGGGTCTCGACTCGAAGGGTCTAGAAGGCTTTGGTGACCTCCTTTCGCTGCCTTTTTGGACTATGGATGCTTCACCTTCGGCAAGATACCTTTGTGAAGTCTGCGTCGCCTTGGAAGGGGACGCAGCCGATGCTCCTGGAGGTCCTGTATGTCGGAGCCTCCAGTGGAGCCACCACTGGCGTCAGAGATGGATGCGGGGAAAAAGTGCGTGAAGAGATATAGAAGGCGGTGTCGATCAAGAACCAGTAGCTTGCCAGTTTTTGGACTTTAAGTCTTCGATTGCAGCTATGGCGAGGGCACTCCGCACCTCGGGGCTTTCAAATTCTTTTCCATGAAGGTTCATACCTTTAATGTGAAGGATCTGGGCAAGGCCTCAAATGTTGGATTTCGGTTTCGTTTCGGTAAACCCGGAAAAGGAATTTCGGTGAAATTTGGGTGAAATGGCCGGAAATTTTGGAAATGACTTGAAATCTCAATTTTTTATAAAATTAAAATTTGAGATGTTGGTCAATCATTAAATGAGATAGAAATACAAGTTTTTATTATAAGAATAAGATGTTTTCTTGATCAAGGCCATAAATATCGGTTTCGATCACCATCTCGGAGACTGGCTGGAATTTCGGTGAAATGGCTGGAAATTCTGGAAATAAATTGAAATCTCATTTTTTGTAAAATTAAAATTTCTGATGTTGGTCAATCATTAATTGAGATAGAAATACAAGTTTTATTATAATAATAAGATGTTTTCATCATCAAGGCCTTAAATATCGGTTTCGGTCACCATATCGGTGACTGGCTGGAATCAAATTTTGGTACATATGATAATATTAATTTTGAGTTTTGACATTGAAACTTTCCTTCAAGCCCAGAAAGAAGTAAAGAAAAGCAATGGTTTTATATGCATAGATGCCTTTCAAATTGAAATATCATATATTCATATTATAATTATACAAGTCCACAACCACAAAATTATGTAACATGATACATGAAATTCCAATCACATAAAGCGCATACACAGATGCACTACCTTACTACTAGTAGTAGTCTAGTACCATTATTCTTTATCTAGGAGACTAGGAATGACATTCAATCATCCAAACCAAGAATTCCTAAGTGGATCCATGTACCATGTATGATTCCTTCCTCCATAACGTGACCTGATCGAGTCCCTATATTCCACGTAATCCTCTCATGTCATATAGGAGTACATGGTTTTGCAGTCCATTAAATACTCCATGTATCCGTGCTCAGTCAAGTGTGCAAGGAAGCCAATCCTAGGATACATGTCACCCGAAGAGGCAGAAGCCGCAGAATCACGCGGAGCGGCGGAGGTCGATGCGAGGAGGATGCAACGTGAGAACCTCGAGATGAAGAAGATGGAGCAAGAGCCGTCGGAGGAGAAGCCATCTGTAGGGGTTGAGATGGAGCAACTGCAGGGTAATAATCTGGAAGTGGAAATATACCATATCCTGATCCAGCACCAATCTGGGAAGAGGTATTGGTATATTGTTGTTGATTTCCTGGAAATACCCCATAAGTACCACTACTATAGCCATATCCGGGAGGGAAAACATCATATGAATCATTTTGCCCGTGAGATCCATATCCACTGAAGGGGCTTGAAGTTGCCCCGCCAGCAAATATCGAATCTCCAACATCCATACTCAATGATCCCACCGAAGATATGAGATCTTCCATAGTGGTGTCATCTTGGACTTGTCCCCGAGGGTGGGATTGCAGGTATGAGGGATACGGACAGTAATCCATTTGCTCTGCAGCTGGATCTCGATTAGGACTTGGAAGATATTGACCATGTATGTTTGTACGGTAGCATGTGTATTCTTGTCCAAGCAATCCAGCATGTCCTCCTTCAAATCCAGATCCAGTATTATATGCACCCCCACCAGATGTTGCCCCTTCATCTTGCAAGTAATCTTCTGCTGCAACGACACCTCCACTGCCACCTGATTTGGATTTTGATTTAGACCTGGAGGAGGAGTCATCAGAATCACTTTCCAACCCTCCAGCTGGGTCTGGATGTCTCCCCGATCTAGCCATATAATCTTCAACATTTGCCTCCATTTGCGAGGCAATCTGTGTATTTGGTCTCCCTCCTCTCTCGTCGAGTACGGGAGCGCCATTATCATCCATCCACTTCTGCAAGACATCTTCCTCATCGTCATCGTCATCTTTAATCTTGAATATATATGCAAGGTCGATGGGATCTATGTATTCTTGCTTGTCGTGTCCTTCCCTTACATGTTTCATTTTCAACATGAGGTTGTAGTGGATATAGACAAGATCATGTAGCTTTTGTACTCCTAAGGTGTTAGAAAATCGGAAGCGGAAGTGAAACATGGATAAAAGATAAACAAGAATAAGAACAGCGGGATTTTACGTGGAACCCTACTCCGTGAGGAGCGGGATGAAACCACGGGAGAAGCCCTCAAAGGGGCATATGCTTCATTGCTTTTTCTCAATGGATACAGGAGGTCTGGGGCTCATTATATAGCCTCTCCAGAGCCTCCAAGTCCCACCGTTGGACGATGTGGGACTAAACACTAGATGGGGTAAATGGATCTCCTCCATGATCCATTTACCCTGCTACAACACAATGGGCGCATACAACAAATGCTCCAACACTCCCCCTCAAGCTGGAGCATGCAATGCTCAGCTTGGACAAACAGAAATAAACTCAACTCAACGCTACAGGACACAGGACACTATGGACAATATCAACCAACCGCGCACATTGCTGCAGTCGAGGACGTTGCTTCTCATGCCGTGCAGGTGAGGAGGACGAACGGGCTGGAGTGTGAGTCAACTGAAGACTCGGAATCTGACCATCGAGTCTGAAACTGTGCCTGAAGTCTCCTCGTCAGAGAACTAGGTCTCTCCCATCTGGCTCAGAGAATGGTACACCGCTCTGGTGTACCTATGATACCACATGAAAACCCTTGCCCTCAATGGCATAGGGAATGGTCCTCTGCTCTGGAGTCCCTATGGCTCACATGAAAACTCTGGCCGACAAAACAAGAATAATGATGGGGACCACGAACAAATGATGGCAACATATGCTCATCTGAAAATGATCGCAATCATATGCATGTCTGAAACTGAACACTCGGAAATATCGTCGAGTCTGAACAACTGTAGAGTCTGGAATCTGAATGGTCGCTGCATGTGAATCTGGAACATCTGAATATGGCTGGAAGAAGACATGTGACTTTACATATACTCCCCATTTCTCCCGTACTTGTCGGAAACAATGACATCGACAATGTAGGGAGAAGACAAAGAGATTGGGGAAAGTCATGAACTTCACCGCTTTTCAATTTTTTTATAAGCAGTTACATTTTTTAAGCAGTTTCAATTTTTTTATACGGCTTTTGCAACTCTCTCTTTTCGAATATTTTTGCGTACAACTTTTCTTTGTACGCGTCTTTTTTTTCTTTTTTTTCTTCTCTCTTTTCTCTTTTTTTTTAAAAAACCGTTTGGCCCGCTCGGGCCCTTGAATAATCGTGCAGGTCCACCCTCGCTCTTTTTTTAAGAGACCGGCCCACTTGGGGTATAATAGCAGCAAAAGACAATTTTTTTACTGAACAGACCATCAGGTACGTAGGGTTCCCATCGTGGGAACCCTCTCTCCAACGCCTGCTGCCCCCTTGGATTTTTTTTCTGGATGCCGCCGCCACGATGGGAGGAGAGGATCGTTGCTGCATGTACGCCATTTGGAGAGGGTGATGCCGCCGTTAGGAGTTGGAAGTTCACGTGCGAGATGGGGCTCGCCCTGGGGGGTCTCCCTGAAGGCGATGCACGCGACTGCGCGAGAGGGGATCTGATCGTGCTGGGGGGCAATCGGGCTGGAGGAAGTGGTGCGCGATGGCGTGCGGATGAAGATAGTGGGCTGATGTCACGCACGTGTTGCCGGAACGCCAGGAGGCTTCTCCTGGAAGGGGTTGCGCCTCCGTAGTTTAGAACTGGAGGTGGTGGTGCCATGGTTGCCTGCACGCCTGGGGTTCGCCGATGGGGATCATTCCCTTGCGCAGAGAAGATCGCCTAGAAGATCGTCTGTTGGAGCCACGAGAACTTGGGCAACATAGAGACGGTGAGAACCCCCATCGCAGGGGCTGGCGCAAGTCTTGCACGCCTACGCGCGTTGGAGAGATGAAGCTCCTATCTCGTGGGAGATCGTGCTGCTGGAGAAATTCGCGGCCAAGGATCTATTCGATTGCAGCCGCGCGATCTGGAGGAGAGGAATCTCCTGTGTCGCCGAAGGCTGAAGAAGCGGCTAGGGTTCGTGGGAACCCTTGCAATCAGATCATAGATCTTCCAATCGATGAATCAGAATCAGAACTCGAATCGAAAAAGAAATCTTCATGAAAATTGATCTTCAATAACAACACATCAAAAAGAACTCGAATCTCGAACAAATAATCAACATAAAATTCACGAGAATCGACCCGCTCTGATACCATGTTAGAAAATCGGAAGCGGAAGCGAAACATGGATAAAAGATAAACAAGAATAAGAACAGCGGGATTTTACGTGGAACCCTACTCCGTGAGGAGCGGGATGAAACCACGGGAGAAGCCCTCAAAGGGGCATATACTTCATTGCTTTTTTCTCAATGGATACAGGAGGTCTGGGGCTCCTTATATAGCCTCTCCAGAGCCTCCAAGTCCCACCGTTGGACGATGTGGGACTAAACACTAGATGGGGTAAATGGATCTCCTCCACGATCCATTTATCCTGCAACAACACAATGGGTGCATACAACAAATGCTCCAACATAAGGAATTTCGCCTTTTGGAGTGGATGAGGTTAAAAGTTCTCCAATTTCTCTTGCATCCTCCAGCGGACGCAGTTTGCGACAATACCTTCACAGCCACTTATCGCAAATTAGGTGCATCTAATCCATAAAGGATCCACCATTCAACTACAAGGTACAAATTATTTTAGTCATGTTAGGTAAGTAATATTAATATATTAGTACAATATAAGATAAAGGCAAAACTATATAAATACTTGATACTTCAAGATCATAGATTAATACACACCTGGAAGAGTATTATTACGACCGTTGATCGCGGTCATTCTTTCAAAAGAACCTAAGGCCTCCCTAAAGTATTTTATCTACAAGGTAGATAATACCAGGTTCAATAATAAATGCAAGAAGAGAAGACATCAGAGATTAGGAAGATATGATATTGCATACCTCATTCATACAATTTGTTTGGCCATCTCTTGACTTCACTAATTTCTCCACCACAACTTGAAGGATTGATAAGAGCTCGAGACGAGTGCCAAGGTTGTGCTTGTAGTGGTATTTTGGATTAAGATAATATGTTGAAGACGGACAAAAAAAGTACTTATGGGTGATTGAATAAAGCTAAAATATTAACTTAAAGAGCGCAACGTACAAAATGCATACCAGTTTGGTGAAGAGGATGTGACAACATTTTCGAGAAACGTTCGTCGATGATGCCCAATTACACCTTATAACCTTTTCCTACATTTTCTTTCACTTTCTCCTTCATCACATGCATAGCTTCGTATATCACACCCATGGTTGGTTTCTTGTCACCATCCACTATTCTCAAGACTGACACAACCGGCTCCATAATTTTTATCGCCCTGGCAATGTCATCCCAAAAATTGACATTGTTGATCAAGGTTTCTGCTCTTCTTCATTGATCACTGCGAACCTCGGGAATCTCGAACCATTCCCCTGAACAACACATTTTCTTCAAACCAACTTTGTGTTGTTGCATGCTTTGCAACGCTATGAAATTGGTTGCAAATCTTGTAATTCCAGGCCTTACGATGTCACCACCACACATCCTTCGCATCAATGCAATGACGTTTGAATGGTTATAGATGAATGTCGTGATTGATCGTGCATTATCAACAACATTCATGAGGGTTTTCCTCTTTCCAAAATCTTTAAGGATCAGGTCTATGTAATGTGCAGCACAAGGTGTCCAGAAGATGCCATACCTGTTGAAAGATATGATCATCTCACCAGCCTTCTTGAAATTACTCTCATTGTCGGTCACAATTTGAACAATGTTCTCTTGACTGACCTCTTTTATGACATCTTTCAAGAGTTTGAGTATGTACTTGTGACTCTTGACATGCTCAGATGCATCTACAGACCTTATAAATACCGTTTTTCCATCACAATATACGAGGAAGTTGATGATTTGCTTTCTCGTATAGCTTGTCCAACCATCACACATGAGGGTCACGCCATACTTCGATCACTTCTTCAATTCAGCAATATAAACCCCAATCTCCTCTTTCTCCATAGGGAGATACTTGTTCATTATCTCGTATGGAGTAGGAGCTGTCACGCCTCCTCCTGATGCAGCAATCTCATCAATTGCGTGTTGCAAGAAGGGTCCCTTTGCCACATTTGCCGGAATACCCTCTCCAATAAACAACTTTGTAACAACCCTTCCTACCCGCTCCCTCATATTACCGAACATACCCTTTAATGTCTTTTGCTTTGGATCTTTGCTCGGAACATAGTGATCGGAACTGCTTCTTCTCAGAAATGCTTCTATGCCATTTTGCTTCTTCTTTGGTGGCACCATAGCTGCACCACTTCCACTTCCACTGCCGCTTCCCAATCCAATATTTATCGGAAACCTTGAACTGCCACCGACACGTCCAAGGCCACCACGACCACCGAGTTCTCGTCTCTCATGCTCGCTCCTCATAGAGTCGCGTAATGCTGCCTTATATGCATTTCTCTCAGCCTCTGAGTATGTTGTGGATATTGGATATCGTCATCATCGGAATCAAACAAGACATTGAACTCTCTATGTAACATGAATTCATTAAACTCCTCATCTCTTCGCCCCTTTTCCTTCTTCTTCTCACTCTTCCCTTCCAAGTGAGCCTTCACTTCAGCTCTGATCTCTTTTGTACATGTAGGGCATTTAGCCACATTCACGTAGCCGCCAACGAGATGTTGTTTCAGTCGTGTGATTCCTCCTCCTCCAGTTATCTTCCCACAAAATTTGCATTGAGGTTTTTGACTTGTTGCCGTCAGGAGAGCATATTTCCATCCAATCTCTCCATCAACCATTATGTTGCCCAGACCCAGAATGAGAGTCGGAACCGGAGTTAGAAGCCATTATCTTTACCTATTGAGCATTAACAAATTAACAGTGTAATAGATGATGATATTATGAAGATAAGAACATGAAAAAATTGATATGTAAAATCCATAAACCAATATACTAAAATTGTACCCAATCAAAAGAATTTATTTACTATAATTATCACTAAAATATTTATCAAGAAGGGAGTCATTGGCTATAGTTGTCATTAAAGATATCCAAAGTGTTGATATGGATCGTATGATTTGATTCCTAACCGTATGTTCTGCTGAGCACATATGTAGAACAGTCCGATGTCCCCTCGAGTCACCATACCCTACCAATACGGGGTCTCCTTGTCCCAAAATTTTTTCTTATATGGTTGTTCACCTTAGCATGCATTCTCTGATAACAGTGGTGGTGTTTGTCGAAAAGAAAATGATGTATATTTAGATGTTGATTTCAACATCGAAAATCTGCTCTAATTTTCCAAAATGGTGTAGCAACCATTCATTACATACTTAGAGCAGTGAGAAATTGAGAATTAATCGTGTATAGCAACAAAATTATAATGAAAGTACTTACAGACAGTCGCAAACACATCAAGACTTGTCCTCAAGGAGAGAGCAAGAGAGCAAGAAGGCTAGTGAGTTGTGAGAACTCTTTGAGTTGAGTGTGCAATGGATGCCACCATTTATAGGCCTCCAACGAATCTTTATCAAGGGCCAACAACCAATATAATATAGACGAAATCCAAAATATCTTCTTATAGGTGTCTAAAATATTAGCTAGGTGTCCTAGTGAGTCCAAATTTCAAAGAATCTATACCTAGAGTGTCCACAATTCAAAGAATCTAGCCAACTTTAGTCATTTCATATTTTTATTTAGTCGGTTCACCACTTTTTTTGACCATTTCGACCGAAAGTAGCCGACAAGAACAAATTTCGGCCGAAATTCGATGCTTGCATGTGAAGATATTCCAACTTTCGGTCATTTCGGTCGAAAGATGCCGAAATGGACCGAATTTCGGTCGGCGTGGGGCGAAATCCTGGAAACAGATATGCATACTGCTTTCGATATCGGTCCTCGACCGAAACCGAAATTCAACCGAATTTCGGTCGAATTTCGCCGATATTTAAGCCCATGGGTCTGGGCGACCAGGAGAAGAGAAGGGTTCTGGGCCCGAGGTTCATAGATTGGGGTTGTGATGTCATTCTTCTCCAGGAAACAAAGCTTTTCCCGTGCTCTGATCTTATTTGGCCTTCTTTCGGAGCTGGTTCCCTGTCGAGCTTTAAAGCCATTGATGTTGTTGGGTCCTCAGGAGGCTTGTTGATGGCATGGAAGGATTCTACTTTTTCGCTGATTTCCGAGCTGAGGGGGGATCATGCCCTTACTGTGGCTCTTGAAAGTAATCAGTTCAATGCCGTTGTAGTTATCACGAATATATATGGACCATGTGTACAGGGTCGCAGATATGAGCTGTGGGCGGACATTAGAGCTGTGAGGGCTGCATACCCAAATTGTGCTTGGCTCTTTGGGGGGGATTTCAACGTCACTCATCTCTTTTCGGATCGCCCTGGGCTGGGGGGGGGGGGGGGGGGGGCAGGATCCTGGTTATGAGGACTTTACAGATCTGATTGATGAGCTGCGGTTTGAGCCTCGTGACGCTTCAGACACGAGGTACACTTGGAGGAGCTCGAGTTCCCGATCAAGATAGACCATTTTCTAGTGTCGGTTGAGCTCTTGAGGCTTCCCCACTCTCGTTTTCGTCGTTCAAACCTCGCGCATGATCGGACCACACGTCCTTGATTTGGGATGCATGCGCGTCAGGTCTATTCAGAGGCTTTTTCCGTTTCGAGCGGGTGTGGCTGCAGGAGGGATCTTTCAGGGACTTGGTCTCAAATCGGTGGTCTTCTTTTGTGGTGTCTGGTTCTGTCGTTGCTCGTCTGTCCAAGAAGTTTGTTTTGCTACGCAAGCACTTATGCGCGTTCAAGAGGGGGAGCAGGGAGGAAGGCTTAGCGTGCAAGGCCGCGACGGAGGCGGAGTTGCTCTGCTTGATGGGTTGGAGGATGTCAGACAGCTGAGTGTGTTAGAGCTAGAGAAAAGGGCTACGGCCCTGAAGATTATCGTTGTTGAAGATAAGAAGAGAATGACAGAATGGAGGCAGAAATCTAGGGTGACATGGCTCAAAGAAGGGGACACGAACACCGCTTTTTCCACAGGATGATCAGCGGGAGACGCCTTCGCAATTTTATCCCTTCCCTTTTGATTGATGAGGAAACTTTCGTAGGGAAGAGGGAAATGGGGACAGCAGAAGTTGATCACTTCCTTGCGTTCTATACAAGGGCTTTGGATAAACCATGGAAGTGGAGTGGTCTGGGGGCAAGTCGGATCTCTGATGCTCATGTTGCACACTTGGTTCAGAATGTCACCTTAGAGGAGGTGAAATGCGCAATTTGGAGTTTGAATGCAAATGGCTCTCCGAGACCAGATGGGTTCCCGGTGTTTTTCTAAAGGGAGTTTTGGCCTGTAGTAGGGGGGAGGTACCGGAGATAGTGGAGGAGAGTTGCAGGTACAATACCGGTTTTGATAAACTCAACAGGGCCTCCATCTTCCTTCTATCGAAACGTGAGGTCTGTGAAAGGATAGAAGATTTCAGACCCATTGCACTATCTAATGCGATCTACTTGATTGTAGCAAAGGTATTTGTGATCAGGCTGAGCAGGGTTATGGACCCACATTATTTCTCCTCTTCAGTCACTTTTATTCCAGGAAGGCAGATCTCGGATAGCATGGTGATGGCCACTGAAATCATTGGGGATTGGAAGAGGAATAAACGAAAAGGGCTACTCTGGAAGATAGATTTCTCGAAGGTGTATGATACGGTAGATTGGAAGTTCCTTCGGGCAGCTATGTCTAAATGTGGTTTCTCGGATACTTGGGTCTCTTGGATGAAGTGATGTGTCACCATTGCCTCTTTCTCGATGTTCATCAATGGGCGTCCGGATGAGGGTTTTTTTCAAACTCAACGGGGTGTAAGGCGAGGTTGTCTTATGGCTCCACTTCTGTTTATCATTGCAGCTGATGTATTCGCATGTATGGTGGATCGTGTGGGGGGGGACTCACTGTGGGTTTTTCAATTAACGACATTTCTTTCCCTCTCCTACAGTATGCTGATGACACGGTCCTATTTATTGGAGGTGAGAGAGATGAGGTGAAGGGCTCTCGAGCTTTTCGGGGAAATGTCTGGCTTAGTACTTAATCACGACAAGTCTACGGTTGTTTCTTTTGGGATGTCAGAGGAGGAGGCTCTATCCTGTGGTGAGGAACTGGGCACTGCGTGCGGTACACTCCCTTTGCGATATCTGGGTCTCCCCCTTGCAACAGGCAGAATTAAGCTGGTAGATTGGCTCCCAATCATAGAGAAGATATGGAGAAGCTTATGCGACGTTTCCTCTGGAGCGGCGCTGGACAAGATGGTGATAGTATTCATCTGGTGATTTGGGACATTATGATGATACCAAAATCGAACTGCGGTTTAGGGGTAAGAAATCTGGAGACCATGAATAAGGCTTTGTTACTTAAGTTGGTTGGCAGGTTGTGGGGAGAAAGTGATTATCTTTGCTGCAGATTACTACGTTGCATCTATGACTTGCGTCGCCCGGGCCAACAGAATCATCTTGTGGGCAGGCAAGTGTCGCATTTCTAGAAAGGGGATTGTTTCGGTAATGCCACACTTCCATGATCTTTTTAGACCAGTGCTTGGAGATGGTTGCTCTTTCGCATTTTGGACAGATGATTGGACGGGAGATGGGCCGTTATGCAATAGTTTCCCCTACCTTTTTGCTTTTGCTGCAGACCGCGAGACTAGTGTTGTTGACTGTTGGGACAATGGGAATTGGATGCCTTCTTTTCTGCTAACTTATTTGGCCAGCAGTTGGAGGAGTTCCTTACTCTTCTGGAGGCGCTGAGGCAACTTGACAGGCCTTCGTTCGGTAGAGATCACTAGGTATGGAAGGGCGGTTCTTTCTTGGTGAAGAAAGCCTATAAAGCGATTTACGGACCACCACCTTCAAGATCAAATGTCGTCATTAGATATTACAACCTCATCTGGAGTCTAAAGATGCCAGGGAAAATTGGTTTCTTTTTGTGACTTCTCAGGAGAAAACGTATCATGACAAGAGATCGTTGTGCCAGACTATTTGCAATTACGTCCAATACTTGCACCCATTGCAACATTCACGTGGAGACCATTGATCACCCCCTCTTCCACTGCTCTCTAACTTCATAGATTTTGGTCTGATTACGGCTTGGGATGGATTAATACTCAAAATTTAGAAATGTTCCGGACCTCGCTGGTGGAAGCCAAAAGTAGATCAAGGGAGGAAATTTCGCTACCTTTAGCAGTTGTTTGGGCAATTTGGTTAGGTGGAAATGATGTCATTTTTTCCTCGCATTGTTTCTACTGTGAAAACGTAATATCCCACTCCAGGAATATAGTTGAGTCTTGGCTACTGTAAGTTCTTCTTCTCTGATTTTTTTAAATAAACTGGGATGGACACCATAGTGTGTTACCCTCTTTTTGGAGCTCAAAAAAATCATTGACATATGATTCGCTATTAATGCAATTGTCGCATGACTCGCAACCTAATTTGGATTATGCCTCAAATTATAAGCTATTTTGGAAAGTGAAGGCACCTTAAAGGCAAAACCACATGCTTGACGGTTGACCATGTGCTCAAAAGCACATGGGGGTGGGGCGATGGGTTCTAGCAAAATATGTCAATTTGGTATAAGGAATATGTAGGGTGCATGTTCTTCTTGATATCGAGGGTTGTCATAGTTTGGGGAGAGCTTGTGTGGATTAATGTGAGGGTAACAGACACCTTCTAGGCAAACTTCCATGCCAATGTGATAGGAGGGAGGAAGCATGTATATATGAGGTGTCAAGAAATGAATTAGTTACTTTCAATGGGGTTGTTTTGAGTAAAAGGAAATATGATGGCCTTCAAGGGGAGAGATATAATGTTTTTTTGAGACAAAAAAGGGGGAACACACAAGTTGTCCAACCCAGGTTTATTTTTAAAAAAAAGAACCATGTTACAAAAGCTAAGACTAGTCTTAGCAAGATGGATTACATTTTCTACATAAAACTGGTCTACACAAAAGACAACCATTACGAGAAAGCCACGACCAAAATATAGCGACCCGCATCAGCAGTAACCTATTGGAACGGACTAATGCAATAAAGAGGGAGTTGCAGAAGCTGGCTGAGCTCTCAGATACTACCCGACAAGGCCCAACTCTACTCAGATGTCCTTTATCTTCCCACAAGTGAAGAAAAGATACCCCATCGATTCCGCCTCCACCACATGAAGAGTGCAGTTGTTGTCATTCCCTTAACCATATCTCGATTATCTCTCTTACGTCAGAATTCTACCCTGCCTTAGCAACCAAAGGAAGACTTTGGTCTAAATAAGAATATGCATATTAGCAAATGAATATGCAATCACGAACCAGAACCTCAAGCATGGACATGATCGATAGACATGCTCTAATTTGAGGGGGAGTGTTAAAGTTATTGGAGTTATTGTGTTTTCTATTTTATTTGAGCCATGTAACCCTTCGGGACAGGGAACTTATATGTAATTCTCCCCTTTTTTGCTCTCTAGGGTCTCACGCTATGTAAGAAATCATAGACCCATGGAATAAGACAACGATTTATTCTCTTTTCCACATGGTCAAAATCTTATAACTCCGTAAAAACACAAGAATAGACTGGCATTGTCAACCTATGCATAGGATTATGACATGAGGTTGAGGACTGCTTTACAAGTAGATAGCTAAAGTCTCATATTACAACTTCGCAAAATGGACTACTGAAGAAAGAGGGAAATCACTTGGAAGCAAGACCTTAAATTCCGATTTCGGTCACCATTTTGGTGAGTGAGCGAAACGAAATTTCGACCGAAATCATGGCCTCAAATTTCGCCGAAATTCGACCGAATTTCGGTCGAATTTCGGTTTCGGTGGGTAACCGAAATTTGACCGAAATGGCCAATATCGGCCGAAATTTGGGGGCCTTAGTTCAAAAAATGACCGAAATTACTGAAATTTTCGGTCGAATTTCGACCGAAATTCGGCCGAAATGTCGTTTCGGTCAGTCGCCGAAACGAACCGAAATCCGACATTTAAGGCCTTGACCGAAATTTCGATCAATTTTTGTACTAGAGTCCCCATTCGGCCGATATAGGTCATTTTGGTTGAATTTCAATCACCCACCGAAATCAAAATTCGGCCGAATTTTGTTGAAATTTGATCCCATGCTTGGAAGTGTTGAAGTAATGAGAAGTCACAATGAGTAGATGCCTCAAAATGAAAATAAGGAGAATGATTTTCGAAATGTTGAGAAGGTGTAAAAAGGTTTTATCCATATAATCACATTGATGATAAGAGACGAATAAGGATCTCATGAAAACCTAATATAATGGTGAATGGGTAAATGTTCATATATCCATGTTGAAGAGGCTCCGCACTGAAAGATAATGTTACTCCTGTCACCCAAATAATTGCAATCCACATATCCAAGCTCTATTCTAATAGAGGTAAGAATATGCTAAAAGTGCACAGGTACTAATAACTAAAATTAGCTTGATGGATAAAAATTGCTCCATAAAGCATCATACCACAAGCTAATCTCCCTCCTGCATTTCCCGTGGTAAGGCTTAGTTCGTGACCCCCTGATTGTGACAAAAAGAGACATGGCATACATGATTAGTCCATCCAATATAGTGCCATGCAACCAATCTATCATAAGCAATCACATACCCTTTCCAAGATCATCCTCAAGTTCATGAACGACAAAAGCTCTCCCAACAACAGAATTAGGCCCACCAAGTGGGATCTGCAAACATAATTCCAATAAATACTACAAGAAAGGAAAGTCTAAATATTAATCGTGGAGACAAACACGTTCTAAAATGTCCGGATTCAGTAACTGCTCAATACCTGAGAATCCACGATCGTAGCCTCAGCAACCCCTTTAATTCCACAAGGCAAAGCAAAACATTCAAATTAAGAAATACCTTAAAATATTAGAGTTCAGAAAATATCCAAAGACGAATGTTGAACAAGCATTATTACCTTCAGCATTGGCAACAATATTCCCCAAATCACCAGCATGCCTGACTTCATCCTCTGGAGCACCATGCGTCAAATTGTTAGGATTAAAATGCGGCCCTGCAAAGAAACACGCACAGATATCAATGATTTATTCTTAAATTAAACAAGAACTGCTTCTTTCATATTTCAAAGAACTAACATCCCCTACCAGTAGATATGCACCCATTGGTAGTATCCCCAAACTCGTGCTACAAAAAAATGAAATTTGACAAGCATTGTCAGTAGAATCCACAAAAAATGATAAAAACAAGACTCAGATCTGATATGTAATCAGGCTCCTCCAGTAAGCTAGCTCCAATCAAATAGATGCGGTGAACCACAAATCTTTTGTTTAATATTTAAATTTCCTGAAACCAGCATGAAATCAAATACATAAATATATTCAAAATTACCGTTCAATAGGACACTCACATCCCTCTCATATATTGGAATCAAAACTTGAGAACTGATTTTTTGAAAAAACTCCAGAATTGATAGTTCTGATTTATTATATTATAACCTTTGATGATGTTTATTGATCTCAAGTAGCCATCCTTTGCTTCTACCCACATGTTCGAATCCTTAAAACCGAATCAATATGAACATCGAATTTAAATGAAATTCAAATCAAAATGTAGGCAGTATATTATTGAGAGCTGAGAATTTTTTATATAAGAAAAATGTTCGTAGCAAAATATCCCCGGGACGTAGGAAAACCCCTAAATCTCCCATTTGGATGGAGAAGGGATTTGATCTGGATATGCTAAATCAATCAAGTACAAGTGTTCAGGATCTCTAACAATTTTATATGTTTAACCCTCTCACATGCGATAATCCTATAGGCCCTGTCTTATTGGAGATAAGGGTGAATAAGCTAGAGTATGAGCTTATCTTATATTAAACTCAAGTGTGTACTAATATAAGTTAATGTGGGAAAAGGCTTCGTTGTTGTTGTTGTACTAATATAAGTATGGATATCACCAATTATTTTTCTAAACTCTAAAGGGGCGAATAATTATTCTCTTATATTCCCCCTTCCTCAAGCAATAACTATACCTTATCCCTAAATCTCATTCCAACTACCTCTTCTAAATTAACAATAACTATAGCACATCCTTGTTATAACTACATCAACAATAATGGTCACTTAACCTTCATCTAAAACCAATGACCAACCGCAGAATATGGAATAGCCTCAATAACTTGCCACCTAACCCTCAAAAGTCAAATTCCATCAAGTGAATGAGTTTGATTGTTGTTTTGAGGAACCAATGATTAATGTAGTATTGCCGGTGGTTATTGACTTATTGTTAGACTTGTGTTTGAACAAAGGAGAATAATCGGAAGGAAAACTATTTCACTTTTGGAAGCATAAATGGCAGGACTCGCACTTGTACTGACATCAGCTCATTACACAAAGAGCCGTTATTTCAGAGGCATATTGCTCCTTATATGCCACTCAACCAAATGGGGTCTTAAATATATCTTTTACACAAACAAACACTTCACTTGTTGAAGTAAGAAACAAGTTCCATTTCCCCAGTTTTCATCCTCAGCTTCTCGATATACGAGAGAACATGTTCCCATTTATCCATCCTATCTTCTATCTTACAACCAAAAGGGTAAAATTAAATCCATATACATTAAGTCCAAATTACTCACCAGGTGGAATCCATGAAGCCCCGGGACGAGCCCTGTGACCCTGACGTTCACTGTGGTCGGACCTGCACGAAAAAGGAAAAAAGAAGAATAAATGCAAAGTTACAATCTTTCTCACATCAAAAGACTAATACGCAAAAATAAAGACGGCCCAATTTGCCAAAACGTGGAAAGATGGCGTTACCGTCATCTTCTTGGGTGAGGGTGACAACCCCCTCGACCTGCGAGGTTCCCTTGAGAACGGCCACGGCCTTCTTGGTGGCCGCGAGCACAACCAGGCGTCCGCTCCTGAGGGTGGTGGCATTGGGGCGGGTGGAGGATGGGCGGAGGCACGGGGGCGTACCCACGAAGGAGGAATGGAAGGAGCGCGTAGAGGAGAGGGTGGAAGGAGAGGAGGTGGCGAGGAGTGCGTTCGCCGCCATGAGTGTCGGCGAGGCCGAAATGGTGCTGGTTGGTGCAGCAGATGATGGGAGTGGAATTTTGAGGAGTGGAGTGGATTGGGTGAGTATAGTTTTGTGGATGGGGACCTTCTCATTATGTGCTTTCTTTCTTCCTCTCCCCTCTATTTCTTTACAAACATCATTTGCCTTCTCTAGAAACTTCCATTTATTTATTCAGACTAATACTTTTTTTATACAAGATTGGTGTAAGGTTCAAAATATCTTGATACATCGCAGATATACTGTCAAAATATCACGATATATCATTGACTTTTCGGTATTGCGAGACCGGGCATGTCGATAGTATGTCACCGATTATTTTTGTAATGTTACATATAAGCATTCATCATTTACAACTTGCACAGTCTTTAACATTTATTACTATTGATCATGTTAATATATAGTAAAAACACTTACTAATGGGGCATATCCTAATAAGAAGATATAAAGATGTGATGACTCAGCCTAAAATACATCCGAATATTTTAGGTTTTCAATTACCTTTAAAACAATGGTGGATGTTGACCCTTAAGGATTTACCTTTATTTAAGCTTAGAATCTTTGATAAGTTATGTTTAAAATATAAACAATAAAGCATATTTTGGACGTGGAAATCTTTAACAACTTGGATCTTAATTAGGTTTAGGGTTTCTCATCATATCATCTATCACATGATGTTTCATCTGTAGGTTGATATTTTTGTTCTTATGCTTTTAGATTCCTTTGAACTCAATTTGACCTCTTGCAGTGTGATTGTGGTATTGCCATTTATTGAGATACGATCATATCGATATATAGGAATTGATGATTGAAAATTGCATACTACATTTGGTTAAAAGTGAAAGTGTGGTAAAGATTCTCAAGGGTGTGGTTTCCAATTGCAGGTCCTTGGGGAAAATCTAAAAATTAGTGGAAGCTCTCTACATGTTTTTAAAGTATGTGTGAAGGTATGGTTATGGTTATCGTAATGGATATAGATCAAGCTTCAAACAAGATGTTATTGGTTAAGGAAATGACAGTGATGGATACAATAGCAGATTTGGTGATGGATATGGAGGTGGAGGAGGCATGGCCTCAAATTTCAGCGAAATTCGATCGAATTTCTATCGAATATCGATATCCTGTCGAAATCGTAATTCGACCGAAATGGCCGAAATGACCGAAATATGAGGGCCATAGTACAAAAAATGACTGAAATTTCGGTCGAATTTCCACCGAAATTCTGTTTCGATCGGTCACCGAAATGGTAATCGAAACCAACATTTAAGACCTTGGGAGGAGGCATGTGGAGCATTTATGGTTACAGTTCCGATTGCATCTCATAATATTCGTGATAATAACGTTGGTGGAAGCGATGACCAATGAAGGGAGGAATGGTATAAACAAGGTGTTTGATATTGTCATTTGAAATTGCAGATGTTTAAGGGAAATGTAAATTTTCGGCCTATTGTAAGTTGGAGGTATAGGTGAGAAAGCGAAAGGCAAGGATGGTGGAGTTTTTTTCCTGTAGGGAATATATGGTTGAGGCGAGGGTGGTGGAGGAGGAAGTGGTGGAGGTATAGGTGCCAAATTAATGCATAGAATAAAGACAGATTGGTTGGAGTGGGATGTACAATAAGTGAAATTCTAACTCAAGAGGAAATTGATAGATATAGATTAGTCGGTGGTGTGATGTACGCACTAGTTGGAATATGGAGGAGTACACAATGATGAATAGGAATTGGAGATGGAGTATTTCAATTATATTAGTATTGAAAATATTCTAATAAGACAAATTGATTTCAATTAGCTAAGGCAATTTTATCACTATATGTTTATTGAAGATTGCTACTCGTGATTAGATGGTAATGGATCTGTATGCCTAATTTTTTACATGGCACCGAAGGTTCACTCGATTTCATATATGCTTACGGAGAATGGTTCAAGATAGGAAGATCATGGGTACATCATGGAAGGCTGTATCGATATCGATATCGTTTCAATATCGTATCGATACGATATATCGACGATATAACGCCGAAATATCGCCCATATCGACGAGCCTTTGCGAAGAAAATGCCTGGAAATCGGGATATATCGCCATATCGGTACCCATATCGAAAGGATATATAATGGAGTACGCACATGATGTGAAGCGGCCACCACTCCATCCCTCCGAAAAAAAATGTTTTTTATTGTTAAGGATAGTTCTTGCCAAATTATCATCTATATAAAAAAAGATGATATTTAAGAATAATACATTTGAAATGTCAAATTTACCACCAAGGCTGTTGAGAATTAAATTATTCAGCAGAATTTTGGATTTGAAGGCAGTAGGAGAGGGTTCTTTACATGACTTCAAGGAATGTCACAGCTAGACGAAGATGTGTATTTCTCGATAATTAATGTACTAGCATAAGTTTCTCATCGAACATAATTGGGATACAATGCATGTAGAGAAGAATGTATTTGATAATATATACTACATGGTCTAGGGTACTGCATATAAGGTGAAGGACACATAGAAGGCATGAAGAGATACCATTATCATTTGTCATTGTCTTGGGTTGTGTTCGCTAAATCATGAGTATGGTAGTTTTCATATGCTCACGGTTAAATACACCTTTGCCAAGGAACAAGTCAAGGTTGTTTGTGGGTGGACAATGAAAAGTGAGATTTCCATATTGTTATGCTTTAAATATATCGAAACTCATTGATCCAAAAAAAGAACTATTTTAAGGGTTTGAAAAGTCATAATTGTTGTGTATTTATGGAGCAATTATTGTTATATATGGTCAATGGGCCGAGGATCTGCCTAGCCTGCTCACATGCCAAGCTTGGGCTAAAGAATTTAATGAATGGGTTGGCCCGACCCACTCTTTGACCCGCCTGTCACCTGGATGGGTTGTGGACATGTGCCACAAAACCTGTCCAGGTCTGGCCTAGCCTGCGAAAATAAGAATATGTATTTAAAAAAATAATTTTACATGCATGTTATATACATTATCAATATTTTACATTATATTTTATTGTTTACATGTCAAGTAACACTTGTTATGGTTACTTAGATTTAGAAAGATTAGATGATGCTCAGAAAGTTTATTTATCTCTATAAATTAGATTGAAAAATTAAGAAGAAAACTTTATATTCGACCGATGGGCCGGCTCGAGCCCTATATAGGGGGTTTTAGAATATCGATCATTCGGCCCGACCTATGGCTCGGCTGGACACACAATTTGGCCAAGTCTGATTGTTGCCGATGACTTTTAATTTGATTTACTACCTCTAATAATGGAAGAAGTTTTGATAGATCTCAACAATTCATTAAATGCATCACCTCAATCAAGTTGTCGATTTTAGCATGACAACTCCAGAATAAAATGTGTTAGTCATATCGTGCCACCTTGACAAGATTTTTCCTTCGGTGTTATTTTACCCCATGGAGTGTCTTAATGTCAACCTACCTTATGAAGATAAAATAGGTGAAGCTCTCAAGTATTGTTGGATGTACGCATCTGAAAGAAAAAAAATAAGTGCATTGAATTATTGCTGATAATTTTTAAAGCCAACATATGATGAGTTTTTATATGTGATACACTGGGTATACGTTCCTTTTGAAGCTTGAGATCCATAGTAACAACAAGGTTAAAGGATCGATAAGTGCAATATACAAGTTAGAAGAGGTTGCAAACTTTTATGCTAGATAATGTCTGACAATATAAATATTGTTCACATTCAACCTTTGCGTAATGAAGTCATAACAAACGGGGATGAAGATGGATTTTCTATTTTTCTGTATGTGTGATGAACCATTCGAAAAAAAGAAAAGTTGTGCATAATTTATCGTCAAGAAAAAAAGCCACGGAATTGTGTGTCCTGAACAATACAAATGAGGTTCCAACTTCTATTGAGAATGTACGAAATAACACATGTGTATATTGTGTTTGCTTTCATATTTATGACTATATCTTTTTCTACATACAAATAATATAAGAATTTGATATCAATGAATAGCCCTATGTTTATTAACGATGAAGTAGTCGAGG
The DNA here is from genome assembly GCA_037367405.1 of Ottelia alismoides. Lineage (NCBI taxonomy): Eukaryota > Viridiplantae > Streptophyta > Magnoliopsida > Alismatales > Hydrocharitaceae > Ottelia > Ottelia alismoides. The sequence continues at coordinate 732,567 of JAZKJV010000230.1, forward strand.
AGCTTGTGGATGTTTTCCAGCTGGTTCAACGTGCATTTTAGACTCGATGAATTCAAAATTAAGATATTGGATGACTTTGCACTAAAACCGGACATATGATAGATTTTATGCCAATGGATGTAGATTCCATTCCTTTGATGGAAGCAATGGATTGACAAAATATGACTTATGTATCATGGTCAAATCGCCTTGTTAGATGAAGATAGCTTGAATTATTACAAGATTCTCAAGGACGCTATCAAATTTGAATACAAAACGTGTGCACATAATCACCTTTGAGGTATGTAAATTGAGGCAACACATGATAACCTTATATGTTATTATGAGTAAATAGACAAGAAGATTTAAACCATTCGGTCTTGTCTCACAAATTTAACAGGTATGTTATATGCCCCATGTAGGGAAAAAAGAAGAGAAATGTGAGACTTACGATTTTAAAAAAGATGTCAAATGTATTAATTGAGAAAGTGAACATTCGAATCTAGGTGAAGCATCAATATATTTAATTCTCCCATAACACATATACCTACTAAACATTCTAATACATCATGAATGCTTTGTGATCTATTTACGTTGGTGAGCTTTTTTTACTCACATTTGCTTTATTTCTGACATATATCTATTAATTTAATGATTACTCCATGCATGTAGGGATGCCAATCGCACTTGATGGAGGCTCATCTTGAAGGAGCAAGTCTGGTTGTGCCAAAGGTTTTAGCGACCGACACGCTCCAAATTCTAATGGTACAATTACTTAATTAGTGATTAAATTTTTATCTAGTGATTATGATCTGTTTTTTAAATTATAGATCATGGTTCTTGAGATCCTACACTTGTTGCATTTGTGCAGCAATTAGTTTCCATGGTATAGACGTCCATCCACACCTCACACAGTATGTGACTCCACACGTGCATCTCTAAGTGACAGTCATCAGCCCATTCCTTATTGTATGACTCCACACGTGCACCTCACACAGTATGATCAGACTTTGTATTGTAGCGCACGTCCATCCATGTACGAAAGCTGCAGATATATCACTACAACAAATTTGAGCTATAGTGGCGGTTTTGAAAAAATCCGTCACTAAATTAATCGTTGTTAAATATAATGATGATATTATTCGTTGTGAAATGAGTTTTCGTAGTCAAAATTAGCAACGAATATCATATATGTCGTTATATCATTAGCAACGGTCCACATAACGATGCTTATCCGTTGCTATTTTTCAAAATATCAACTAATCATCGCTATTTTTTTAGTTCAAAATTTAGCGATGATTAATTAAATTTTTGAAAAATAGCAACGAATAAGGTCGCTATGTGGACCGTTGCTAATGATATAACAACGGATATGATATTCAATGCTAATTTTGACTACGAAAACTCATTTCCCAACGAATAATATCGTCATTATATATTTAACAACGACTAATTTAGTAACGGATTTTTTCAAAACCGTCACTATAGCTCAATTTTTTTGTGGTAGAGGTTTGTGTCGCATGTCAAACCTAGTGTATAGGAAGTGGTTTCCCTTCCCCGACGACCACTATAATTCATGTATGATGGGTATTCATTTTTTATGTATTATATAATTTTTTTTAATATATTATCTTTACCTCTTTGTAAGATTGACTTTATCCTAACTTAGGTTTGCCTCAAAGAACCGACATGTTTTGGCTAAGGAACTTTGCTATGTTTAGAAATAATTAGAAGATTGTGGGGAGTACAGATGGACTTGTATGAGTCCATCTAATCAAAAGAGGATCGTAGACAATGTCCATGTAATTTTCCTAACTCGCATTCGATTATATCTATCAGCTAAAATATGTGCCTTATTTAAGAGGATTAATTAGACTTGCATGTTACTTAGGTCATCTCCATCGGCCATTTTCATGAGATGTATCGAATTGCCGCGATCTTTTTTGTCAACTAGTCAGGTAGTAGATAGCATTCCTAACGTGCGGAAGGTAGTCGTCGCTATGTTAGATGGTGCAATCGACTAAAAGAGGTCTATCAGTCTGAAGAAACACTAGATGAGGGGCGGTTAGTATATGTGGAAAATAGCCAATTTAAACAATTATAGCTCATTTGTTTGAGCTTGGCCTATCAAGGGCTTACAAAACTCTCACTATTCAATTGCTTCTAGTGTAGTTCAAACCATTTACAAAAACACATTTTACCAGTATTTATCTTCAACATAAGACAAAAGACTTCTACGAAGAATGCCTCAAGGTGTGAGACGTACCTCACACAATGGTTTATCTTTCGATTGAGAAGAAAAGTCTTTACATAGAATGTCTAGATGAGAACAAAGTGAAAATACAATATTATATAAGAACCTTTAAAACATAAATAAATTATGATACAACAAGCTGAGTTAGATCGAAGCAAAGGTCTATTGAGAGAGCAAAGCTAAGAAGCACAAAGAACAAGAAGAACAAAAATCACTTTGTTAAGCTAGAAGCTTTTCGAGCACTCAAAATAACTCACAATAGAGCTAGTAGATAGTATCGTAGGTGAGTAGATAACTTGTGCTATTAGTGAGTGTTGGTGCGACGCCTCGCTCCCCCACGACATGTTCTGACAAGGGAGATTCCATTCACCTTTTAATCACTTCTCTTGACTTCCTAGATATGGATACCCAATAATAACCACGATGAGTACATATAATCACCATTCGGAACATAAAAGAAGAAATATAGAAGACTAGAATAAAACACAAATGAACGAGCATATGCGACTAACCTCAGAACAAGTCGCGGGGGAGCGGGGCATCACAGTTGGAATGTTGAAGAGTAGGATCCTTTTATAGGCTTAAGGCGGGGTCCCAAGAATAACAAGTTCAAATTAGCTTCAAAATAAACGATTGAAAAAAATCACCTCGCTTACTGGTGTACATGTGCAACTTGGCATGGACATAATAATAGGTTCTTCTAGTGGAAAAAGATATTTCAAACATTGAAGAGGGAGAGTGTGTGTATAGAGAGAGAGAGAGAGGAAAGGGAGCCTACTTTGTGAAGTAGGTAACCTTACCTACTTCACATCCATTTTTCGTATTTTTTTATTTTTTTAAAAATATTACTGTGGACTTTCATAATTATATCTCTCTAATATATCATTTAAATTTCGTCAGAAACAGAGACTCCTACGGCCTCCATCCAGAACATGTAAAATACAGTAAATCTGTGACCGTTAAAAAATGACTGTCTGGATGGAGGTCGTAGGAGTCTCTGTTTCTGACGAAATTTGAATGACATATTAGAGAAATATAGTTATGAAAATCCACAGTGGTATTTTTCAAAAAAATAAAAAATTTTGCTAAAAATAGATGTGAAGTAGGTAATGTTTCCTACTTCACAAAGTAGGCTCCCTTTCCTCATATATATATATATATATATATATATATATATATATAACGGACTTGATAAGTTTTAGAAGGAGAGAATTGGATTCATGATTTTCATGTAATCGAGGTTATAAGATCTTAGCACTTAAGCCTTTATAGAGGATCTTTACTTGACTTCTAATAGTATTTTCTTTATTTTAGGAAGTGATGGGTGCACAGTAACCTCCTTAGAATGCATCCAATTTTGATAATAGGAATGAAGCATCGAACAATAGCCTGCAAGACACGTTGGAATCGATCGCTCAAAAGCTAGGATCAATGGATGCACAATTGGTGCGACGACATGCATATGAACAACAACTACTGTATGAACACATGCTTAAACTTGGGGTGCAAGCATTTAAAGGGACGACCAGTCCAAAGGATGGTAGGAGTTGGTTTGAGCTGAGAGAAAGAGTATTTACATTAATGGATTATACTGATGATCAAAAGCTAAAGTATGTTGTGTTTCTTCTTAAAGATGGTGCTTATGATTGGTGGAAATCTATCATGAACAAGTATCCATACCCCGCTAATCGCACTTGGCAATTATTTCAAACTGAATTTAATGATCATTTCTATTCAAGGGTTTATCAAGAAGAACAACGACGTGAGTTTTTATTTCTCACTCAAGGGGGAGGATCGTAGCTGCATATGAAAAATAATTTCTAGAATTATCTCAATTTTATCTTGAATTGATGGCAAAAGAAGAGGAGAAATGTCGATGTTTTGAAGGAGGATTGCACCTGGATATCAGATCCATGATATCCACTATAGGGTATACAATATATGTTAAACGGATGGAAGCAACCATAAGAGCAGAGTTGGTACAAGAAAGGAGAAGAAATAATGATAATTCACGAAAAATAGGAGGAGAAGCGTCCAACTGGAGAGGCCCAGGAGGTAAAAAAATTCAAGGGAACTGAGAATTCAAACAAATTTCGAGCACCTATGCAGGAATGTAGGGAAAACCTAGTAGAAGGAAAATTCAGTGGTTCGTATCAAACTTATTTCCCATGTAGTACACGTGAAAAACATCATCCTGGAGAATGTCTAAAGGGTTCAAAGATATGTTATAACTGTGGAAAGACTGTCATTTGAGATACAATTATCCTGATCTTGTTCAGAATACTAGAAAAATCAAGGAATCATTCCAGCAAGGAAAGAAATAGGCAGTCTTAGAATTTCCAGCTGAAAAGAAAGGAGGTAACTTAAAGGGTGGTAAGGCTAACAAGACATATGATGAGGGAAAAGCTTCGAACATGACTCTTCAAGATGTTGTATCTGGGAAGATGTAGTTTCAGGTATTACTATAATTTTTAATAAAGATACGCATACTCTTATTGATTCTAGAGCCAGAACCTTTTCTAAATATACGGATAAACAACAGGGTTCATTAGAGCATACTTTGTTAATATATATGCTCAAGGGAGACTCTGAAGTTGTACAATATATCTTCCGAGATTGTTCCTTGTGGATTAGTGAACATGAGATTCATGCGAATCTAATTTTTATGGAGTTGAGACAGTTCAACATTATCGTCTGAATAGACTGCTTGAGTTCGTACCATGCAGTGCTAGATTGTCACAGGAAAGAACTCACCTTTTGAAAGCCAGGAGAAAAGGAATTCACTTCTTATGGCGAGAGAAGATCATATACTCCTTGTGTTATTTCTACTATATTGGCTAGAAAATTAATTAGAAAAGGATGCTTAGCCTTTGTTGCTTTTATTTATAATATGAAAACTCAATCTATCTCAGTAGAAAATATTACCGTAGTAAAAAAATTTCCATAGATTTTTCAGATGAACTTCCAGGACTACCTCCTGATAGGGAAATTGAGTTTACAATAGATTCGGTTCCTAGTACAACACCAATAACCCTTTCACCCTATCGTATGGCTTTAGCTGAATTAAAAGAGCTTAAGGTGCAATTACAAGAAATCTAGATAAGGGTTTTCTTCAAGCTAGTGTATCGCCATGGGGAGCACATGCTCTTTTTGTTAAGAATAAAGATGGAAATCTCAAGTTTTGCATTGATTATAGAAGGCTAAACAAGGTGACGATTCGAAATAATTATACTTTACCTTGTATAGATGATTTATTTGATCATCTACAAGGATCTTCTGTATTCTCAAAGATTGATTTGAAATCATGATATCACCAATTGAAAATCAAGGAGACATACATTTCCAAAACTGCCTTTCATACACGATATGGACACTATGAATTCGTGGTAATGCCATTTGGATTGACCAATGTGATGGCTGCTTTTATAGACTCAATGAATCGTGTCCTTCATCCTTATCTCGATAGATTTGTGGTTGTATTCATTAATGATATCCTAGCATACTCTAAAAATATAGAACATCATAAAGAGCACTTAAGAATTGTGTTGAGTATCTTGAGAAAACAGACTATATGCTAAATTAAGTAAATGTGAGTGGCTACAAACTTCTATTTACATTATCAAGTTTCAAATATGTTTTATTTTAGGATCCATTTTTAAAAATTTATGGTGCTAGTATTAGAATTTCATATTTATTATTTGTTATGTTTTGTAAGGTATTTTTTATATGTGCAAGATTATGAAAGTTATGATTTTCAAGTATCAGATATGAAAAATATACTATGTCTTCTAGGAAAACATGCACACTAGATCCACCTAAAAGAACATTCATGGACAAGTAAGAGGGCTTTGGGCCCGCATTCCGTATACACATAGGCTTTGGGCTATATGCTGGGTGTCTTTGACCTTTGGGGTCGTCTGCGCGTATGAGAGTAAGATAAGGTCCAGGTGGAGTTCGCTCTCCTAGGCAATATGTAAGGCTAAGGGATGGATACAACCTCACTGGCAGTATGGTTCATAAACTAGGTAATATTAGATGGAGATAGTGGTGTATAATTCCGTTCAAATGAAAAATCAAGTTGCTCTTTTCAAAAACTCTTATTTATTGTTTCTATTACGCAAGCATGCTATTATCTGTTTAGTGTACAATTTTACAAAAAAATTACAATTATGTCATTTCTACATTCAACCTCATGATATTTCATGCTAAAGTGATAATTGTTCCTTTTATGTATGTTAGAATATGATGTTTTCATTTTAAAGTTTAGACCATTCACTGGGTCTAAACTCCTTATTTGTGTTTAGACTCATCAGTCTATTGCTTATATATTTACAGACCTAGCAGAACATGAAGCACAGGAAGCCTAGGATCACCACTGACCTAGCTGGAGGTTGCTACTATCCTATATTTTGACTTTATAATAACATTTTGAAATCTTTCAGGTAAATGTGATGTACTACAGAGGAAAGATGAAATGTTTGATATATATAGTAGTAGCAATTGGGTTTGTATATTGAACATGTAGATTTATGAAGCTTTGAATAGTTTATATTTGGATTTTGAGTTTGAATATAGATGATGTCCATATGGTAGTATTTTGTGAGAATGATATTGAATGTATGTAATATATCATTTCAGTATTGGTCGGTATTTATGGGAAAACTCTAAATTACAGAGGAATTGCTGCCAAAATTCAATTGAAAGAATATGATGTGAAGATAAGACCGTTGCCATGGTAAGTTTCGGCTAACGAGCTGGTCGTGATACAAATAAAGTTAAATTTGATGACAACGGTTGTGGTTTAAGATAGAGCATTGTTTTCAGGCAGTGTCGTCCCTGACATTTCATGGGCCCTAGGCAAAAGAGAAAAAAAGAGCCCCTATAAAAAAATTTATTTTTTAAATTGTAATTTTCTTATAAAAAATTCTTTAATTTTTACAAAGAATTATGGATGTTTATGATCGACGAACAATAAATCATGAATAATTTTTTTTTAAAAAATCTACAACCGAAACAGATATCTATGGATGTAATGCAACTCAATGAACGTAAATACAAGCAAAAGCTATGGTCAATAGCTAGCAAAAAAATGTACGACATGTGTTTTTTTAAGTTAGGATTTTGAGAACGTTCAAGCACAAAAGCACATATATCTATTGACTACAATAACACAATATTTAAAAAAATAAGAGTTTTATCTCTTAATGTCTATTTTCCATACCATATGAGTAGGTGTACGGATCTAAAAAATAACCGTGATTTGTGGATTTAAGGGAAAAACGACAATGCATAAATATAAAAAATGCCATTAATTGAAGGCGTGATTTGTGAATGTCCATCAACAACAAAGTCGTAAAATAAAAGTAGGAGAAATTGCAACAATGGAGGAAATCGAAAATCACAAGTGGAGGAGGTCAAAGTAGTCTCTGAAGGATACATTTAAGTTAAATATGGAGTCTTAACTCTTAAGATATTAATGTGGCATTAGGGAATCCAAAGGATTTTTAACCATTAGGAATACAAAGAGTCAAATGACACATGCAAATGTAAAAAATTATGGACACATGTAGTTGTTTAGACATTGGATTACTATTTGATAGGGATGAAAATGGATACAAATATATATGAGTATCCGCTGCTGTATTCGGAAAATTACTGGATACGGATATCCATATTCAAATATTAATCGCATATGGATCGTATATGGATATGGGTTGTAAAAAAATTCGGATATGGATACGAAAATGGTAATGATTTAAATATTCGGATCCGGATGTCCGAATACAATATTTAGTATTATTGTATATATTAGTTAATATAATACAAGACACAATCCCATGTTATTATATTAGCATTATATATTATATAATACAATATATTACTAAGAACACGGTACACCGGTATCATCTCCTCTCTGATACCGAACCCCTGAATACGGAAGCAGATATTAATAAATTTTTGTTTATTTGGGGATGGGCACGAACAAAAGTTACGAAATTGTATCCCCTTTTTTGCTTCTGGTTAAGAACACATGTTACCTCCTTGACGATCCCCTTTGTCGCGATAAAACTTATTTATATTTCATTGTCATTTTTTAAAGCCATTGTAAACTTTGATTAAATATCAATTGGTATTCGTATGTGATCTTTAATGGACCCATATTTGGTTTCCATGTTTATTGGATTTATATTTGGATCATTCTTTATTTGATTCATATTTGGGTTAGCTCTTTATTCAATCTGTATTCGGGTCCGCTCTTTATTCTATCCATATTCAAATTCGATAAACATCTTATTCATATCCGTATCCGTATTTTTAAAGATATGATTTCCTTAATGCATATCTAAATCATATCCGTATCCGTATCCGTATTCGATAGAAATAAAGTGAATATGGATATGGAAATAGGCATATCTGATTCGTATTCGATCCATTTTCATCCATAATATTTGAAATAAAAATAATAAAAGCTAACTATATGTAGCTTATTTAGAGATGGGCCTCCAAAGTGGATGGGCCCTGGGCCATTGCACCTGAGGACAAGCCTCGGGGACGGCCCTGTTTTCAGGGCACACGATAAATATAAAGTATATATGGGCAAGTGGGTAATTTGCAAAATTTATAGAATTCATACTGTAAAAATTCTTTTAAAAATAATAAAAAAATGAAATCGACTAAAGCTCAGTTAAATTTGATTCGGTGATCTGATCAATTGATTAATCCTTTATTTGGTGATATGATCAACCGATTAACCGGTTAATCCTTTATTCGGTGATTTGATCAATCGAGTAGTCACTACCGACCTTTACAACCTTGACTGACACATAGCGAACACGTTTACATTGATGCCACTTGAGTACCACAATGCGACTACATTCATAATTGTATTTCACTATTTTTCTCGCAGTGAGAGATGAAGCAAAATGGATCAAAGGAAAAGGAAATGAGGTTCGATGTTGTAACTTCAGATGAGAAAATAAATCATCGATACAACCTAAACCACCATTTTTTATGGAGGATGTCAATATCATCATCTATTAAGATACAACATTGATAAATATTAGATAATTATCAATGGTTAGCTGATTGTCAACAAAAACCTGAACTATCAGTTTATCGTAGACGTTAGAAACAATAAGATATGTTAGCAACATCATCGGTTAACTGCATCATCAACATTTTATTAGACGTTATTGCTAGAACATCGATGTTCTAACAGAGAAACGATATAAACTAAGAAACTTGCAACATATTGTTCTTTTAGTTAGGAACAAATTGGATCAAGAAAACACAAGCAGAAATATAGTCAAGAAGAAAGACACGCACGACTATGATACAGAAGAATATATCTGTAAGAACATGAGAGCAGTGAATCTGGACCATTAGATTCTGCTCTTCTCTCTCCTCTTGCAATCAATGAGGATATAGAAGACAAAATCTAGTAGTCCAGAATCACTGCTCTCATCCTCTCACAGTTTTTTACACTTATACGATCACTCCTCTCATGCTTTCACAGTTTTGTAAAAGTGTAAACTGCACATTGTAAAAAAATGAATTTTGTAAAATATAGCATCTAAATTTAAATCAACATTTCCATCTAGTATAATAATATTTTCATAATTTTATTTCACTATACATGTTGTGTTAATATTTATTGTTATATGTATGAAACAAGAAATTGTAAAATATATTAGAAAGATACCTAAATTGAGGGTGGCTCACCATATATATGGTGAGACCCCGCCTCATTTGAAGTTTCTCCTATATGTATATATATATATATATATATATATATATATATATGGGTAAAATGTGTATGCCCCCTAGAGGGAGCTAACTTAGCTCCCCCGCCCCTTTTTCACAATTTTTTTTGAAATCTAAAACAGTGTAAATTCATTATTAAATCCCTATATTATGTCATTCAAATTTCATACGAAACAAAGACTCCTACGACCTCCATCCAAACGGGGTCGATTTAAAAAATCATGTTACCGTTAAAAAAATTACTGTCTGGATGGAGGTCGTAGGAGTCTCTGTTTCACACGAAATTTTTATGACATAATATAGTGATGAATATTCACGGAAAAAAATTCCAAAAAAAATTAAAAAATTTGAAGAAAATAGGACGGGGGAGCTAAGTTAGCCCCCCCTAGGGGCAGCCCCATTTTCTCTCTCTCTCTCTCTCTCTATATATATATATATATATATATATATATGAGAGAGAGAGAGAAATGGAGCTGCTCCCTGGGAGTAGCCAACGGGCTACTCCCACTCCCATTTTCCCCCAAATTTTTTTATTTTTTTGGGAAATAAAAATGTGTAAATTCATCATTATATCCCTCTAACATTCTATTAAAATTTTGTCAGATACAGAGACTCCTACGGTCTCCATCCAAACATGGTCGATTTAAAAAATCCTGCGATCGTTAAAAAAATGACGTTCGGATGAAGGGCCTAGGAGTCTCTGTTTCTGACGAAATTTTAATAAAATGTTAGAGGGATATAGTGATGAATATACAAATTTTTATTTTCCGAAAAAATAAAAAAAATGAAGGAAAACTAGGGGTGGGGGAGTAGCCCCATTTTTCCCTATATATATATATAGAGAGAGAGAGAGAGGAGAGAGAGAGAGAGAGAGAGAGAGAAAGAGAGAGAGAATGAGCAATGACCCCATGCACACACACCCTTATACCCCAATTCTGAAGTTACATTAACAGACTTTCACTATTTTCACTCACAATTAATCCGGCATATGATATCAATCGAAATTCACACGAGAAAATCCAACACTCTTTGCTCGCAGTATATCCCCCGGAATTATAACTATATATTCTCACTTAAATCAGAAATCCGCAGAAAATAATTCCTAATACAACTTCCATATTCATCATCTCGCAATCACTTATTTGTCTCAAATTTGGAACTGCGCATATTTCAAAGATACATCCACTTGCACTCCTTAATTACGAGATAAATCAACATTGATAAAGGTAACGGAAATACAAATTTTCTACAGCCCAGAAACGTAGTACCTTTTTCCCTTGCTAATATTACCCATTGCGTATGCTAATGGCAAAGTTGCATCCAAATTAAGTTGGGAAGTTTTTTTTATATAAGTTCGATATAATGTCGCGAGGAAATAATTTTGCACGAACGTCAAGGAAATAATTTTTCACGAACGTCCTGCCAATAAAACTGGATGAAATAATAGGAGACGCCATAAATAAAATGGATCAAAAAAACGTGCGAGAAGATGCGATATCGACGTATGTTCTATTGCTATAGGATATCTCCACACGTCTATACATACATGTAACCTACACGAACGTATGCACGCACGTCCACCGCCTCTTCAATTCAAAAGATACAAAATGTCGCCAACAATGTAAGTTGAATTTTCTGACACTAACAACAAATAATTATATTGCTAAAATAAAATCTATACATTGTAATTCGCAATGAATAATATATTTGTTTCTATCATTAGTGACGGATCATATGATAAGGAAAATCGATTGCTTTTCTCTAGTTTACCCTTTATAATCATGACTATAGTTGTTATTACATTAGTTGCGAATTTCAAAATTCAAAGATATTTTATTTCTAATATTATTCATTGTTATAAAGACAACAACATGGCAATGTTTTTAAATCAAACCAGACGTCAAACTGAAAACCTTCCAGAAATGGTCGGATTGAGTTGACCATGTAATCAAATCGATTCTCTCAGATGACGACATTATCATTATTTAAAACCAGATTAAATCAGACCGATAAGAAAAAAAGGTAGTTGGACCAGCTAATCAAATCAAAATGAAACAAAATGTATATAAAATATATACTTAAATATATTTGAAATAAAAATAAAATACATAGACAATGTATATGTTTCACATTATATAAAATATTTTTTCATATGCATTATCAAATGTCATACATATTATATATATTATTTGGACTAGATGCTCTATAACATAACGATAGTTTAATAATAATTAAAATACATATTTGCAAAAAGTTGCATTACAGTAGTTGGTTACGAGTTTGAAATACATAATTAAATGTTATGGGTTCAATTTCCATTGTTGACATTATTTTTAAATAAACTAAAAATTAAATGTGGTTCAACTTCGATTGAACATGGTTAAAAATGGATTAAAAACAATAGACCGAATCGACAAATTGATTAAGATTTGAACATTCGAACCGACAATAATCGATTAACCAGCTGATCGATTCAAGCTCGGTTTACCAGCCGATCCAAATTTCAAAACATTGCATCCAATGATATAGCAACAATTATCACTATCCATTTCTAAAGAAATAATAACACAATTTTTATATCGGCAAATATCCATTTCTTTCTCACATTTGAAAAATGGATTCAAGAAAGTCGATATCTTCGTATTTCTAATATAATCACCCTTGTGGAAAAAACATTTGGTGAGAGCATAATTCGTACTCAAAGCACTAAATATTTACAACATTCTTTAACAAAACAAGATTTTAAGTATGACATAATACAAAAATTATCGAACGTTCTTCCAGAAAATAATCCACAAAAGGAAGCAAATCTAATATAAAACAATCCTCCTGCTCTCATCAGTAATGGCAGTCCACAAGCGCCGAGAACTGCAGCGGAGGTTCACCGGAGAACGTGAACGTCGGCGTCGCGAACTGCGGCGGTGGCGCATTGAGATCCAGAAGCGTCCCTCCTTCCTTCTCCTCCTCCAGCTCCGCATTACTGCCAACCGAGCCCACAGTTGACCCAGTGGCTCGGTGCCGTCGCATATGGCCGCCGAGTGCCTGGCCGGACGAAAATCCGGACCCGCATATCGTGCATAAGTGTGTCTTCGTCGACGCGGCGGCAGTGAAGGAAGCGGTGGATACATCACAGTGATTGGTAGAGGGTGTGATCGCGACGGTCACTGCGGTGTCCGCGGGCTTCAGCTTGGTGTGGCTGGTCCGGTGGCCGCCGAGGGCCTGGAAGGAGGCGAAGGCCTTGTTGCACGTCTTGCACCGGTACACTATAATTAAGAGAGTAATATCATAGTTAGTCTACATTTAGTCTGAAAATAGGTAAATGCTCAATTCGTGTTTTTAGATCAAACAAGCACATTTTTTCTCTAAAGTAATCTAAATCAGTAGATAATACGAGATTAGATTAGAAACAGGTTTTGGTCTATTACATAAGAAAAAAGGCATTTCATGTAGAAATTGCACTTAATATAGCATCGCGACCGTTGAATCTCACGATCTGACGATCGGAGGAGCATGAGCCAATGCAAATTAGAAAACAACAACTCTCTCGTGTATTTATCCAGTCTAATTCAACTATCAATCTCTCGATTTAATTTCGATCCCAGATTATCTTCATGATCTGACAGATTGTGATTGAAATGCAAAATATATAATTAATCAATGACTGTTAAGCATGAAATGAACCGGGTGCGATTTTATTTATAAGATCAGATTCTGATGAATTTTGGGGTCACCGAACTTAATTAAACGGCACGTCTTCGATCACAAAAAGATCAAATCACTGATGCGGAATTAGGTTGCACCGTACAAGAGATTACTTATTACTTATTAGAGTAGATAGTTAGATCTTCGAAGTCAAAATTAACGATGGATTCAGATGAACAATTTAGCATATATTCGAAGTCAAAATTCTAGAACATGTTAAGAAAAATCTGAAAAATCCTAACCCAAGTAATTAATTGCACGCCATGAAGGATAGAGAGCCCAACTACCATACCTGTCTCTCCTACGGCGTGCCGGTCCACTGTGGCGGCAGGCATGTTTGGCGACCGGCCGTCGCGGGAGAGGAGCATAAGGCAATATGCCAAGTAATTCTCCTCTTCCTCCTCCTCCTCCCTGCTCTTCTTAATTTGGTCATGGGATGAAGATGTCGACGAACACGACGGTTGGAGCTCGTGGAGCCGCCGTCGCCTCGTGCGCTTCCGCTTGGCCGATGTGTGGAAGTGCATGCCCCCGGAGACCGGTGCGTCCTCGGAGGTGGAAGAGGAGGAGAGCGACATCGCCGAGAGGGAAAGTGGTGAGAGAGAGATTGGAAGTTGTGATGTGAGGAAGCAAGCAAATTGCGAGAGGAAGAAATAGAAGGGGTTGGAATGGAGTGCTGAGCATTACAAGCTTTCCAACTGTGGAGTGGAAGTACTTGCCTTTTTTTAAAAGAAAAAAAAGCAAATTACGGAAAAGTCCATTATTATACATTCAATTTCAACTTGATGCATGAACTTTAAAAAGCAAATTTTGTTTTAATGTGATTTTAAGCTAATGTGATTTGAGGCTTGAAATATAACACAACGATCTCAGTTTTTAAAGATCGGATACAATATTAAAAAATCAATAAATTTCTTATGAGCATCGGATTTGATGCATATACATGAAAATGTGTTTGATTACGTGTGTGTATTTATTATTTATACGCCTCGGTTCTTTTCCAAATTCCTTGTTTGAAGGTATAGCGGCCAGCTGCTTGTTTTTATTTTCTTGTAATATCCGAATATAAGCTCATCTCTAAATTGTATAGCGTATGTTAGATACAGAAGCATACCGGACTGTGTGGTATATATAGCAAACAAAAAGCGAAAAAAAATCCACGATTTTTCTTCCCCAGTAGTTCTTATATGAGCATGGCCGAATTACCACTAAGGTCATGTTCGTTTGGATAATAAGCACTGGAATAAGGAGTCAATTCCCTGAATTGGCGTGATTCCAGGAGTACGGCTATTCTCATCTACATCTCATTACAGATCCTTGTTCCACCTTATTCTCCTTATTCTTATCTTTCCAACCAAATATAGAACATGCCCTTATTCTTGTTATTCCCCATCCTTATTCATGCTTATTCTCGAATCGAACGCTTTAGAAATCAAGAAATATTGCGAAAATAAGCATCGTTATGCCGAAATGGGTCAGCAGAACTCATGCCCACAGATCAGAGGTTTCATACTTCCATGACAAGTAGTTATAAGTCGCAAACTAAGTTGACATCGATCGATTTCGTTAGCCTTGATATTGATTTTGATGGTCACAGTGATCGAATCGTGTCGATCGGCTGATCCCGGACTGTTTGGTTCCTTAAGTTAGGTGAATTTTGTTGCGAAATCGATTGACTGATCCCGGACTGTTTAGTTGTTTAAGTTAGGTGGATTTCGTTGCGAAATGGATCGCGGATAATATAAAAAGGAATGACAGTGAGAGGGGAGAAGGATTCTTAGCGTGGGGGGATAGTATAAGGGGCAGAGGTGGTAGTTGAAGGCACGTTTTTGAGGGAGAAATTGCTAAGCAAGGAGTGGGAGGCAGCATTGCCTCAGTGATTGTGGAAGTAAGGCATCACTTTAGTCCTCGAGAGAGAAAGAGATGCTATCCATGTATTTTATTCATCTCAATCAACCCTTCTCCGAGCATATCCACGTTATGCAATACGCTTACTCCATGCATCTGTTTGGGTGTCATGTACACCGCGATTCCTGTCATTTACTACTCATCAAAGTTTACTGCACCGCCGCGGACTTAGATTTACGAGCGTACTGTCTAGTTAGCCACCTTATCTCTCCCTACTTTATTTCTTGTTAACCAAGTCATCATGATGATTAGGTCTTGGGGTTTAGGATCATTCAACGTCTTTGACACTTCATTTCTTTTTCTTTCCTTTCCTTTATTATTATTTGGAATTAATTATATATATTTTTACAGTATTTATAGGTCAATTATTGAGTGTTAGAACCCCTTTAATGGTCTAGTGGTAGAAGCAGTGGCTCCCACTTTAAAGGATCAGGGTTCGAATCCTACTGGTAAAAAAAAGTAAAAAAATAAGAAAAATTATTGAGTGTTATTTTGTAAAAATTAATGTTATATACATGTATTAATTTAAGGACCTTTCTGATATTTTTATAAATTAATATATATTATTATAAACAACTTTGATGAAGTAAATATTTTGATTTGAGATTATTCGAATGATAAATAAAATAGGTGAACATATGTAAAAGGTGAAAATGTATGAATGGTTATTAACGATCTTGATTTTCTGATATTATTATAGATTATGATCCTTATTTGTCCCTATTTGTTTATTTTATCACAAGTCAATATTGACCTGGTCTCGGGGTTAGGATCACTCTGTACATATTTACATATCTACATCCTTCTTTCTTTTATTTTCCTTTTTCTCAGAACCGACGTCGAGGAAAATTGATGGCGATAACTTGTGGTTGGATCTGAGTAGATCCCGTTGAGAATTGTAAAAATATGCATAAGTTCAAGTTGTCAAATAGTATGCTCCAGCCTTATATCCACTATTAGGGGAAATCCGTGTTGATACCATTTATAATGTCCTCAAGTCAGATCCCTGGATCATTATCAAGGAAAATTAACACTGACAATTTGTTCCCTGATTGCAAGAAGACTTAAAGATGTTTTTAGAATGTTTAACCTTTCATATTATTCGGTTCTAATGTTATTTTTCTTCCTCGCCCATATAAAGAAGCTTATGGGGGATTTTGCATTTGTACTCGTGAAGATCATATATAGTGTAATATGAAAAGAGTAAGGGTCCAAACGTAATTGAAAAATGTTAAGGTCCATATGTAAGACGCGGCTTACGTTTTATGTGGCGTGAATTCAAATCGTTGACCTCTCTCTCCTCTCTTACATAATCTAAACAACGGTTTCCCACACGCTAATCCACTGGTTATGGTGTGCAGTGGATAGATTGAATCAGACGACCAAGGAATCGTAAATGGTTAACCAATGTTCTCCAAGCAGAAAAAGTCTGTGATATCCATCTCTCGTTATTCCAAAGGGTTTTCCTCAAAATTCTCATTTCCAATCCATGGGCAATACCGTATATTTTTCGTTCTCCATCACGTGGGATCTACTAGAAAATCACATCATCTTTCATTTAATGCATCAAATCACTTGTTTCTTTTTCATCCATTTCAACAAAAAATAGGGATATTTACACCCATAACTCTGAGTAACTTCGTAATTACTCCGGATACCCTCTATAATAACGAATTACACTCAGGACCCTGAATAGTTCTCCGTTTTACACCCATAACCTTCCGTTAGTTTAAGTTCATTAACTCAACCATATAAGTGAGTTAATCTAACTAAACTCAGATCTAACGGTTATGATTAATCAAAATAAAAAAAGAAAAAGTTTTTTCTTGCGGACGGAAGGGGGGCTTGCAGGCGATTGCGGGGGCCATGCACGGAGGGGGGCTTCGATGATTGGATGAAGGCGGTAGGTCGGTGGTTTGGGGTGGGGGGTGGGGGGGTGGGGGGGGGCTTGCATGGAGGTGGGCTTCGACGATTGGGTGGAGGCAACGATGGTTTGGGGGAGGGGGATCTGGGCTTGCATGTCACGACCCGCCCCGCTAGTCGGCACGAGCGCGACATAAAAATTATCTTATCGTCTTAATCATGATTAGCGTGTCAAAAAAATTCAACAGCAATTTCTCTATATTATGGACCCCCAAACGCTAACCTGTACCTGTTTCCTTATAAAACTTTTGCATAAAATTCTCCTTTAACATCTTTCATCACCACCCAAGTCATAATCCACATTCACAGTATCAAACATATTTCCTTTGCTCCTTATGTACAACCGTTATCTACTACTAAAATTTCGATACAAGTCTTTCTATTTCACAAAACACCAAGTACCAACTATTTTACCTGAAAAACCCAAAAACGTTGCTGCAATATCACAAAATGGAGTAAAGGTCCCCACCGTCAGCAAACGGCTTAATTCCTCCGCGCATCCTACAGCTCCTTCTCATGTGTATCTGTAAATAGTATTTAGTAATAGAGGGTTGAGTCTAAACTCAAAATGAGCTTAGACCCAGCGAGTGGGTCTCAAGCATTTAAAATAAACTAGACTACTTTTGAAACTAACTTTGCTTTTCATATAAAATAAAAAAATGTATTGTTACAATAAGGCAACTGCACAAAAATATAAACTAAAGCTATGTCGAGAAATGATGTTGTAAAGAAATTGAAATATCAAACAAACTAACTGAAATTGATTTACTAACAGGCTGTTGAAAATCTTACAGAAATGAAAATGTCTGTTTTCCAACTGTTATAACGACACCACTGTGGCTAGCGTACTAAGTACATGAACGCTGAAACAAACTGAGTCATACGCGTAGACAGCCCCAAAGGCCAATGAACACCCTGCATACGGCCCAAAGCCTATGTGCATACAGAATGTGAACCCAAAGTTCTCTAAACCATATCTGATGGTTTCGTCATATCTGATGACAAGTTTCAGGGTCATATCTGATGACATCACCATATCTGATGGCTAGTTCATAACTATGTCTGAGAGCTACTGTGGTGATCATTAGTTCTCATATTTTTTTTCTGACTCATAGTAACATAATTGTAGGCTGAGAAATTATGATATCTGAATCACAATCTTATATTGAACTTATTTGCATGTATCTAAAACCCATGTAGTATGGTAGCAACATAACTGAATACTAAAACATGTGTTTGTAAACAACATTTCCAACACCAAATCATAGAAACTAAGCTTTTCAAATCAAACATTTAGCTTGGATAACCATTATAAATTACAAAACTGCAAAAGACATCAAAACTATAATATTACAATGTACCTGTGAAAACACACTTTATATCTTAAAATAGGCTTGAGACCACTCACCTTTATAATGATAAGAATATTCCTCTGTCTTCTCTCTCTTTCTTTGTTAACTACCCACGTCAGAATTGTTACCTCTATCTTTACCTAAGTATAATCATTCAAATAGATCAGAATCACAACCACTAATAGTCATTGGCACAACCCCCATGGAGAAATACTAGACTGGATAAATCCCTTATCCGTCAACTCTTGCAATTGGATCTTAAGTTCCCTGAGTTCAGCTGGAGCCATTCGATAAGGAGTCAATGCAATCGGGGTAGTACCAGGTACTAAGTCAATATTGAATTCAATTTCTCTATCTGGCGGAAGTCCTGGTAGTTCATCAGAAAATACTTCAGGAAATTCCCTCACTATAGGAATATTTTCTAAATTTATAGATTCTGCTTTTGTATTGTATACAAGGGCAACAAAAGACGAATATCCCTTCCTGAGTAATTTATGTGCCACTATACTAGAAATGATACGGGTGGGATATACACTCCTTTCTCCATAGAATACAAACTCTGTCTCGCCTGGCATTCGAAAAATAACTTGCTTCTTACAACAATCTAAAAAAACATGGTATGATGTCAAACAATCCATCCCTATAATAGCATCAAATTCTTTAATTTCCATAGGGATAAGATTCACAATAACCCGACCTCCTCCTATTTCTATCAAACAGTCTTTAAAGACATTCCAAATAATCTCCGTCCCTCCTTTAGGTAAGGAGATTGATAATGCGTGATCAAGTGTTCCCATTTCTTTATCCGCAAGTACGAAGAATCTTTGAGAAATAAATGAATGACTGGCACCAGAATCAATAAGAGTATGGGCATTTCTGCCAAAAATAACAGTCGTACCTGACACCACATCCTCAGCAGAGATGGCTTCTTGAAGTGTCATTGCAAAAGCTTTCCCCTGATTTTGTTTATTTCCTTTCCTTGGAATATCATTTCTCTTTTCTTCTTTCCTTGGTCGGGGTTCTTGAGTTAGGGCACTAGCGTGGATATTCTGTTGAGTCGGTCTTCTTACATTTCCCCAGTTTGATGTTAAATTTGGGCAGTTTCGACGCATATGGCCTGTCTGGCCACAATGATAGCAACCTGACGATCCACTGCGACATTCTCCCGGATGACGCTTCCCACAATTGGGACATCGCAGATAAGAAAATCCTACATTTCTAGAATTCTCTGGAGCAAATCTACCCATTTGGTTTCCCCTATATCTTTGAGCAGATAAGTTGTATTGCCTTGAATTTTCAAAATTTCTTCTAATTTTGCTCTCGGGTCCTCTCCATGGTGGTCTTTCCCCAAATCTTTTCCTATTGTGATCATTACACATTTGTCTTTCCCGCATCACGCGCTCAGCTCTACGTGCAGCTTCCACTAATTTACCATACTCGGTAAATCCATTGGCTGAGATCATTGACTTAATATCTATATGGAGTCCATCTTCGAAACGTTTGCATTTATCTTCTTCAGTCTTTACTAAGGAGGCCGCAAACTTTAATAATTCTGTAAATCTCTTCTCATATTCGTCTACCGAGAAACTTCCTTGGGTAAGAAATAAGAATTATTTGCATCGATCTTCTTGATATACTCTCGGATAATATTTTTCATTAAATTCTTTTTCAAATATTTGCCAAGTAATCTCGGATGGATTGGTGTATTTCATTTTCACTGATTTTCACCAATCATCAGCATTTTCTTTTAACAAGAATATTGCATATCTCAACTTTTGGACTTCAGTACACTCCATCAATTCAAATATCTTCTCCATGTGTTCAAACCAATCTCTTGCCACCTTCGGATCTGTCGTGCCTACAAAATCTTTTGCACTAAATTTTCGAACATGCTCAAATGGCAGCTGATTTTCAAATTCAGGCGGTCTCATCGATCGAGCAGCCATGCTTCCCAAGGTCTGAGCTATTAATGCCAATGTCTCTTGCATATTGTTATTGTTACTCCCAACATGTCCATCACTTGGCCCTTGTGAGGTCTGAGAAGGTTGCTCAGCTTCCATTGTGTCCTACATAAATAAAATTTCTTAATTAGCTCTTCCAAATTTATAAATCCTCAAATCTCATGGCAAAATATAGATAAATCCTCAATAACAAGAATATCATTATTTTCAATATCATTTTCACTTTATATCGAAATCCAATACATAAATCATAACCACCAATGTATTCATATATCAACCTCGAATATCAGTTTTGATCAAATTTCATAAATCATTACTCTGATACCACCAGAATGTCACGACCCGCCCCGCTAGCCGGAACGAGCGCGACATAAAAACTATCTGATCATCTTAATCCTGATTAGCGTGTAAAAAAAATCCGACAACAATTCCTCTATATTATGAACTCCCAAACGCTACCCTGTTCTTGAAACAATGCATATCCAATAATATAAAAATTCCACATAATTCCTTATCACAATCATCCAAGTCAAGATCGATATTCATAATACAAAGCACCTTAACACAATCCCATTGTTCCTTAAATACAAGTTCCATCTACATTCAAAAGTGCAGATACCAGTCTCCACACTTCACAAAAACATCGAGCCTTCCTAGATGCTAACTACTTACCTGAGATACAAAATTTGACGTCCTGTCACAAAAATGAAGTGAAGAAACCAATGAACACCACAGTAGCTCTCGGATATAGTCATGGACTAGCCATCAGATATGGTGACGTCATCAGAAATGACCCTGAAACATGTCATCAGATATGGCAACCACAGAGATGATTCAAAGGACTTTGGATCCGCATTCTGTATACACATAGGCTTTGGGTCGTATGCAGGGTGTTCTTTTCCCTTTGGGGCTGTCTACACGTATGACTCAGTTTGTTTCAGTGTTCATGGATATAGTACGTTAGCCACAGTGGTTTTGTTATAGCAGCTTAAAAAAATCATTTTCAACAAGATTTTCTACGGTCAGTTAGTAATTTATTTCAGTTAGCATGTTTGAGATTTCCATCCTTCATAACATTATTAATTTACAAAGCTTCATTTTTATTCTTTTATGCAATTGTTGTATTGTAACAATACATTTTTTTAGTTACATGACAAGTAAAGATATTTTCAGAATAGCTAATTTATTTTCTTACCGAAATGCTTGAGATCCACTCACTGGGTTTAAGCTCATTTTGAGTTTAGACTCAACCCTCTATTATTAAAATATTATTTACAGGCAAACCTGAGGAGCTGTAGAGGACGTAAGGAAAGGAACTATGTTTTTGTTGATCATTGGTTTCTTCAATTCATTTTTGTGACGGGACGTCAAATTTTGTATCTCAGGTAAGTAGTTAGCATCTAGGAAGGCTCGATGTTTTTGTGAAGTGTGGAGACTGGTATCTGCACTTTTGAATGTAGATGGAACTTGTATTTAAGGAACAATGGGATTGTGTTAAGGTGCTTTGTATTATGAATATCGATCTTGACTTGGATGATTGTGATAAGGAATTATGTGGAATTTTTATATTATTGGATATGCATTGTTTCAAGAACAGGGTAGCGTTTGGGAGTTCATAATATAGAGGAATTGCTGTCGGATTTTTTTACACGCTAATCAGGATTAAGATGATCAGATAGTTTTTATGTCGCGCTCGTTCCGGCTAGCGGGACAGGTCGTGACATTGCAGGTTGGGTTGACCTGGGCTTGGTGGACGAGGTTGGAGGCGACGGAGGTTTGGTGGGGCGCGGGTGTGGGGCTGGTGGGGGGGAGCTGGGATTGGAGACGGAGATTGGGGGGAGGAGGTGGGCACCTGGGCTTGCAGATCGGGTTGGCAGCGACATGGGTGGGGGTGAAGGGAGGCTTGCAGGCAGAGTTTTGGGCGGTGGAAGGACCTGAGCTTGCAGGTCGAAGTTGGAGGCGGTGGGTGCGGGAGGGGGGCTTGCAGGTCAGGTTGTCTTGAGCTTGGAGGACGAGGTTGGAGGCGGTGGAGGTTTGGTGGGGAAGGGATGACTTGGGCTTGCAGGCAGAGGATGGGGGGAGGAGGCGGGCACTTGGGCTTGCAGGTCGAGGTTGGCGGCGGTGGGGCGAGGGGTGGAGGGAGGCTTGCAAGCGGAGGTTTGGGGTGGAGGGAGGATTTGGGCTTGCAGGTCGAGGACGGAGGCGGCGGGTGCAGGAGGGGGCGTGCAGGTCGAGGCGGCGGGTGCGTTAGGGGGTGCTTGCATGTCAGGTTAGGAGGCGGTAGGTCGCCGGTGGAGGCTGCCTAAGGAGGAGGTGATCGACGGGGTTAAGGGGAGGGGGTGGTGGTCGACAGGGGACATCGATGGGGGGAGGGAGTTGCCTGGCTGGAGGAGGAGGAGGAGGTCGGCGGGGGCTTGGTTAGTTGGAGGAGGAAGGGGTGCCATTCGTAGCTAATATAAACTTAAAGGGTATAAAATGCAAAATACTTGACGGATACTGGAAAATTAGATGGAAGTTAACATGGAGTTATGAGTTTAAGAGTTAAATACTATTCAAGGTCTTGAGTGTAATTCGTGATTATAAAGGATATCCAGTTATTTACGAAGTTACTCAAGGTTACGGGTGTAAATATCCCAAAAAATATAGTATAGTATATTATCTTGTCATCTAAAAATTATAAAATACTCGACTTCTAATCATTTTTTCAAACTTCAATACAATCACCTCTCAACAGTAAAACCATCGATAACTCCCAATCAGAACACACACGTATAGATTAAGAATAAGAAGGAATATACGATAAGTGAGGTTTATTCTTCGTTTTGGAGGATGGAGAAGAGATACGTATGATGAAATCATGATGTAACCACTTCATCTTGAGACAATCTTCTAGTCCTCATTTAGGGTTCAGTTCATGTCATTTAGGCATAATTTTCCTCGTCTTAGGTTGCATGATTATGTTGGCTCAGAGTAAGCTCCTTTAAAAGGGTTAATAAAGTGGATAATCATTGTGTAAAACAGTAGATGCGTGTAGAGGGTTGAAACGGTAAATGAGATGCGATGATGTTTGTGTTATATTGACTATGTATATGAATAGGATATGTTTTTAATGTTGAACTTTATTTTTTAAGGTGATTAGAAATAATATACTAAAGGAAATATGAGTTCTATACAAATAAGTATAACTTGAGAATTTAGACATAGAAATTGGGATAACAGAACAGTTCAAGAATCAAATGAAAAATGATTCAAATCAATCAATTTTTAACTCATAATATGAGAATCATCTAAAAATCGATTCGACCGGTTGAACTAATTGAACCAAACCACCAAATCAATCATTTATTTTTTGACAAAATAATTTTAATTATTAAACTTGATCCAAATTCTTGAAAGTTATTTATCATCTAGCTCCATTTTGATCTTAGTATGGTGCTCCTTCATCTCCTTCTCCCATATTTTTCTCAATGCATATCCCCCCCATAAACTTCTACATAACACGTCATTCATCTAATACCGTCTTCATTCATCCATTTAGAGCAACACCTTGTTGGAAACATGATCAACATTGCGTATATTAAGCATTAATTATACGGATTCAAATGAATTAACAGAAAGGCATCACAGATTAACACCATTTTAATCAATTATGGCGTGATCCAGAGAAAGTAAAGCAATAAACAAATTACGGCAAACAAAGTAAAAGAAGAATAAGGTTAGAGATCACCGAAGCGTCCATGAAGTGGACTATCCTTAGAGAGGATATCACCCCCACAATACCGGTGCATAGGGTACCGGCGATCCGATCCCAGGATACAAAGGCATACGATCTTCATCTGCGCACACCGACGAGATCGTCCTTGAATGTACCTAAGAGAACTGCAACCGAGAGAAAGAGAAGCATATGCTTGTTCGCGAGAGGAAGAACGGGAACAAAGCCAAGGTGGCGTGAGAGGGTTTTTCTTTCGAGTGAAGAAAAACGGCGTGGGGAAGGGGTATAAAAAGAAGCTCGTGTGCTCTAGCGCGCAGTACCTTTTGATTTTCGAAAATACCTTTCAACGGGCATGTCCCGTTGGATTCCAAAATTGCAGCTAAAACGAGCCGTTTGGATCGAGTCAGATTCCCATTTCGATCGAGTCCAAGTTAATCCGTCTGATTAATTTAATCGACCAATCAAATGAAATCCGCAACAAAAGTATCGAGATCCGAAGTGACTCTCCCGAGCCGGAGCCAGAGACGGAACGGAGCGCGGACGCGTGTGTGGCCCTCCATTCCTCCTCTCTACTATTGCTACAAGAGCTTGGGGTGTGAATGCATATATAAGCCCACCAAAAGTTTAAAGATATTAGGTATGGTACTAAACGTCTACCGAAGCTTGATCAATATTTCAAATTTGGGAATTCCCAACTTTTCCTCCAATTCATTTGGTTTCTCAATTTAAAATCAAATTAACTCCAATTGTAATTACATTGACTTTCCGATTAAAAGTCTACTTACAATTCTAAATACAACAATCTCCCACGAATTCACCAATTTGAAACGAGATTCAAAGAGAGTTAAAACATATATTTCGGGTGTCACACTTTGCTTTTAGTAAAGGTACCTTCCGATTTGAACCTCTACCTGAGTTTACTACTTTCACTTTAGTAGGAACAAAGTGAACTACGTCTTAAACTTCAGACCTTGCTGTTAAAGTATACAGTAGAAACAACAAAGTGTTGTTCTTGATACAATCTTCAGGGTTGGTGCTCTTAAAGGCCATGCACCTTTATCCTGTTTCATGAGTGTGTTCAGAAAAGATCCTATTCCTTTAACTGTGGCCCACAGTAACACTCACATAGGTGGCGTTCTCCAAGGATGCACTGCTAGCATCCTATCTAAAGGCTTGAACCCATTCAAAACATACACTCCTCCTAAACTTACAGCTTAAATGGCACTCAGGATTCAGGGATAAGACACTCATGCATACGCATTAAGATAAAAGTACCAACCAGTTCTCCAAACATCTCGTTTTTACCAAACCTACTTTGTGGGATCTCCACTCAGATTGGTTGGGTTGCTACTATAGAGGAACTTCCAATAGGTCTCAGTCTCATCCAAGCCTAGACTTTAGGACTAAAGATCTATCAAGTCCCTTAGTCAACGGATTTGCCGTGTTGTCCTTGGATCCAACAAAATCCACAGCTAATACCCCTCGAGACATCAAATCCCTTAACGTC
Organism: Ottelia alismoides; assembly: GCA_037367405.1. Taxonomy (NCBI): domain Eukaryota; kingdom Viridiplantae; phylum Streptophyta; class Magnoliopsida; order Alismatales; family Hydrocharitaceae; genus Ottelia; species Ottelia alismoides. Next base: position 758,626 of record JAZKJV010000230.1, read on the forward strand.
TTAAGTCTGATTTGTATGCGTCCTTTTGTTTTCCAATTGAATTTTAAACTTTTAATCTTGGCAATTGTGGTCATATTATTACAATGTACCAAGAACGCAGGAACTGGCTGACCTACCATGGGAATTTCAGACAGAAGTTCTCTAAGCCATTCAACCTTAATTCCAGTGGTGTCCAAAGCACATAGTTCGAACACAAAGGTAGATCGAGCTAGAATGGTCTACTTCATAGACCGCCTCCAAGGGTAAAGACATACCCAGTGACATCATTACTCCCAAACTCCTCTATTTTCTCTATCCAGCTTGCATCACTATATCCTTCTAATATATATGGATGTCTACCATAATGCAAACTAAGGGAAATAGTTCCCTTCAAGTACTTCAGTACTCGATCCAGAGCCTCCCAATGAGTACGTCAGGACAACTAGTGTATCTACTCAGCTTTACAATCGAGAATGAAATGTCAGGTCTCGTGCAATTTACAAGATACATCAAACTTCCTATTACTTGTGAATACCTTAGCTGGGGTACAGGACTACACTTTTATTCTTAAACAATATTTTGGATGAATCAAAAGAAGTGCTTACAACTTTGCAATATAGATATCCAAATTTCTGAAGTACCTTCTCAACATAGTGAGATTAAGAAACTACAATCCCATCAACTAACCTTATCAGTTTGAAACCCAAGATTACATCATCAACATCCATATCCTTCATCTCAAATATGCTACTTAAGAATACTTTAGTCTCATTAATAATCCTCATATGTGATCCGAACAACAATATATCATCAACATACATGCACAAGACAATACACTCATCACCTTTCACCTTGGAATAGACACACTTTTCAGATTCATGAACCTTAAAGCCACATGATAAAATAGTTTTGTCAAATTTTTCACGCCATTGCTTTGGTGCTTGTTTTAATCCGTAAAGGAATTTAACAAGCTTGCAAATCTTTCCCTCATTTCTAGGAGTCACAAGTCCATCAGATTGATCCATATAAATCTCCTCCTCAAGATCAACATGCAAGAAGGGGGCCTTCACATCCATCTGGTGGATAGAGAGACAATATACTGATGACAATGCTATAAGCATCTGGATTGTTATCATCCTAGTCACAGGGGAATAAGTATCAAAATAACCAATACCTTCCTTTTGCCTAAAGCCCTTAGCAACTAATCTGGATTTGTACTTTTCAATTGATCCGTCAGGCCTAAGCTTTCTCTTAAACACATGCTTGCACTCAATGGTAGAGCACCCTTTGGGTAAATCAACCAACTTCTAAGTTCCATTGGCCATAATAGAATTCATCTCAGATTTGACGGCTTCCTTCCAATGTTTTGCTTCAGATGAAGCCATGGCTTCCTTGAACTTGGTGGATCACCCTCGATCTGGTAAACAACGAAGTCTCTACCCAGATCCTTGGCTATCAGAGTTCTTTTACTCCTTCTTGGCTCAATCTCTTCTAAAAGGTTATTGGGTTCCGGTTGAGTCTCAGCCCCCACATCCGTTATCCTTTCCACTTGATCTGAATAGACCATTATGTGGATGCGCTCTCAATGGTCAGATTCTGAGGAATCTCAGTCTTCATAGGGAAGACATCCTCAAAGAAGGTATCATCACGGAGTTCAAAAATGGTGTTGACATCTATGTCCGGTATCTCGGATCGAATTACCAAAAACTTATATGCATAGCTATTTTTCCAAGTAACCTAAGAAGACTGCATCAACAGTTTTAGAACCAAGCTTCTTTCTCTTGTGTTCTGTGAATAAAACCTTAGCAAGACAGCCCCACAATTTGAGATAGCTTAAGCTTGGTTTCCTATATCTCCAAAATTCAAAAGGACTCTTTTCCATATGCTTTGGAGGAACCCTATTCAGAATATTGCAAACTATATTCAAGGCTTCTCCCCACATATATATTGGAAGTCCCGAACTCTGTAAAAGAGCATTGATCATGTCAATTAAGGTCATATTTTTCTGTTATGCTATTCCATTGAATTGTGGTGAATATGGAGCGGTAACTTCATGAACTATGCTAAATGGTTTGCATTGTTCATCAAACAAGTTAGAGGTATATTCACTTACTCTATCTAACCTAAGGCGTTTAAGCACTTTTTCTTTTTGTGTCTCAGCCACATTCTTAAATATAAGAAATTTCTCTAAGGCTTTATCATTGCTTTTCATTAGATACACATAACAGTATCTACTGCCATCATCTATAAAGGTGATAAAGTATTTCTTATTGCCTTAGATCAACACACCATAAAACTCACAGATATCTGTGTGCACTAGATCCAAGATCTCACTGTCTCTGGAGAAAGACTGAAAAGATTTCCTAGGTTTCTTAGCTTGCACACACATTTCACATTTTTGAGTTTTATCAATAGTGGATCAACTCTAAATCATCCTTTTAATTAAATTTCAGTTTACTTGTCCCAATCTACCATGCCACACATCATAAGATTCTAGATTATTCACAACATGAAACACAGAATGAGAACATTCAGAATTTAAAACATTCATTGCATTAATGTTAACTGAATCACATCTAATTCTAAATAACAAATCAAAATATGCCAAATAGCCTTTTCCATAAAAAATGCCATGTCTCAGATTGACAACTTTATTACATTTAAAGTTTAAATCAAAATCATTTCTAACTAAAATAGAGCCAGATAAAACATTCTTCTTGATGTAAGGAACATGCAGCACCCTATGCAATGTCCAAATACGTCTAGAAGAGAACCTCAAGTTGATTTGTCCCGACCCTAGCACCCTGGTTGCAGAATCATTCACCATCTTTGCAGTCCCATCACTGCAGGTTTGATAAGAAGAAAGCAAGGTTCTGTCAGAACAAATATTTACATTGGCCCATGTATCCACGAGCCACTCATTTGGATCATGAATATGGTATAATTCATGTTTTATAAATACATACCCCTCGCTAGCACCAAGTTCCATAGTGATCATATTCACTTGTGGACTCCCGTCTGCAGCCTTAGGTTGAGCCTTTAAGGATGGACAGTCCTTTTTCCAATGTCCAATCTGATTACAGTGCCAACAAGGTTTATTCTTTATCTTTTTATAGATCTTGCCCTTCGGTTTGATATTATTGTTATTATTACCCCTTCCCTTCTTATCCTTATGCTTCGAGGTCACGAAATTGACCTTAGCCTAAATATCGACAGGAATCACATGCTTTTGTTTCATGTGTTCCACCTCTATAACAATTGCCACCATCAACTCATCTATAGAAAATTTCCCTTTCCTGTGTTTAAGGGTCATACCGAGGTCTTCTCAAGATTTAGAGAATTTTTCAATGATGCACATGACATGAAACTTCTCATGAAGTTTCATTTCGACATCTTCTATACCATGGAGTAGGAGTAAAAACTCGCGTGCCTGTTCAGAAACTGACTTCCCTTGGGTAATGGAAAACTTCAAAAACTTGATCACGGAGTATCTCTTAATCCGAGGTCTTCGGTATTATACTTCCGATCCAAATCTTCCCTTAGCCCATTCGCAGTCTGCGTGGACGAACAGTATACGTCAAACAACGTGTTGGACAGAGCAAACAGAATGCAACCATGACATATATGATCGCGTTCTTTCCACGTAGGTTGCATCTTCTGGCTATCGGGTGAGGGATTTTCCTTTTTCACCGTAGGACAATCAGTTTCAAACATAGAAATTAGTTAGATCTTCCTGCGTTGTTGCCAACGCGTGAAATTCTGACCACTGAAATTTTCAAGTATACCCGTTATATCCACCCTCGATTTAAACATTGTTTTCAACATGGTTTTAAAGCTGGCTCCGTATATCCTCTCTAAGATTGTAGGAAACATGATCAACATTGCGTATATTAAACAGTAATTACACGGATTCAAATGAATTAACAGAAAGGCATCACAGATTAACACCATTTTAATCATCCATTTCCCATCCATTTTGCGATTACGTAGTGTAAACAGAAATCGATTAATTAAATGGAAACAAGAATTAGGGCATGATCCAGATAAAGTAAAAGAATAAACAAATTGCGGTAAACAAAGTAAAAGAAGAATAAGGTTAGAGATCACCGAATCGTCTATGAAATAGATTGTCCTTAGAGAGGATATCGCCCCCAAAATACCGATACGTAAGGTACTGGCGATCCGCTCCCAGGATACGACGGCACACGATATTCGTCTACGCACACCGATGAGATCGTCCTCGAATGTACCTCAGAGAACTGTAGCCGAAAGAAAGAGAAGCATGTTCGTCCGCGAGAGGAATAACGGGAACAGAGCCAAGGCAGTGTGAGAGAGTTTTTCTTGCGAGTGAAGAAAAACAGCGTGGGGAAGGAGTATAAAAAGAAGCTCGTGTGTCCTAGCCTGCGGTACCTTTTGATTTCCGCAAATGCCCTTCAACGGACATGTCCCTTCCGAGTCCAAAACCGCGACGAAAACGAGCCATTTGGATCGAGTCAGATTCCCATTTCGATCGAGTAAAAATTAATCCATCTGATTAATTTAATCGACAAGTCAAATGAAACCCGTAGCAAAAGTATCGACATCCAAATTTGACTCTCCCGACCCGGAGCCGGAGCCGGAGACGAAGACGGTGCCGGAGACAGAGCGGAACGCGCATGCGCGTGTGGTCCTCTATTCCTCCTCTCTACTGTTGCTACAAGATCTTGGGGTGTGAACTCATATATAAGGCCACCAAAAGTTTAGAGATATTATGTATTGTACTAAACTTCCACCCAAGCTTGATCAATGTTTCTGTTAGGGTAAAAGAGTACTCCGATACATTATTCTATAGAGCCCTCGGGTCTCTTATATAGGGAGAGAGCCCTTGGGTAAATTACATGAGAGGTACATAAAGAAACTGAAATAACATAAAAGACGAACAACTATCTCTACACTCCCCCTCAAGATGGAGCATAGATATCTATCATGCTCAGCTTGGAAGAACATCTCTAGAAAGGTCCTCTGAGCAATGGCTTAGTGAATATGTCCGCTGTCTGATCCTCTGAACTGACGTGAGACGTGGAGATGAAGCCCTTCTGAATCATGTCCCTAGTGTAATGACAATCCACCTCTATGTGTTTGGTTCTCTCATGGAAGGCTGGATTGTTGGCAATAAATAATGCTGCCTGATTATCACATTGAAGGTTCATAGGCAAGGGAACGTCAACATTCAGATCTTCTAAGACTGCTTTAACCCACATCATTTCTGTGCTTGCCTGTGCCATGGCTCTATACTCGGACTCGGCACTGGATCTCGCCACAACAGTTTGCTTCTTGCTTTTCCAAAAGACTAAAGAGCTTCCTATGAAGATAGCAAATCCAGAAGTAGACTTACGGTCCCTTGGACATCCTGCATAATCTGCATCTGCACAGGCTGAAATAGACAGATCTGTACCTTTCTTGAATAGCAACCCTGTGCCTGGGGAAGACTTCAGATATCTCAATATCATGTATAAGGCATCCATATGTACTTGCCTCGGCTGCTCCATGAACTGACTCACCCGGTTTACTGCAAGGGCAATATCTGGTCGAGTTATAGTGATGTATAAGAGCTTACCCACCATTTCTCTGTACCTTCTCTTGTCCACCTCCTCGGTATCATCATCGTACAGCTTCATACTCGGGTCCATAGGTGTACTTGAAGGTCTGCATCCAGTCATTCATGTTTCGACAAGCAAATCTGTGACATATTTTCTTTGAGTTATCATCATTCCTTGTGCATTTCTTGCAAATTCTATCCCCAGAAAATATCGTATTGTGCCTAGATCCTTTGTAATGAACTGGCTGCCCAACATAGACTTGGTGATCTCAACTCCCTGTGCATCATCTCCCGTAACCAATATGTCATCAACATATACCATAACAACAATGGTACCTCTAGGGGTCTTCCGGACGAACAGTGAGTGGTCCGCATTAGATCTTCTGAACCCCTGTCGTTCAATAAGCTGAGAGAGCTTCTGGAACCATGCACGGGGACTCTGTTTAAGGCCATAGATAGCCTTCTGAAGTCTGCACACCTTCTGAGTCTCCCCCTCAGAAGCAAACCCGGGTGGCTGCTGCATGTAGACTTCCTCCTGTAGATCACCATACAAGAAAGCATTCTTAACATCAAGCTGGAATATGGTCCAGTCACGTACCACTGCAACCGATAGAAGGATGTGAAGGGTAGAGTGTCTTGCCACCGGTGAGAAGGTATCCAAATAATCTACACCATATGTCTGTGTAAATCCCCGTGCAACGAGTCTGGCCTTGTATCTGTCTAGACGGCCATCCGCATGGTATTTCACCGTAAAAACCCACTTGCAACTTACTACTGAGGCACCTGGAGGAATGGGGACAAGAGACCAAGTTCCCCTAGATTGCAAAGCACGCATTTCCTCTTCCATTGCAAGTCGCCAGCAGTCAATCTTCATTGCATCCTGATATGTCCGTGGAATCTCAACTGACGATACAGCAGCTGCAAACTTCTGGAAATCCCCAGTGAGTCGATGAAAGGAGACCTGAGAGGCAAGGGGATATGTAGCACACTGTCTACGCTGCTTCCTATGAGCAATGGGCCTGTCCAAATCATCCAAGATTGTGCTGACCGGTTGCTCTTCCTCCTGTAGTAAAGGTTCCTGCACAGGTGCATTATCTAAGCCATCGTTATTGTTAATTTCAGAACAAACCTGAGGCGTGTCGGATGGTTGACTTGTAGCTTGAGCATGGCCTGTCCGCCTCGTATAGAACTTAGTGAAAGGGACAACAGGAGGAGGTGGTGGTGGTGGTGGTGGTGTTGGTGGAGTAGAGGATTGACCCAGGCTTGGCGGTGGTGGAACAAAGACATTGGAATCTGGAGAAGTGGAGGAGGCCAATCTGTCACCCGCAGGTGAGAAATACATGACAGGTTCGAAAAAGGTAACATCTGCACTCACATAGTATTTGTCATGGACAGGATCATAGCAACGGTATCCTTTCTGTGTCCTGGAGTAACCCACAAAAACACACTTGATAGCCCTAGGAGAGAGCTTATCAAGTCCTGGAGATAAGCGGTGGACAAACGCAACAGTGCCGAAGACACGAGGTGTAAGTGCAAACAAGTCTCTGTCTGGAAAAAGAACAGAGATTGGGGACTTTTCCCCAAGAACAGTTGTAGGCATTCGGTTGACTAGATAACATGCTGTAAGGATAGCATCTCCCCAAAAAGATAATGGAGCACAACTTTGAATGAGTAATGTGCGAGCAATATCAAGAAAATGTCGATGCTTACGTTCTGCAACCCCATTTTGTTGGGAGGTGTAAGCACATGTGGTTTGATGAACAATGCCTTTTGAAGAAAGAAAGGTAGCAAGAGAGCGAGTGCAGAACTCCAATGCATTATCAGTTCGCACATACTTAACAGTAGAAGAGAAAACATTCTGGATCTCATTAATAAGATTTTGAATAACACTTCCTGCTTCAGATTTATTTTTAAGAAGAAACGTCCAGGACACTCTAGAGAAATCATCAACCACTACTAAATAGAACATGTGTCCCTGATGATCTGGGACACGACTTGGACCCCAAATGTCTACATGAAGTAATTCAAACGAGGAGTGACTGCTCCGACTCTGACGACCTGGGAAGCTAGATCGATGGTGCTTCCCTAACTGACATGCTTCACAACGAAAGGAGGAACTCGGAGAGATCTGAGGTAGTAGGTGACGCATCTTCTGCAGGGGCAGATGACCGAATCGAAGATGCCAGGTGTACGGAGATACGGTGCCTTGGGAATGCAGAGAGACGCCAGCGTAGGAGTTACGGACTAGACGATAGAGGCCATTGTGCTCAGAACCACAGCCAATCACCCTGCCCGTCAGTATGTCCTGAAAAATAACAGACGATGGATCAAAAATAGCACGACAGTGCAAATCACGTGTAATCTGACTAATGGATAAGAGATTCATAGAGAATTCTGTAGCATGTAGGACGTTATGTAAGTGCATAGAGGGTAGCAAAGCCGTCTCCCCCTGACCGATGATAGGAGAATGAGTGCCATCAGCTATGAGTACAGATCGACCAGGCTGTACAGCTCTGTAGGACTGAAGAATATCTTTCTCACGGCATAGATGATGGGTAGCTCCAGAGTCGACAATCCATCCTGTGAGATCATGACAATGAGGTGAGACTGAAGGACTACCTGAGGCACTGGCAGAGGCGGATGTACTAGCTGACGCCGAGGCTGCAACATCAGAAACTTCAGCACCCTCTGGTGACGATTGTGGCATGATATCACGAAGTCGTGCCACTAACTCTTCGAACCTGTGATCTGTAGCAGGAGCTGAAGGACCCTGAACATGATCCGCGACACGTGCAGAAGGAGGGAAGCCGTGCTTGGAATAGCATGTATCCTCCGAATGACCAGTACGGCGGCAGAAAGAACACGTGGACCGTATGCGACCTCCGCGTCCACGTCCACCATTTCCTCTTCCACGAAACGAGGACGAACCACCACGTCCCCTGGAAACTGCCATTGCAGACGGAGGTGCATTCGCTGTAGCGGATGGAACAGGTACACGACTGAGCCTCCTGTATACCTCTTCCATCGGCGGGATAGTGGCATCTGCTAGGATCTGAGAGCGTGCGGCCTCGTACTCCGGGTCTAGGGCAGCGAGTAATACGCCAACCATAGTGGCATTGCGGAACGTCTTCTGTTGTTCCGGCGTGGCTGTGAGCGGAATGGTGCTATAGAGCTTCTCGAACATACCACGAAGCGACGTGTACAGCGAATGGAGAGGTCTCCCATTCTGCTTCGTGGTAAATATATCATGCTGCAACTGGAGCATCTTCGTCTCGTTGCGGACCTGAGAGTACGTCATGGCCAAAATGTCCCACATCGCCTTGGCGGTGGGCTGGTGGAGAACATCATTTGCTATCTCTGTCGTGAGCGTACCTGAGAGCCAAACCTTGGCGTACGCATCGTCAGCCTCCCATGAGACATAGACTCCTGTTTTCTCCGGCGGTTCATCCTCGATAAGAATATGTTTCTTACCACACGACTTCATGAGACTGAGGAACTGCATTGCCCACAGTTCGTAGTTTGTCCCGTCCATTTTGACGATCGGTGCTGAACCTTTGAACGCACCTATGGCGGGCATATCGAGCTTTTGTTCGGACATGATGCCGGAGAAGAACGACTATTGATAGACCAAGAAGAGGATGTCTACCAAGACTTTAAGGATTCAAGTGCACATGTAGACGTTATGCACTTGAATCCATCATTTATCCGAGACCGAGCGAAGGGGCGGCACCCGGCGACAAGTAGAGGCTCCGGAAGCCTCTACCAATGAAGATGACAGCTGTGCGGGGACTGGTGGGGGGCTGGGCGGTGTATACAGCCCCCGGTGGCGGCTGGAGGAAGCCGGGGCGGAAGGTGGGTGGCTCCGGCGGCGCGCGTGCGGGACGAGGAGAGGGTCCCGGGCTGGTCGGCGGCGCCCTGGGGGCTGGGCGGCAACCTGGGGTCGGCGGCGGAGCCCTGGGCGGCGCCCTGGGGGCGGCGGCGGTGGGAGAGAGTCGGCGGGGGGGCGGTGGTGGAGAGAAACCCTAGATTAGGGTTAGGGCTCTGATACCGTGTTAGGGTAAAAGAGTACTCCGATACATTATTCTATAGAGCCCTCGGGTCTCTTATATAGGGAGAGAGCCCTTGGGTAAATTACATGAGAGGTACATAAAGAAACTGAAATAACATAAAAGACGAACAACTATCTCTACAGTTTCAAATTTGGGAATTCTCAACTTTCCCTCCAATTCAGTTGGTTTCCCAATTTAAAATCAAATTAACTCCGATTGTAATTACATGGACTTTTCAATTAAAAGTCTAATTATAATTCTAAATACAACACATCTCTCCCTTTCTATATTGTATATGATGTCCTTCCATTCAAACAACAACAAACAATACATCCACGTAAAAAAGTTGGCATAGTCACATTATAAGATGAAGTGAGTTGGACTTTTAAAAAAAATAGTAGTTTAATCTTAACCAATTAAATGGCTATGAAAATTCAAATTTTAAAATTTTAGGTATCGGCACCTTACCTAAGGTGCCGAATTGAGGAGAAACCCCACAACAACACCTCAAGTGATTTGGGAAGGGATAATTGCACCTACATACAAGCATTATGCATATGCATCCATCCAGTAAAGTAATTATCTAAATAATCCTCTTATATATTATCAAAGATGCATATTTTATCATAGTTTTTCTTGATGCATTGATTTTTCACAGTCCTAATGGAAAATCAGTAGTTTTAATTTCCTGATTACGATAAGTGAAATCAATGCTTCAAATTTATACTTATATATGTTAGTCATTATCATAGGGATGCAATCAAATACATATATACCTATATCCATTCGTAGCCATTTTTTGTAGATATGGATATATAATTTTTATGTTAACTGATATATATAAAAAAGAGAATATGGATTTCATTTTTTTTCCAGTTATATATATTACAGATATCATTTCATTTTTTTTCTACGAATATGATTCGAAGTATTAGTTGTATGTAGGTTCGTTTCTGAATGTTAGCCTCTCCTATGATAGCGATGCAACCAGATGATATGTATTTGTCCGCTATCAACTCCATTCTAGCGAATATGAATATGTATTTTTTAGGCGGATGTGAATATGTAGTTTTATTTTGATAAATACGGGTACAAAAAATAATACAAGGTTTCAATTATTTTTTAGGATACACATATAAAATCAGTTATCATACTCATTTTTTGATATTGATGCATATCTAGTATTAATTTTAGAGTTTTTTTTGTACATGTTGACTCCTATCATATCTATACAACCGGATAATCCATATTTATTTGTCTTTTATAGTATACATTTTTAAACGGATATTGGTATGTTCTTTATTTGACGGATATGATTATGTAATTTTAATTTGACAAATATAGATATGAAAAAGAATAGTGGATTTTCAATTATTTTTGCAAATACAAATATACAAACATTCTTCATCTTTTTGGGTAAGTACACGCAAATTTAAGTATTAGTTTTAATTTTGTTTATACATGTTAACCCTATCATAGTGATGCAACTGGGTAATCCGTAACTGTCAACTATCACATATATTTTATGTGATATAGATAAATCATTCTATTTTGTGAACATGACATTTAATTTAATTTTGATGGATCCAGATGCGAAAGAGAATACAATATTTCAATTAATTTTTATGAATATAATTACAGAATAATCCATATCCATATTATTTTTTCGGAATGAAATGTTTATACATATAATATTATATATCTATAAATGTACTTAAATTAATTGAATATAATAGATATCTTTATCCAAAAAAGTTATATGATGGTATTTGTAACCTTATTTTTAAAATGAAAATTATATCCATATCCATATTCATAAATAAATTGGAGATTATTTCCTTACCATTATCCGTATGCATCAAAATAAATACATATCCATTAATCAATTTTATTCAAAGCATTAATTTGTTTATTATAATCATGAAATTAACTATTAATTAAATTTTCATTAGAATTATGAAAATCAATGCATCAAGATAAAGTGCAATAAATATGCCTCTTTAATAGTATATAAGAGAAGATTAGTTATATAATTACTTTTTGAGATGGATACATATGCGAAATGCTTGAAGGTCGGTACAAATTAACATACAGGTTCCATTTTGAGCTTTCTCCTCAATTCGTTAGATATCAATAGATATATAAAATTTTAAATATTAAATTTTCATGGCTACTTAATTCATTAAGATTAAATTAGTAATTGTTTTGAAAAAAAGTCCCAGTGAATTAGCAACATTTGTCTTCAATTAGAGCTTAAATAATTAACCCCTAATTTAAGCCATCATATATGCGTATTTATATTTTATATGTATTTAAGAAAATACACTGATGTGCCCTTCCTAGTTTTTCTAATGACAATTGTATCCCAAACTTTTTTTTCATTTATACTTATGTTCCTATATTTATACAAAATTCACAATATCACCTAATGACAATTGTATCCCAAACTTTTTTTTTCATTTACACTTATGTTCCTATATTTATACAAAATTCACAATATCACCTAATGACAATTGTATCCCAAACTTTTTTTTCATTTACACTTATGTTCCTATATTTATACAAAATTCACAATATCACCCTTATACAGTAAGATATAGTAGCACAAGTGTACTTCTAAAAGGCCAGTATGGATTTCGTAAAATTTGTAGGAACACGCATAATTATTAAAAAATAAGGATAAGTGCTCTTGAAAAACTTAGAAGAACGTATGCATAAAAATCCCTTAAATATATAATGCAGCACTAATCATATTTATTTGGATGAAATATCAATCCAATTTTTTTGGTCACGTTGGATTATACAAACTAAATCAACAATACAATGATTTAATTTTTAAATTTTTATGAATTAATGTCACCATCATTCAACGAGTTGGTTTCATTGTTCTGATCATAAAATCCAAAATAATCTTATATCAGGTTGCAACATCCATACCCCCAAACTTAGTCCCGCATCTATAACTCACAAAGTGTGAGAGTGAGCTATAAGTGGTGAGAATTACTACTTAGCAACTTGGACTTAAGCATTTTGAGTGGTTGTCAACGAATCCATTCGAGCTCGAACCCAACAAGTTATTAAAGTCAGTTTTCCTCGATAATGAACAAGGGACCTTAGCTTGGAACGTTACAAATTGTATCAGAGTCAATTTCCCTCTGACAGTGGAAAGGATTACCCAAGGTGTTGAACCACTTCTACAAAGAGATGTGAAGAAACGACTACTCGAAGCGTGCAGCCGCCACTCACTGAAAATAAGTGATGGAACATATCGCAATGAGGACGTTACGAATATAAGTGAGACATGTTGTAACACCCATAACCTCAAACATAATCCCACATCTAAAACTCACAAAGTGTGAGAGTGTGTCATAAGTAGTGGGGATTACTACTTGACAATTTGTGCTTAAGCATTTTGAGTGATTGCTAACAAATCCATTTGAGCCTGAACCTAACAAGTTGAGAGTATGTTTTTCTCAATACGGATCAAGGACCTAAGCATGAGACATTACGGTGGTTAAAACCTTGGTTCCGCCCTCGGTCCGCTTCAATCTTTGATTTATCACGTGTGATTGCAGTTACTTCTACCCAGAAATTTCACTGCAAAATCTACTGTGTGGGGATCACTTTTTCAATGTCCCCCGTCTTCCTCCGAAGACTAACATCCCCGGACCCAACCACCACAAAACCACGTTCAACCTACCCCACGAGCCATGCCTATCAACAACAACGTCACGGATCAGGCCCAGCGACATTTGATCAATACCTTTGCCACACCACCGTCATCACCCGTGACTCCCCTCTCTCGCTCGCCATACCTTCTTGCCAACTTCCGATAAGCATCCGGAGAAGAGCAGAATCGCTATCAAGCTAAGGTGAACAAATGGTGTGACAGAGATGATGATTATTTGATAAGATTCTGAGGTGTTGCATGATGTAATAGATACTGTAAGAGGAGGGCTAGCTGCAAATGAATGACCGAATGCCGTGGATATGGCAGGGAGTCAGGGACAGTTCAATCAGATGTGCATGACATGCAAAAAGGAAGAAGAGAAATTACGAGTATAAAAAGGAAGACAGAATCAAACAATACTTCAAAGATCGCACTGTCTTATCCTACAACCTGTTCTCCATGGACGATTTCGCATTCGATCACAACCGACATGTGATCGCAATCGGTTAATACCGCGATCACCTCTTATCTGCACATTTTCCCTTGGATTATCAAGCGCCAAATGTGGTCAGAGTTTAAAATATGTCGATAAGTATGCTCAAATCCACTAGCATTTCAAACAAAAATAGGTATTATAATTCTGAGAGTAGATAAAAAAAACTACAATCTGAAGCATATAACTATCAGAGATAATTTCGATGAACTGGAATATAGGGGGAAACTTCCAGTTCTACGAATCTCAACGAGTCTCTGAAGAAATTGTGTTGTATGTTTTCATCCACACTCCGCGGATCAAAAACAATGGAATTTAATGGGTAATAATTTTACCAAAATATCAGCAAAACTCAAAGAAACAGACGGGAAGTCCCCCCGACGGTAGTAGTGAATCCAAGTCTGCTGTTTGCATCTTGTGATGATTCAAGTTCACAATTTACCTGCAATTATACGTTTTCAAAATTATATTGCATCCATATCAATTCCTTAGGAAAATAACAGGATTTCATCCAAAAGCATTTCTCATCGACGCCTGGATCTAATTCATGCACTTTAAACCATGGATCAATTAAGCGATGTGGATTATTAAGAGATCGTATTTAATAAACTACATTTTAAATCTTTGATAATCTAATTATATTTGAATTTTAAAAATCATCATTTCAAAACAATAACAGTCAGAAATTAGGAAATCAGACATCTGTGTGGTTTGATCCATGGGCGGAACTACTTATATCTCATGGGGGGCACGTGCCCCCCCTAAAGTTTGGAAAGAATTGATACATTCCTATTGTTGTTTTGTTTCTTAAATTGAATCCCAACCATTGTGCCCCCCTTCCTCCAAAGTTGGAATTGGAACCACCAAGTTTGTGCCTCCCATTCTTCATTGCATCCTCTTTCACATGCCCTCTCAACGCCCACCCGAGCCGCTGCGGCTATGCCTCCCCTCCCCGCAGTGCTGGCTCCCTACCCCGCATCCCTGGACCCAATTCCCTTGCACAACGGCAATCCATACCCACCCTCTTTCCTTCGAGCAGCGTCACAAACATCCCCTCTCGCATTCCCTTTAGACGCCCAAGCGTCCCAACCCAAGTTCGACGAGTTGTTGCACCTCCCCTCCTCATGGTGTCGGCTCCCCGCCTGGCAACATCCCTAGCTCCCTAGCACAGCAGCAACGTCACACGTGTGTGTATGTGTAGGTACGTCGTGTGTCTTTGCCGGCTCCCCTTACACGCTCCTAGGCCGCCTTTGTTTGCTAACTTTGCTTCCTTCTCCGACATGCCAAATTGCTGGTACCAAGCCCTTGGTTTTGTCGCAGGCGCACCGCAGTTGCACCTCGCCAGTGCCACTCTCTCAGACACATCATATTCCGGACTCTCTCGCAAATCCCTTGTATGCAATCTATACATGTGTTTTTCATTTATGCGATAGTAACATGTTCGATCATTTTTTTCACAGTTCCAGATAATGGATTTTGATTTTGTGGATAATACATAGAATTGGGTTCGACATTGCTAACAAATTTCGTGAATTTCAAATTTAGATTTTGAGAAGTATGTAGAATTGGACTCCAAATTTCTATTTTGTGGACCATCATCGATCAAGCAAATTATCATTATAATTAATTTATCAAGTAAGTTGTGGACTGGATACAAATTATTCATTGATTTATTTTCAATTTTTTACATAGAATTACTGTGCACATAATCAAGGTTGTGGATGGAATCAAAGACATTTGAATTGAGTCATAGATCCTGATATATTCAATTACCAATATGGTCAGTTGCTCGAAATTACAACTCACCCAAATTTAGATTAAAATTCATCATTTTCCCCTTATAGAATTTTCATATAATTATATTTCAAGAAAGTAAATAAATTTAGATTTTAAAAAGTAGACCGGCATTGCCGAGAATCAAAAATAAAAAAGCAGGAATGAAGATGATATATATACAGCTACATGATGATCAAGACGTAAAGTTGATAAAATTACATTCTTGTATCACTATCATATTCAATTTTTTATATTGTTATCGATATGCAAGCCCAAGAGTAGAATGATCGCTTCACTGAAGCTAAAGAAAACTTCTTCTTTGTGTGACATGTTTAAGTCCGAAAGACTTGTGTACAATATTTGATATTGATAAACTTATCCATCTTGCTCAACTATATCTAATGGATTTCTCTTCGACAGATTTGGTACTTCTTCGTAATGAAATGTTGGCATATATTAAAGATGTAAAGCATAACTCATAGTTCTTAATGTTAAATATTTAGACAGAGCTTGCAAGAAAAAATGGTGAAAACTCACAAAGATCGTGTTTATCCACTAATATATTTATTGATTAAGTTGGCTTTGATTCTACCAGTTGCAATGACAAATGTTGAACAAGCATTTTCAGCAATGCCTATTGTGAAGATTTGGTTGTACAATCCAATGGGGATGAATGGATTAGTGATGCTTTACTCATGTATATTGAAAGGGATATATTCGATTTTATTGTTGACGATGATATTACGAATTGTTTTCAACATATGAAAATTGATCAACTTTTAAATATATGTTTGTATTTTTTAAGTTTCCTTTATACATAAAACGACTTTCATATATATATATATATATGTGGAAAAATGGGGCTGCTCCTTTGGAGTAGCCAACATGCTACTCCCACCCCTATTTTCTCCCTCATTTTTTTATTTCTTTGAAAAATAAAAATTTGTATATTCATCACTATATCCCTCTAACATTCTATTAAAATTTCGTCAGAAAACAGAGACTCCTAGGCCCTCCATCCAGACGTCATTTTTTTAACGGTCGCAGGATTTTTTAAATCGACCATGTTTGGATGGAGGTCGTAGGAGTCTCTATTTCTGACGAAATTTTAATAGAATGTTAAAGGTATATAATGATGAATTTATAAAAATTTTTTTCCAAAGAAATAAAAAAAATTGGGGGAAAATGGGGGTGGGAGCAGCCCGTTGGCTACTCCCAGGGAGCAGCCCCATTTTTCTCTCTATATATGTATGCATGTATATGCATATGGATGTTTATACTCATTTTCTAATATTACAATCTTCTTCTTCTATTATTATTATTATTGTTGTTGTTAGTGTGCCCCCCTCAGTCTGTAATCCTGGATCCGCCACTGGTTTGATCTATCATACATCACATTTTCTGTCATTTTTGCATCACAAACCATGCAAAAAAAGGAGAGAAAATGTGATTTACATTGCGGGACCCGTAAATTACAACTTAAACCATAAATATAATCACATCCAACCTTAAGGATGGATGTAATTATAATTAAACCACAAGCACATCGGAATTTAAATATTGTCATTAGAAAATAGGGTTTTTATCAGTTGTGCCCCTCTGAGATATTGCAATATCAGGTATGCCCCTCCCTTTTTGGGAATATCAGTTGTGCCCCTGACTTATCGTTCTATCACTTGAGCCCCTTCGTTACTTTGCTCGAAAAATGATTTGAACTTAACCATGGTTTTCTCAAACCATGGTAAGATTAAAGAGGGCATAACCGTCCAACTCTACCCCTCCCCCCTCCCCTTATTCTCCAACATGCACCTAAGCTCCCCCTTCCACCGCGAGCTCCTCTCCAACAAGTCCTCCCCTCGCCTGGAGGTGCGTTCGGCCTGGAGGTGCACTGGTTTGGGCCCTCCTGGAGATGATCCGGAAGATGAGAACAATCACCTTCTTCCTGATGGTCTAGTCTGCTGCAGTGAGAGTGTTAGGCTGTCGCGTGAACATCGTGAGAACCTGCTCATCAATCAACCCGAGCTCCTTGTAGAGCTCCAATTTCCTCCGGATCGCGGACCTCGACATGTAGGATAAGATGACGACAACGACCACGAAGGTGGTGCTAGTGAGGCTTACGTTGAGCTTCTTGAGGTACTCCAGCATGTTAGCGAACTTGCTAAGGGTACGTGCGAGGGACCGAGGATGGTAGAGGACCTTGAGTATCATGGCTTCGGGGAGGCCATGGCCCTTGAGGACATTTTTGGAGGTGAGTGGTTTTGGGGTGTGCTTGAGGATGCGGAAGAGGGCCTCCTTGGAGGGGAGGATGGACTTGAGGAAGGTGACAGAGGGGGTGAGGGAGCGCTCGAGGCTCCAATCGAGTAATAAAGGGTTGACGAGGAGGATGTCGGCGAGCTTGGGGCGGAGGGTCTTGTCCAGTTTGATGGTTCGGAGTTTCAATAGCTTCGACAAGAGGGTTTCACAAAGGAGATCAGGGACGTCGTGGCTGCGGATTGTGGCGAGGGCAATGGCGGAGTTGGTGTCCACGGAGGAGGCTGAGAGAAAGCAAGAGATGCGAGGAAGGGAGGAGAGGTGAGTCGTGGACGTGAGTGTGCTTGGAGCTTCCGGCGGAGGAGGCCGAGCATCGTGGTGATGAAGGTCTATGGGGGAGGAGGAGGTCAGGGATGGAGGGGGGGGGGCTGGGGGCGCAGGGGTGGAGGGGCGGAGGAGGAGGTCGGAAAAAGGAGGGGAAGTACGGGGCAGAGCAGGGGCCCGAGGGGGAGCTCGAGGCGGAGGTTGCAGGAGAGATGGGGAGGAACAGGTGGTTGTGGGCGGAGGGAGGAGGAAGAGAAGGGGAGGAAGAAGATGGGGAGGAGGAGGAAGATGTGGAAGACTTTTCAGTCCTCTATTTTAAATTTAATTCCATTTGTGTCCTCAAAGTTAACGTCCGTTAGCAATGGTTATGGACAACCACTAACCCGAGGGGCACAAGTGATAGAATGGGAAGAAATTGGGGGCATAACTGATATTTCCAAAAAGGGAGGGGCATAATTGATATTGCAATATCTCAGAGGGGCACAAGTGATAAAACCCTAGAAAATAATATCTCTAATTAAAAAAATCTAACCTTACTAGTGTATTTAGACATTTATAACAAGGATGCATCAAAACTTACAAAGATTAGACGTAAATTTTGATCTACTATTATTCATTATTTTTGCTATTTTCCCATCACTGAACATGCAAAAGTGAAAAGAAAATGTGGTTACATATTAGTGCTCACGATATATAACTTAAACTCTACATTTAAATCCAACCTTGCATATAGATTTGATTGTATTTATACCACAAATAGCTTGAAAATTTTGTATCATCATTTGAAAAAAAAATTATAAAAAATCGAACCTTACAAGGTTTTTAATTATAATGGAGTTATATCAAAGATTATCGATAATGTCAGGTTTATCCTGAGTCACATTTTCTTCATCATGAGTCGCATTTTCTTCATCATTTTCGCACCACTAATCATGATTCTCGAAGTGATTAGGCATTCAATGGCTCACGACCTTGAAAAGGCAAATAAAGATTATGTCAAAATGGCCTAGGTCGATGAAAATTGTTGAAGCTTAGACCCACGAGCAAGCATAAGCTGTCCAATATCTTTCTTTAGTTAATTGCATTTTAATAATCCAACCCTTTAGACTACAAGTACTTAAAATTTCAAAATCATTATACGAAAGTAATAAGCCTATTTTTTTGCAAGAAAAAAGGACATGCACCGTGTAAGTGTGCACACAAAAAACCTCACCATTAATCACCAAAAATTGTTACAACTTACAAGTCACAACAAGCCCAGCGACCGGTGACTACACATTTACAGATTCCAACTCTCACTCAACGCATTGGCATGTGCCACAACATTCTCAACATGGAAGCGGTCCTGATTAAAAACAACATCATTCCTGGGCAACGAAATTGCCCAGATCACAGCAATAGATCTCGATCTCTCCTTCTACTTGCTATTCCAATCCGTCCCAATGGAGCTCCAGAAATCAGGCATGCTGCCAGACCTCACAGCTATGTTCCCAAGAAGGTTGCAAACCTCCATAGATCTACCACATGTGAAGAGATGGTCCAAATCCTTCACCCCAATTAAGCACCTTGGGCACCATTGGTCAGCCCCCTGAATGAATCGCACGAGTCTGTACTTCGTCAGCAGTTTTCCTCTCCTAAACAACCAAATGAAAAATCTTCACTCGAGTTGGAATCTCCCATTTCCATATTCGCCTACAGTTCACCTCGCAACCCCCAGGATCATGGGGCCCCTTAGAGCCCGATACGCCTTCCCTAACTGAAAAAGTACCATCTCGCCAGATCCAATAATCCCATCCATCCACGGGCCCAGCTACTCCCTCCAGCTCTGCCAGCATACTAAGAAGTTCTTCCATCTGTTGTTCAGAAAGCTCTAATCCGAACCTAGGAAAGAAAGTATCCCCATCCCATGCTTCTGTCTGCAACCGTACATCCAGGATTCTCTGCCATCGCCTTCAATCACGGGAATCTAACGTCCAATTCCCCATCCCCACTCCAATCACCCGATCAGAAAAGAAAATTCGCTCTGTCCCCAACCACATGCCTTAAAAAAGGCCGAATATACTGTGCCACACTGCAAATGCCCCTCTAAAAAAAGGCACAACACCAAGGCCCCCAGAGTACGAGAAAGAAAGACCGAGCTCGTAGATTCTCCGAATAAGCTTGTAAACCAGACTCGCGCATTCTTCCCAAATACATACCACCCATTTGCCGAGAAGGGCCTTGTTCATCGCCTCCAGACTCCACACTCCAAGGCCTCCATCCTCTTTTGCACACGACATGGTCTTCCAATCCACCAAATCGAACCCATTGGATTATCCCTAACCAAAAAAAGTGTCCCATGATAACTTCCATCATCCTCCTAATTCCAAACCAACACAAGCCTGGAAGAAAAAAACAACATTAAAATCACAAATGGAACCGAACGTAGAAGCACCAATCGCCTCCCCTCGACAGACAGACAAACTTCCGCCTAGCTAGTTTTTGCTCTAATTTCTCAATCACCGGTAACCAATAAGCAGTGTGTAACCTGCCAACGACCAACGGCACACCCCAGGTATCATATTGGAAGGTTTGTGCGCGGCGAATGTAGGCAAGAAATGCAACTCTCGAATTCCCTCTCCGATAGACAAAAAGGAACGAACTCCGACTTTGCCCGTGTTCAACTTTAGCCCAAATACATCTTCGAAAATGTCCAAAACCGCCGAGAGACCTCTGCAACTATCTACCTCTCCCTCTGCAAAAAGAATTGTTTCATCTAAGTACTGGAGGATGGGGAAAGAGATCCTCCTTGAGTGTTCATGACAATATCCTCCAGATACTGCATGCTCCACCATAACTGCCAACACATCAACCAAAAGCACAAAAAGTAATGGAGCTAAGGGGCATCCCTACCGAACACCCCTTTGCGGCTGAAAGTACCCATCATTCGGCTGCACATTCACCAAAACCACGAAGGACGCGATCATGACACACCTCTTCATGAAATCCACTTATCCGAAAATCCCCGTCTGTAACGTGAGACCTGTAAAATCGCCAGCCCACACAATTGTGTCTTCGAGAAATTAACCTACAAAGAACACCCTTCACTTTCCTCCTGTGCCAATCGGCTCCAATTTCTATCATAAGAACCACACTGCCCATGAGTTGTATGCCCGATAAGAAGGCACTCTAGACCGGGGAGATAATCTTGTTCACCATCCCCCTTAGGTGATTGTCCATCAGCTTTGCCACTACAAGGTAAATTGTATTGGAAAGAGCAATCGGTTTGTAATCATCAATTCTCATAGTAACGTCCTTATTCGAGAGAAGATAAAAGACCGGTTGTCTCGATCAAAACCAAAATTCCCTTCTTCAAATTCTGCTACCATCTTCACGACCTCCTTCGCGATGAGATCCCAAAACTCCCTGGAGAAAAGAATTGGAAACCATCCGGTCATGGGTAGCCATCCAATTTTTGCCCAAAGACGTCCTTAGGGACTCCAACGTCCGAAACCCCTTTGTCAGAAGTGCAGGGTCCAAGTCGGACACTCGATTCACCCAACCCCCAACCACATCGACCCACAGTGCGGTGGTTGCCTGCTTATATCCATGAAATAGTCCGCAACCACCCTCGCCACTTCTCCTTCCACATGAGACCTCTCCGACCCCACCTCTACAGAATGAATCATGTTTCTCCTTCTGTCGTTCGCCGCTGCATGAAAAAAATCTGAGGTTGGCATCCCCCTCCTACAGTCATCATTGCCTCGATCGCTGTCCTCACCCAAATTCGCAATTCCTATTCTCCTCTTCCAAGATTTTTTAAATTAGAACTCGGCTCAGGAGCTTTTCCACATCCAAGTCCCTCTCGCCCTCCATGGTATCAAGTCTCCCCAACTCGTGCTGCGCTTGGTTTCTCCTTATCTCTCTTTGTTCTCGGGTGACCCTCTTGAACTCCAACAACATGTGTTGCAGTACCACCAACTTCAAGGCAAATCTCACTGTAGCCGACCCTTCCACCTCTAGATCCAACCAGAAAGCACACATCAAATCACAGAATCCAGCCTCCAACAACCAACATCTCGTAAATCTGAAATACGAAGCGAAAGCCCTGCCGTTGCAAGAGTCAAAGCACAACAGGGTATGATCTGATATCGCTTTGTGAAGGGAGGTGACCGTAGCCAAGTTGAACAGGTCCAAATCCTCGACGGATAGAAGAAAACGGTTGATTCTTGATCGGGATGATGATCGTCTCCATGTGTATCTACAATTCGTGATGTCCATAACCTCCAGGGCAAGCTCCTCCACTACCTCACTAAAAAGACCAGAGCCAGGGTCTTGCGCACATCTCCCCCTTGGTCGATCCTCCGCATAGAGTGTAACATTAAAATCCCCAACTACAATCCAAGTCATCTCCGGGAATCTACCTCGAAACCGATAAGTTCATCCCACATAACCGTATTAGTGGATGCACCTATAATACAGTACATCGTGGTCACAACAAGACAGGATTGATCCACCTTATTTGTCCATGCAACAGAAACTGAGTGAACCAAGATCTTGTCATCGAACACGTGCATATCACCATTCCAAGAAACAACAATCCCCCCCTCTCGAACTACCATTAGCCAACACCACTCAAAACTCATTGAGACGGGGACCTAAATAGGAATTCCATGGCAACGACTCCCAAGAATCAATTTTGGTCTCCTACAAACAAACAATATCAACCCTCTATTTAGCCTTCAAGGACCCAACCGCCAGTTGCTTGTCCAAGACCGCTTGCATTCCAAGAGACGATCTTCATTGGGAGACTGATGGGGGATCCCCCCACCAAAACCCCAATAGACTTCGCAATCTCCTGCCTAAAACACCTTCCCTCTTCATCCTCAACTCCCCCTGCAAAACTCCCCCTTTTCTCAGACAACCGCAATATTTACCACCTTTCTTCTCCGCTCCCCTCAAGTCGAAACATCTCCAACAGCCCCCTGTTCGGGGAGACCTGACCCCGTGAAGGTCCCATCCCCAATCACTCTAGAACAATCAATAACTCCCATCTCACAAGTGTTATGAAGCAGTCTGGACTCCCATTCCAGAGCAATCGATCGGCATCGCTTGTGAGAAACATCTGAGTGACCAACTCCGATGCCAACCAACCCACTTAACACCCTTCCCAACCGGATTGCAGCGAACTCCATCACTCCTCAACCCCCTGACACTTCAATCGTCGTTGTGATGTGCCAATCCCCCTTCTCAGTTGTCCAGCCCTTGTAATTTATAACCCACACCGCCTTTATCCTCGAAGGCATTAGGTTTTAAAGAGATGGCCCTCTCCATCAAAGCATATCGCCTTCGCTGTCATGCGCTTCGGAGACGCCACAACACCCACGAGGTCAGCACCAGATCTCACCAAGCATCCGGGTCCAGACTTCGAGCCTGCTCCCGCAACGAGATGTTGAATCCCCCAAGAGTACCCCCTGGTTCGGGAACCTCCTCGATTCACCGCCTTTCTCCAAGAGAAAACGATCTACACCTGGATTCGGTATCGCATGGTTGTTCGAGTTGCCGGATGAACACGAATAGATCGTGTTGACAATCGGGAATGAGGGATCAAAGAAACTCCTATTCTGACCCTCCAAAGAAGGGGCCACGGTAAGATTTGGATCCAGAGGCCTGAATGGGTTCACCTTGAGACCCGAAACCAACAACTGACTTGAACCGCCGCACAACATAGCTTTCAAAACATCGAGGGTGGCATTAGGGATCCTCCAAAGTGATTCTTGGGATTTGTCGCCCTTGGACCCAGCACCCCTCGGGCTTCCCACCATCGATCGTTGCCTACGTCCATCCTCGGCCACCGACGCCGCCTCCGACAACCCCCCCCCCATTCAACAATCTGCAGCCACGGGAACAATTGCCATTTCCCAAGCCAAAGCATCGCCCGTAGCGGCAAGAGAGGCCGCCTCCCCTTCAGCAACAGCTCTGCCTCCTTGCCTTCGTCCGAAAGCAAACCGGAACTGCACAACTTGATGACCAACCCTAGGTGCTTCAAGATCTCCCTGAGAACCTCGAGTTGATGACATCTCAACAGAACCCCAACGACAGCAGGCTTCCACATTGGTTCCTCGTCATCAGCGCTCCCGTCAAGGAAACACGGCTTTGCCAATTGATTGCACCTCATGATTCCAACGAGAGACTGCACTCGAGCACCCCCGCGGTGATTTCCTTAGCATGGCTTCAAATTTCAGCGAAATTCAGTCGAATTTCTGTCGAATATCGATATCCTATCGAAATCAAAATTCGACCGAAATGATTGAAATTTCAGTAGAATTTCGAGCGAAATTTCATTTCGGTCAGTCACTGAAATGGTGACCGAAACCAACATTTAGGGCCTTGTTCCTTAGCACCCTCTGGGGATAGACCTCTGATGAAGATGTTTCCTCTGTATAGCCAGAGCGCATCAACCCAAGAGCCACCTTCTTTCGCTGATGATAGATTATCTCACGTTCTCCGCAGGACCTCTGCATCCCTTTCTCCAACCAAGAAACCCTCCGACGGTCATATCTTCAATGCACCTTTTGCTAATCGTTGAAGCATCAAACCCCGGTCCGAATCCAACATCAAGTCTGTGGGTGTAGATGGCTCATGGAGCACCGCAACAACCTCATCAGCCACATCAACCAAGCTTGTCGACTTTACCGATGTTGCAGCCTTCCTCGACCACCCTCCCCTCACGACACACTCCTTAACGATGACTCGGCTTCCCACATCAGAAGCACAACTGTTATGTCACCTTGCAAGAGCACAACATGTGATCTTCAACACAACATCGAAAGCACCACTTCGCATACCCTCCCCCAACCAATGACACATGCTTCTTTGACTTTGGGCAGCTCCAAGTGTCGTCTCCGGCCAACTCCTCCAAGACTACATCCTCCTTAACTTCCCCTTCCTCCACCTCTCTGCTAACGGCCCTCTGCCCACTATGCCCATCGGCCCAACTCTGAAAAATCCAACCTAGCAAAAGTAGTATAACATATTTATAATAGGGGTACATAAATAATTATGAAAAAATCAAGCACAAATCTGTTAAACTGAGCATTTATCGTATTGAAAATCGATGGAATCCCAGAGTGAGCCGAATATATAATACAAAATATTTATAAAATAATATAATACAAAGGGGAATGCTACGATATTTGATTATAAATCTATGGAATCCCTACTGAGGGGTATTACCCAATATAAAGTATTTATAGGGCTATGTATTAACAGAAATAAAAAGAGAGAGAGAGACAGAAATAAGCTCCTATTATATTTATATAAAAGAACATGGGAGGAATTTAGACTTTTCTATATGGTAAGAATCGGATTTTTTATAACAAAAGAAATAGCGGACCAACAACTGACGTCTTTTAATATATGTATGCATAGATCGGCAATAGTTGTTATATACCAACATCAAATACCTATATAAATTTGCTGGCAACAATGTGCAGTACATTGACAGACAGAAACCAGAGAATAAACTGTTCAACTTCCAGGAAACATTTTTTATTAGCCAATGGATGACCATTATGATTTTTAACCGCCATCAATAATATTCATTAAACAGCAGGATAACGACAAATAATTACATGTCCCAACCATTCCAGAAATAATAACCGAGCAGATCACAAAAATTGGCTGATGACATGCAAATACAGAGCATCTTGCCTGTCTATATTGTAGAGATAGTTGATCGTCTTTTATGTTATTTGTTATTTCAGTTTCTTTATGTACCTCTCATGTAATTTACCCAAGGGCTCTCTCCCTATATAAGAGACCCGAGGGCTCTATGGAATAAATCATCTCAGTAATCTTTTACCCTAACATGGTATAAGAGTCCTAACCCTAATCTAGGGTTTCTCTCCACCGCCCCCCCCCCCGACTCTCTCCCACCGCCGCCGCTCCCGGGGCGCCACCCAGGGCTCCGCCGCCGCCTCCAGGTTGCCGCCCAGCCCCCAGGGCGCCGCCGAGCAGTCCCGGGACCCCTCCTCGTCCCGCACGCGCGCCGCCGGAGTCCCCCACCTTCCGCCCCGGCTCCCTCCAGCCGCCGCCGGGGGCTGTCTACACCGTCCAGCCCTCTCCCAGACCCCGACCAGTCCTCTCCCAGCCGCCCTCTTCCTTGGTAGAGGCTTCCGGAGCCTCTACTTGTCGCCGGGTGCCGCTTCTTCACTCGGTCTCGGATAGATGATGGATTCAAGTGCATAACGTCTACATGTGCACTTGAATCCTTAAAGTCTTGGTAGACAACCTCTTCTTGGTCTATCAATAGTCGTTCTTCTCCGGCATTATGTCCGAACAAAAGCTCGATATGCCCGCCATAGGTGCGTTCAAAGGTTCAGCATCGATCGTCAAAATGGACGGGACAAACTACGAACTGTGGGCGATGCAGTTCCTCAGTCTCATGAAGTCGTGTGGTAAGAAGCATATTCTTACCGAGGATGAACCGCCGGAGAAGACAGGAGTCTATGCCTCATGGGAGGCTGATGATGCGTACGCCAAGGTTTGGCTCTCAGGTACGCTCACGACAGAGATAGCGAATGATGTTCTTCACCAGCCCACCGCCAAGGCGATGTGGGATATTTTGGCCATGACGTACTCTCAGGTCCGCAACGAGACGAAGATGCTCCAGTTGCAGCATGATATATTTACCACGAAGCAGAATGGGAGGCCTCTTCATTCGCTATACACGTCGCTTCGAGGGATGTTCGAGAAGCTCTATAGCACCATTCCGCTCACAGCGACGCCGGAACAACAGAAGACGTTCCGCAATGCCACTATGGTTGGCGTTTTACTTGCTGCCCTAGACCCGGAGTACGAGGCCGCACGCTCTCAGATCCTAGCAGATGCCACTATCCCGCCGATGGAAGAGGTATACAGGAGGCTCAGTCGTGTACCTGTTCCATCTACTACAGCGACTGCACCTCCGTCTGCAATGGCAGTTTCCAGGGGACGTGGTGGTTCGTCCTCGTTTCGTGGCAGAGGAAGTGGTGGACGTGGTCGCGGAGGTCGCATACGTTCCACGTGTTCATTCTGCCGCCGTACTGGTCATTCGGAGGATACTTGCTATTCCAAGCACGGCTTCCCTCCTTCTGCACGTGTCGCGGATCATGTTCAGGGTCCTTCAGCTCCTGCTACAGACCACAGGTTCGAAGAGTTGGTGGCACGACTTCGTGATATCATGCCACAGTCGTCGCCAGAGGGTACTGAAGTTCCTGATGTTGCAGCCTCGGCGTCAGTAGTACATCCGCTTCTGCCAGTGCCTCAGGTAGTCCTTCAGTCTCACCTCATTGTCATGATCTCACAGGATGGATTGTCGACTCTGGAGCTACCCATCATCTATGCCGTGAGAAAGATATTCTGCAGTCCTACAGAGCTGTACAGCCTGGTCGCTCTGTACTCATAGCTGATGGCACTCATTCTCCTATCATCGGTCAGGGGGAGACGGCTTTGCTACCCTCTATGCACTTACAGAATGTCCTACATGCTCCAGAATTCTCTATGAATCTATTATCCATTAGTCAGATTACACGTGATTTGCACTGTCGTGCCATTTTTGATCCATCGTCTGTTATTTTTCAGGACATACTGACAGGCAGGGTGATTGGCTGTGGTTCTGAGCACAATGGCCTCTATCGTCTAGTCCGTAACTCCTACGCTGGCGTCTCACTGCATTCCCAAGGCGCCGTATCTCCGTACACCTGGCATCTTCGGTTCGGTCATCTGCCCCTACAGAAGATGTGTCACCTACTGCCTCAGATCTCTCCGAGTTCCACCTTTTGTTGTGAAGCATGTCAGTTAGGAAAGCACCATCGATCTAGCTTCCCAGGTCGTCAGAGTCGGAGCAGTCGCTCCTCGTTTGAATTACTTCATGTAGACATTTGGGGTCCAAGTCGTGTCCCAGATCATCAGGGGCACATGTTCTATTTAGTAGTGGTTGATGATTTCTCTAGAGTGTCCTGGACGTTTCTTCTTAAAAATAAATCTGAAGCAGGAAGTGTTATCCAAAATCTTATTAATGAAATCCAGAATGTTTTCTCTTCTACTGTTAAGTATGTGCGAACTGATAATGCATTGGAGTTCTGCACTCGCTCTCTTGCTACCTTTCTTTCTTCAAAAGGCATTGTTCATCACACCACATGTGCTTACACCTCACAACAAAATGGGGTTGCGGAACGAAAGCATCGACATTTTCTTGATATTGCTCGCACATTACTCATTCAAAGTTGTGCTCCATTATCTTTTTGGGGAGATGCTATACTTACAGCATGTTATCTAGTCAACCGAATGCCTACAACTGTTCTTGGGGAAAAGTCCCCAATCTCTGTTCTTTTTCCAGACAGAGATTTGTTTGCACTTACACCTCGGGTCTCCGGCACTGTTGCGTTTGTCCACCGCTTATCTCCAGGACTTGATAAGCTTTCTCCTAGGGCTATCAAGTGTGTTTTTGTGGGTTACTCCAGGACACAGAAAGGATACTATTGCTATGATCCTGTCCATGACAAGTACTATGTGAGTGCAGATGTTACTTTTTTCGAACCTGTCATGTATTTCTCACCTGCGGGTGACAGATTGGCCTCCTCCACTTCTCCATATTCCAATGTCTTTGTTCCACCACCGCCAAGCCTGGGTCAATCCTCTACTCCACCAACACTACCACCACCACCACCACCACCTCCTCCTCCAGTTGTCCCTGTCACTAAGGCCTATACGAGGCGGACAGGCCCTGCTCAAGCTACAAGTCAACCATCCAACACGCATCAGGTTTGTTCTGAAATTAACACTAACGATGGCTTAGAAAATGCACCTGTGCAGGAACCTTTACTACAGGAGGAGGAGCAACCGGTCAGCACAGTCTTGGATGATTTGGACCGGCTCATTGCTCATAGGAAGCAGCGCAGACAGTGTGCCACATATCCCCTTGCCTCTCAAGTCTCCTTTCATCGACTCACTGGGGATTTCCAGAAGTTTGCAGTTGCTGTATCGACAGTTGAGATTCCACGGACCTATCAGGATGCCATGAAGATTGACTGCTGGCGTCTTGCAATGGAAGAGGAAATGCGTGCTTTGCAATCTAGGGGAACTTGGTCTCTTGTCCCCATTCCTCCAGGTGCCTCAGTAGTAAGTTGCAAGTGGGTTTTTACAGTGAAATATCATGCGGATGGCCGTCTAGACAGATACAAGGCCAGGCTCGTTGCACGGGGATTTACCCAGACATATGGTGTAGATTATTTGGATACCTTCTCACCGGTGGCGAGACACTCTACACTTCGCATCCTTCTATCGGTTGCAGTGGTACGTGACTGGGCCATATTCCAGCTTGACGTTAAGAATGCTTTCTTGTATGGTGATCTACAGGAGGAAGTCTACATGCAGCAGCCACCCGGGTTTGCTGTTGAGGGGGAGACTCAGAAGGTGTGCAGACTTCATAAGGCTATCTATGGCCTTAAACAGAGTCCCCGTGCATGGTTCCAGAAGCTCTCCCAGCTTATTGAACGACAGGGGTTCAGAAGATCAAATGCAGACCACTCACTGTTCGTCCGGAAGACCCCTAGAGGTACCATTGTTGTTATGGTATATGTTGATGACATATTGGTTACTGGAGATGATGCACAGGGGGTTGAGATAACCAAGTCTATGTTGGGCAGCCAGTTCATTACAAAGGATCTAGGCACAATACGATATTTTCTGGGGATAGAATTTGCAAGAAATGCACAAGGAATGGTGATGACTCAAAGAAAATATGTCACAGATTTGCTAGTTGAAACAGGAATGACTGGATGCAGACCTTCAAGTACACCTATGGACCCGAGTATGAAGCTGTACGATGATGATACTGAGGAGGTGGACAAGAGAAGGTACAGAGAAATGGTGGGTAAGCTCTTATACATCACTATAACTCGACCGGATATTGCCCTTGCAGTAAACCGGGTGAGTCAATTCATGGAGCAGCCGAGGCAAGTACATATGGATGCCTTGTACATGATATTGAGATATTTGAAGTCTTCCCCAGGCACAGGATTGTTATTCAAGAAAGGTACAGATCTGTCTATTTCAGCCTGTGCAGATGCAGATTATGCAGGATGTCCAAGGGATCGTAAGTCTACTTCTGGATTTGCTATCTTCATAGGAAGCTCTTTAGTCTCTTGGAAAAGCAAGAAGCAGACTGTTGTGGCGAGATCCAGTGCCGAATCCGAGTACAGAGCCATGGCACAGGCAAGCACAGAAATGATGTGGGTCAAAGCAGTCTTAGAAGATCTGAATGTTGATGTTCCCTTGCCTATGAACCTTCAATGTGATAATCAGGCAGCATTATTTATTGCCAACAATCCAGCCTTCCATGAGAGAACCAAACACATAGAGGTGGATTGTCATTACACTAGGGACATGATTCAGAAGGGCTTCATCTCCACGTCTCACGTCAGTTCAGAGGACCAGACAGCGGACATATTCACTAAGCCATTGCTCAGAGGATCTTTCCAGAGATGTTCTTCCAAGCTGAGCATGATACATATCTATGCTCCATCTTGAGGGGGAGTGTAGAGATAGTTGATCGTATTTATGTTATTTGTTATTTCAGTTTCTTTATGTACCTCTCATGTAATTTACCCAAGGGCTCTCTCCCTATATAAGAGACCCGAGGGCTCTATGGAATAAATCATCTCAGTACTCTTTTACCCTAACATATATGGTACTTTTCCAGGAACACATTTTTTTGGAGAATGGTAATGGCACATTGGCACGAAACCCAAATGAGAAAAAAGACTGGTAAGGAACATTGTTTCCGTCTTAAATCTGATGACCAGGTCGGTGTGGCGAATGGTAGAAATCAATTGGGCGGATGCCATAGGCACATGCAATTATTGGGTGACCATCAAATTTGAAAGGCTCAGTGGCGGTCTGCACTGTGCAGGCATATAAATCAAGCAATGCCAAGGCAGCCAATGGTTGTACGTGGTACTGTGGGGCACTTACAACGAGAGAAACACAGTGCTGCTCAAACGAGAGAGGTATGACAAGAATAATGTGGTATGAATGCACAGATGTTGTATGTGTCGTCTGTGTCACTGTTGTTGTAGCAAGAGTTGTACCCAAATTTTCTTTTGTATAGTTTCCTTGGTTTTGAAGATGACATCACAATTTGAGTAGTTTGGCTTCTCAGGAAAAAAATCTTGGAAAAAACCAACATAAAAAAATGAACTACGGATATTTGAATAAGAGAAAATAACAGCAATCCGGAGACACTTTCACAAGAGTTTGCTTTTTCAACAGGAAAAAAGCAGTATTTACACAAGAATACGATGAGCATACCTCACTGGCACATCCTCCCTTCTAAAATAAGCCTTGCATCTGTTTCTGGATCTGCCAGCTCAGCGGGAGTCTGCCATGAAAGCAACAAACTTCTTGATTAAATAACTACAACATTACATGGTAATCTATTAAAAGAGCCTCAAAATTTACCATTCCATAGATATTTGCCTTTGTTCGAGAAGCCCCAGCAGCTAACAGTACTTGTATAGCACCCAAATGCTCCCCTCTTGCTGCATGATGCAGAGGCTGCAATAAGAATAGGCAAGCACATCCGTAAGGTTAACGCAGGATAAGCTTATCAAATAAAAGTCTTTCTGCGCCAACCGTATCTCCTTCAAGGTCAACGGTATTCAGCATCCTCTGTACACATTGAGCATCCGCAACGTTGATCAAATACTGAGCTATTGCGGTAAATCCTGATCACGTTGAAATTTTAGCACCAATATTAGATTCTGTCAATAAAAACAGAAGTCATAAACTAACACAAGAAAGTTGCCACCACCTACAGCACAAGCATCATGAAGAGGAATCGCTTCATCCTCATCCTTAACCTCGATATTAGCCCCACGTTCCACCAAAAGCTTTCAGATCCCACAGAAAAAAAATGAGCACACCCATTATTTCTAATTTAAAGGTCAGTTAGTAGAGCGGGGAAGTTTCATTAAATATAAACCTGAACACATGGAAGGTGACCATAGAGACAGCATAAATGAAGAGCTGTATCCCCGTCTTCAAGGGGTTCATCGATGCTAAACGTTCGGTTATCTGCAATAAAAAAATAAAAGGAATTACAAATATGAAGAATGAGACGATGCGTATTCAAATCCAGAGGCGGAAAAACAGGAGCTGGTCACTAGCAATTATGCGGGCTATCTGGGACAACATGGATATTGCATTTTTCAAGGGTATTATGTAGAGAATGCGGTGTCTATCGTGAAAGTTGTGTTCAAATTGTGGGTGAATTGAGATTTTGAGAATCGGTAATCATGTTCTTTTTTTAATATTGTTTCTTGAATCAAGTCCCAAGCTGGAATCATCCTTTGGCTTTTCACAAGTGAAATAGGAGAGTGAGCATGGCAAAACGAGTCAGAAAGCAAGGACTCCGCAAATTTCTGGCATCATGTATCCATTTGTTGCCTTACATGTCTCTTAATATATCAGAAAATTGGTCCCCATGACAAAATGATGTAGGATAATTCCCATTGTTCTTGCTAAGGCCAAAAAATACTATATGCTGCAAGGTCAAATGGTCAATGTTTGCATTACATAATCTAAACAGATTTCACGGAAATCCGTTTCCATGTAATATAATCGTAACGTAACGAAATACAAATTTTAGTTAGTGTGACATATTGAATAGTGTAGGGATGCGAACGGGCGGATACGGATACATATATAAGTACTATTATATCCTTATCAGTTTAAATACGACTATGGATGTGTATATTGACGGATATTTAAACTAAGTTACCTTATCCTTAAAAACGGATACATATCTAAAGTGGATACTTATCGCACAAAAGTAATATTAATCATATTCTATAAATTAGTTTAAACATATATATATATATATATATATATTAGATGGAATACACATGATATAAATATACTAATTTGCTTATGTCATAATAATTATACCAAATATAGTGAAAGAAGGTATAAAATTATGTTAAATATGGTTAAAAATAAATCTACAACCATATTTATATATGAAATCAGGTATACAAATACGGATACAAATGTTTGCAAATATCAAAATGGTATCCATATAGAATTCATTTTAAGGATGTCAAATGGCAGATCGGATGCTCGGATATATCCATATCCTTATTAGTAATAGTAAAAAATGATCAAAAATTTAAACTTAATTAATGAATTTTTAAAACAACATAACATGAAATTATTAGATTATAACATCAAATGAAGATTGCATCAGTGCCAAACAATAACATTAAATCCCATGGAAAATGCGTCCACACAATTGCTTTACATTACAATAATCCAAACATGGCCTTGTGGATTCATATGGAAAAGAAATAAATTGATAACATATTGGCGAGTGAAATTTGAAAAAAAAAACAGAATGGTATTTTAAATGTACACTGCTCAATCAATCGGATATCGAACTGGTACCCAATGCAAAAAATGAAGATTCCATGTGTTCACTTTCCATAAGGGAACAGAAAAAAGCCAAAATGTCAATAACAGGTGAAAAAGGAGCTTGAATATGCATATATTCGTGTTTATGTTGAGGAAGGTCCACGATGACAGCATGTTCAAATATAACCAAATCTAAAATGATTGACCTTTAAGACATGCATCTTTTAACCCATTTGCTTCAAGAGTCCCGAATAGGAAAAACATTTGAAAAATCTGCAAGATAACAAATGGCATCAACCAGAGAAATTAAAAATCTTTATCAAGATGAAAAAGAAATACATTGCATTATTTTGGTAATGGAATTATTTAAATAGTACAATCAATCAGTTAATTTGTACATGTGAAACTCTGATTGAGACACCTCAATTGGCGTGTGGTCTCCCTAGACATCTACCAATGTGGGGTCTTACTTGTCTAGTTTTGCTTCTAGAGACACGCCTCAAAGCTCTGTGACAGATGTTAGTGGCTTTCAGGAAGGACCTCCACCAGCGGAGGAATGAGGGGCGAGTTGCTGCGCAGGAGGTGACCAGGCTGGATGAGATGTCGGGGGTCCAGATTGAGGGAGAACAGGAAATTGATTCGTAGGAAGGAGAGACGAGTTGTGCCACAGGGAACGGTGGGTTAGAGAGAACAACATGCCATTACAGCGGTGGAGTTGCAATGGGGACAGTAGTGATTTTGAGCAATTGAATTGCTCCATTACCTTGATGTTGCACAAGAAGAAGGTGGCGAGGCATGTGGAGGACTTCCATTCGATTTCCCCTTCCCAACATTATTTACTTGATTACAACAAAAGTTTTAACTAATCGTCTTCTTGGGTTTCTGATGAATACCCATTCATCACTCTTTATTCTTATATTTTAGTTACAAAAACCTATGCAAATGCATGTAGATATGTGTAAATAGGGAAAATTAGCAAAAGCATGCATTTGTGTAAATATAAATAATTAGCATGTTTTTGTGCAAAAATAAAAGAATAAAGAAGAAAAAGAAAAAGAGGGAAATATTTAGAATAAATATTGAGCAACCTAACCCAAGGGAGGGCTCAGCATGGGCCTGACCGCATAAAAACCAAAGTAGAGGGAGATAGGGGCTCATGTGTACATATTTATGTAAATAAATAAAATAATATTTTCCTCAACTAAAAATATGCTTGTATATATTGTGTACATATTTATAAGCCATTAAAAACAAAATAAAAATCTAAAAATCAAAAAACCCAAAAATACCCCTTTTACCTTATACATAGACCACCTTCTTTATTTATTTCACCTTGTAAATAAAGTTATTTACTTTCAAAACTTTTTGTAAATATCCTCTTCTATGTTTTGTAAATAAAATAAATAAAAAGAAAAGAAACAAAAATCAAATAAAAATTACAAAATTAAAAATATAAAAATATCTTGTATATATACCATGTATATGAGTGTAAATAAATAATTATTTCCCATATGTATATAAATAATAAAAATAAAGTAAAAATAGCCTTTTATTCCTCATTTTATCCTATAAATAAATAAAATATAAATTGGGAATAAAAATGTATGAAAATAACTAATTAAAAATCAAAATCAAAAATCATATATTGTATAAGTACCTATGTATAGCTACATTATGTAAATACCTTATTTCATTTCCAAAAATTAATTAAAAATCACAAAAAAATAGAAAAAATTAAAACAAACATTTTTCATGTTTTGAGTTTTTGGAAATTCGGCCATTTAAAGGCCCAAAAAAAAAATAAAATAAAAATCTCAGCCTTGGCGGCCTCTGATTGGTCCACGGGGGATTGTTGACCCCCGGTCAACACCTCCCCCAGGACCACCAGAGGCGCGGATCTGGGTTTCGACCCGATTTCTCGATCTTTTCCCCACCTGATCCGAATACCAAATCCGCAAACCCCGGGCCCTAATCCATCTGCACACACCCGAGATCCTCGCCCGGAGGTTTGCATGGGGATCCGCGCGCCGATCGTCGTGCCCGACTCCATTCTTCCCGGACCCCTAGCACTATAAAGTTGGAGCTCCGCCGCACTCTCACGCCATCTTTGGCTCGCCATTCTCTTTCCAGTGAGCTCCATCGCAACCAGCAAGGTGACAGCTTGCCCCCGCCGGTGTCGCAGCGAGGAGGAGGTGTTCGACCATCGATCCGGCCGCTTCTTGCAGCCGTGCTCCGACGACCACCCGGAGCTCGAGCCTCGGTAGTTGACGACCCTTGAGGCGAGGACCAGGAGCTAGCTGAGCTCCAGCCCAGTCTACAGCATCACCCAGGTGACCTTAGTTCCTACCCATTTAGTGTAATTTTGGATTTCGCCCAAATCGACCGTTCGCCGTGTTCCTGTGATTCCGGCTATCTCGCTTCATATTTCGATCATCGGAGCACCCCATCGCCTTCGCCTATTCCTCACGCACGTTCTTCGCCTAGCCACTCAACCCAGCTCGCCCCGGAGCTGGGAGTCGAGCTCCACCGTCTTCCGCCTCGCCGGAGCTCCTCCGCCCCACCGCACAGATCACCTTCACCCCGCTTCTTTGGGTCGAGGCATTTTGCCCTCGACCCGCGAAGCTTTCTGTGTGCTTTGCAGGTTAAAAGGGAGGCAGCTGAGCCCCCCTTACATTCTAGCCGGAAGCTTCGCGCCGCCAGCCTCGCCGGAGCCCCTCCAGGGCTCGGCTGGGCTATCGGCCAATACCATCAGCTGCGGGCCTTCACCAGGAACCTGTTCCGATATCCAGAAGCAGCTGAGGAGGAGTGTAGCTCACGCAGGAGGCCGGCGAAGTTCGCCGGCGTCGAGTTCTTTCACCATCCTCCAGAGCCGTCCGATGAGGCCTCTGCTCCAGTTCTGATCGTGACCGTCCGTTCGTTGAGGAGCAGCGTCCATCCGATCATTCGAGGAGCCATCCGGACCGTTCGTGCGAGGAGAGAGGCCCCTGCACTGCCAGCCCTCAGATCATCCACGTGGCCTCCCTCGTACCGTCGATCGAGCCCAAGAGAAGAAGAGAAGGAGAGCGCCGCCCATCCTGACCGTCCATCCACCACGTGGCGCGCATCTGGCCGTCGACCAATAAAGGGGTAAATATCTTAGGGCCCCCTCTTAGTTTGTCATTTCATTTCCAGTCCTGTAAATATTTTTAGAACTTTGTTTACGTAGGGTTATTTGCAGTATGGACCTTGTGCTTAGTTTTAATTGCATGTATGCCCCTGTGTGTATGTGACCACGTGCTTCGTCACGTGTTGTGTTGGGCATTTTACATCTTTTGTCCTGTAGAACTGGGTTGTTATGAAATGAATGAATATTTTTGAGTAATTGCAGTTATGCCCCTGTGAGTGTTTTTATTACGCATGTGCGAATTTTATTGGGCTTTTTGCAACCGAGTCCCTGAGCTTTTGATACGAGTTATCAAAAGGCCCTAAGACTTGGTTTTTATTACCATTTGGTCCCTGTGTGCCCCAGCCACGCGCCACGCGCGTGACTTGCTGGGTATTTTGCACCAGAGCCCCCAGATTCTCGGGTATTTGCACAATCGTCCCTGTGCACTGTGCCCTCTTTGCATTTTTGAATAAAATATCAAACGACCTCCAAATCCAATGAGATTTTGACACATGGCTCCTGCCATGGTGTAGGAATTTCAGTGATTTTTGAGGACATTTTTATTTTCATTTAGTATTTTTAAAAATTCAAAAACAGCCTTTTTAGTTACTGTCTAGGTTTAAAAATACCAAAAAAATATAAAATCACCTTCAAAAATTCTGAAAAAAATTAGATACTGTTGTTTGCTTGTTTTCTGATTTTCTAGCCAATTTTGGCTATTTTTCATTGAGTAAAAACCCTAAAAATTGAAAAACCCTTAAAAACCCATAAAAATTATAATAATTAATTTAAAAATCCAAGAACAATAATTAGGGTGCCTAAAATTTCCTTATTCTTTCTAGATTACAGGAAAATTACCTCCAGGGCTTAGTGAGACTCTTAGATATTTTATTTTTGAGTTTCAAGCCTTGCTGGACAGTACCTCTTTTATTTAGCACTGTTTGATTTTTAGAAAATAATTTACCCATCAGAAAATTATCAAAAATTAACCAAAAACACTTAAAAACCTAAAAAACATAAAAACCATTTTTCCTTAATTTTTGCATTGTTTTTGGTGTGTTTAATAAATTGTTGAAGTTGCCTTGAGTTTACTTTCCTTTATTTTCTTTATCTTTTAAAAATCCAAAAAAATATAAAAATTAACAAAAACCACTAAAAAACATTTTCTTTTATTTTTATTTCATTTTCACTACTTCGTAGGCCCTAGGCCAATCCGTGCTCCTTGTGTTCGACCCTGGGAGCTATACCAGGTTAATCACATAGCTAGGACCGCGCTTGTTTTGCCGTGTTTGATTTTTGACTCGTTTCGCGGTTCGATTTTTCTTGATACACCTCCTCTCTGAGATCCGGGTCGCAACGACCCTTGTTTCATTACCTTCACCCGGGTCTTAGTGGGTTTTCGGTGTTATCAGTTTCTAAGTTCAAACATCGTTCATTCCTATAAGGTACTTGGTGAATGGTCTTGGTTTTGGCTTCGAAGATCATGGCTGACTGGAAGAGAAGGCGAAGAATTTTGTTATGGAAGGTAGACTTTTCTAAGGCCAGTGATTGTGTGAACAAGAAGTTTATATCGGTGATGCTTTCTTGCCATGAGTTCTTTGACGAATGTATTAATTGAATGAAGAGATGTCTGACAACTACATCCTGTTCTATCCTGGTAAATGTCCGCTAGGAGGAGGGCTTCTTTCAGCCGTAAAGGGGGTAAGGTAAAGATGTCCCATGACTCCTTTTTTCCTTGTGTGGATTGCAAGCACGCTAGCGTGGATGGCCACTCGCACAGAGATGGTCGAATGTGGTTTCTGCCCTGGCTTTAATATGGAAAGTTTGTCAAACTGATATTGCAGTATGCAAATGACACTACATTTTTTATGGAAGGGTTGAACACGAGACGACCGAGATTGCTAGGGTGTTGGAGCTTTTCAGGATGGTCTTGGGTTTCCAGATCAAAAAGGGACAAGCTGACCTTTGTTAGTTCTGTTATGGTGGAGAAGGTCTAGATGTGGCAAGTGTTGTTGAGATTTCGACAATGCTCTCATACTTTTAGCTGTGAGTCATTACGGCAGTCGAATTGGCTCCCCCTTGGTGGAGAGATTTGAGCGGAAGCTAACAAGGTGGAATGCTACTTGCAAGGTTGCAGAAATCGATAGTCGGTACTCGATCGACGAGGTCACTAAGGATTAATCGCCAGTCGGGCAACTAATCGGATTTAGTCGGCCACTAGTCAATTTTAATTTTTTTTAATTATTTTAAATATATAAATAATTTTTATACATATATTCTTATATGTTTGCATAGGTTTGTACATTTTCTATACTATCATAATGAAATAAAAGAATTAATTTACTTTAACTATAACATTAAGCATATTAGAATAAGTTTGATTTTAAAAAACAAAAATATATAAAATATATAAAAATAGTTCTGTTAAAAGTCGGTCGAGTAGTCGTCTGACTAGGCCGACTAGTCGGCCTGATTAGTCGAGTTGATCAACTAATGGTCAACTAGGCCTAGTCAACTCGACTACACCCCCCCACTCGACTAGTCGACCTAGTCAACTGACGTTTACAACAGTGGCTATTGTCTTATCGATGAGGGGCTGCCTTGTGTTGTTGAATGTGATCTTGCATGGGATCTCGATATTTTTCCTATCGTCAAGGTTGTTTCTTGTTGGTGTGTGTGGGAGGCTAGAATCTCTAATGTGGCATTCCTTTTTGGGAATCCGGTGCCACATACAAGGTTTGAAGTATCGATATCCTATCGGTCAGCCAGAAAAGCGATATATCGGTGTATCAGTGGAAATCTTGAAAATGATGCAAAAATGATTTTTTTCGCAAATTAAGATCATCTTAGATCTTAAATAATAAATAACATATAAATACACACCTATATGCAAGAATGAGGTGTATTTAGCACACTGATATAATTTATTTCGCACTTGTCTATGTTATCTATGCCGACTTTTGATTGTTGAGAGTATTGGAAAGTAAATGATGAAATTTAAAACATAACAACTTAGAGACATAAATTTATTATATTATCGTTGTATCACATTAGATATTATGTATGAACAAAATGTTGAGCTATATCATATAGCAAACAAATAAGTAAACAAGCATAATAACATATAAATTTTAAAGAAATTTATTTATAATATTGCATGAAGATGAATTAAAACAGAATTTCAAACTGAACTAATGAAAATCAATGCCAATTGGAGCAAGGTTTGAAATAATATTGTATAGATATATTGGGATATATCACAGATATAGGTAGAAAATTTAAAAATGGTCAAAAGAGAAATTCTCATGAACTAAAATCTTCTTAGTTCTTAAAACAATAAGTAATGTACAAATACACTCTTGTAGATATGAAGAAGATGTATATAGCATATTAACATTATCTTACATTGTATATTATGTATGAACAAAAGTCTTAGCGATATCCAAAATGAAATAAACAAATAGCGTACAATAGCATGTATACTATATAGTACATCAATTCACGATAACCAAAAATTTGGAAGAATATAAAGGGCTTGTCTTGGATCGTACTAGCATTTCTCATGAACTAAGATAATCAATACCAAGGGCATGTCTTGGATCCATATTGATATACTATTCATTCTTACGAATATATGTGTGTCAATACATGGGGCGGCTATACAAAATCTTGAACAAATCAACCTATAAGTCTTGCAAAGTAAAAAAACTATACAATTAATTTTGACGCGTTTCGAGTTTTTATTTGAGAGATACAGGTATGGGAAGTTGGGATTCTGGAATTTTATTCATATCATTAGTTTTTATCTGTACATTCTTTTTGTCTGAAATCAATTTTGTATTTTTCTTAATTTAATTATCTACAACTTTCATGTATAAAGTTTCTTTATTTGAAGTATAAAAGGTGGGACTAAAAATAGGTCCCAAAATGAATAAAGAATGAATTGAATAAAAAGGAATTTGATTGGTTTCTGGCCCTTATCTCCCCCTACTTTATTCCTTGTCGACCTATTCATCTCGATGCCTAGGTCTCGAGTTTTCGGGTCATAAAATATTTACAATATTTTATTCTTTTTCTTTTCTTTATTCTTTTATTTTGGCTTTAAAAATCGTATTTTATACAGTATTTACATACACATACATAAATGCTAAAATGCGGGAATTAAGGGTAATTACATGCATTTGCCAGGGTTTTTGAGGCCAAAATGATAGATAAAGATGATGAAATGTGGATT
The DNA here is from genome assembly GCA_037367405.1 of Ottelia alismoides. Classification (NCBI taxonomy): domain Eukaryota; kingdom Viridiplantae; phylum Streptophyta; class Magnoliopsida; order Alismatales; family Hydrocharitaceae; genus Ottelia; species Ottelia alismoides. The sequence continues at coordinate 799,556 of JAZKJV010000230.1, forward strand.
CATCATCCCCCTATACTTGCCTTTGCTAGTCCCTAGCAAACACTTATGCAATAAGTGCAGTATGGATATATCGTGGATATATCAATGATATAGCAGAATATTTCAATCCATGGCCATATATGCCATGTCAATGGTCAATTGGAGGGCAACAGTACTTTTTGAGGCATGGGGGCCTTAAGCCTAAAGCTATGAATTGAGCACTGCTTGCAAAATGGATCTTTTGGGTTAAAAGTAGCGGGTAGGACCTTCTATATACTATGTTGAGGAAGATATATTGGATGTCGATGGGCTTATCTTGGCAGCATTTTTTTAGGTAGGATTTGTTCGATCCTTAAATTTATTTCTTCTTGAGAGATGTCCTTGGTAATGGTTGTGCGTTCTTCTTATGGAAGGATTATTGGACTAGTTGGGAGACCTCTTTGCTTTGGTATTTGACATGGAGTTGATGACGGGGGATGCATGAACTGATGGGGTGTGGTCCCCAATCTTTTCCTTTGAGCTTTCCGATCCAATGGTGGAGGACTTCATGGAATTAGCAGGGTCTCCTTCTTCGGTTTTTAATCCCTCGCTTGGGTGGGATCACGTAGTTGGTCAAGGTGTCTCATTGATTGTTTGAGCGTGACACACTGATGATTGGGACCAGAAGGGCCAGATTGTTCGATGGGGCAAATGCCTCTTGTCAGAGCTACAATGAGGAATCAGAAGAACTAGATCATCTTTTTTCTCATGCTTTAATTCGAGAGATATTTTGACAGAGGTTGAGCATTATTATAATTGTCGACGTGTGTGCCTCCAGATACTCACTTGGGTCGTCTAGGAATATAATATTGAGTGATGAAATTGAAGTGGTGATGACTCTTTAAGCTTTATAGCATGGATTAGCGCATGCTAGAATCCTATTGATTCTTGGTCTTTCTAATTATGTTATAAACTTATGAATATAAACATAAAGTTTTTTTTGTATGCACATATTTACAACGTTGTATCCCTTTTTCCGATCAAAAATTAAATGCACATGTTCCTCACCACCAAATAACATTAATATAGTGTGTGCCACCAAAATTAGAATCCTTTTCAAAAGGAAAAGCCACCATCAAATATCTCCTATCTCCGGCCTTTGAATCTTTTCCATGCAACTAGAGGAAGTAATCTGGCATAACAATTAAATCCATTTTCCTCAAAATTAATTAAAATTATCTTTACATAGAGAAACAGGCTCTGAATTCAATTCAATTTAGATCAGATTTAGAGCAAGAACACAATCTTGCATCACATGACAATCACCGGTGGTCAACCTTCGTTTCCATCAACCTTTATCTCAACCACTTTAGGATCATACTGGCATAATTATGATATACGTTGCCATTAGCTATCGTTATATTATGTAAGGACACAATGTCTAATTTGGAAAAGTAAAAAAAAAAGCAATGGAAACCAAAATACCTCGATAAATAACAAGAAATACATATATGTATGCGAAATATTTCATGAATTCAATTGTTGGGACAATTTCTTGTAAGCGTAAAACAAGTAATTAACAGGCACAAGATTATTTTAGAGACTTTGCAAGAGAAAAGTAAATAGAATTATATAAATTGATAGAGATAAATAATCCGGGTATAAGGTTTATTGTCAACCACTATTCCATGCTTTTTAGACATACATTGTACAAATATTCAAGTTGGCCCTTGTGGTGCTTATAACCATGAAGAAATAGAGTGAAGCACATTAAGATTTTTTTTGTTAACATTGTCCTCTTTAGCCATGTTGGTTGTAATATAATCCACAGGGTTGCAAAAAGCGGTATGTGGTATTCAGTCGGTAGGGTCACTGATTACTGTTTAAACGGTATGCGGGAGTTTAAACGGAAATTAAATGGGTTATGCAGTTTTGTATTTTTAATTAACAAAAAATATTTACATATATATAATTAATAAAAACATAAATAAATCATAAAATATAATCACATGTTTACAATATATATCAAATATTGTCATATTAAAGGTTTTTTTCCATCAGATAAACAAAAAAAGGAATGAAGCGAACAAAATATATCAGATATCTAGAATCTATAGAGTTGTTTCATCTTCATTGCAAAAATCCAAAGGGGATGAAGCTCCCCAAGTTGAAGACCCATTGTATGCACCATCATGTCGCACTATACCCTACCAGAACGGGGGTCTTGTTGCTTGGTAAGCGAGCTTGGGGGCTAGGGAGCCCAGGTTAGGGAGAACACAAACACAATCTTGAAGGGTTGATGTAAAAAATGGGGTTTAAATGGTGTTTAAACCGCTGTTTAATGCTGATTAAGCGCCCTGGCCGCATATGTGCCCGACTGGACATAGTCAGTGCAGTCCAGGTCCGCCTACGTGTAAACAGCCGTTTAGGCTGTTTTTTACATCCTTGATAATCCAAGCATAAAAAGTCAAACATTTCATGTTCTCAGTCTTAGCTATGGATCAACCATCAGCATACAAGGCACTTATTCATCTTTCTCTCATCAAACTCATCTGCTTGGTGCTGCAGCATATGTCTGCCACCAAGATTGAATGCAAGCATCAAATCATGATTCCGGGTCTCAAACGATCAGTAATTGACCTCTGATTTATAGTATCTCAAATCTCAATCAATCAGGTAAGCAGTCACTACATCCACTCGTAAAATCCAGAATATTGACCGTCCACTCAGTCACGTCACTAACGGTAATTACTTAGACCAGGAATAGCTCATAGACGCACTTGCCCCAATACCAATTCACTCCCAAAATCCCCTATATATTTAAGTCCAAACCTCCACAAGAAGAGTAATAAATATGATTGGATTGGCAAGGAAAAAACCCAAGATATCAAAAATAATGGGATGTCAAGACACACCCAACATAGGGATGCAAGTGCTACAGATACAAGTCAGACAAACCTACAGCATTCAGTAATTGTTATCTTTTTTGAGACAGAGGCATAGATGATTATGATTACAGGGAACCAAAATCTGCACGTACCAAATGCAGATTGATCTGGAGATTATAACAGATATCTCAAGCATATTCAACGAGCATTATACGAGTTGCAAAATGACAGCTCAATGAATCCAGTACGTTCAATTAATGAATGCCGATTAATCAAGTTAGAATATGCATACATACAGGGAAGTCGTGCCAAACTCCACTTTCGTTGTCTCACAGTTATATAGGTTTCATGTCCGTTTCCACCCGAAGATTATAAATGAAAACTGATGAATGCAGAACAATCCCATACGCATCAATTCTAAGGATTAGACATCAATTCCATTCATTCCGGCAGAAAACACGCATAATCGTGACGCAATCAAACAGCTGGCATCACACGATAATTAACCATTTCAAACACCTAATCGATATCTTTCAGCATTGAAATTACAAATGAAAACGCCGATTAGACGTGGAATAACGGGGAGAGATCGAGGAGATATCTACCTAAGGCGTAGAGGAGAGCGGCGCGGTCGCCCTTCTCGGAAGCGTCAGCGACGGCCTGGAGGTGGGGAGGGGTGTCGTCGTCATCGTCGTCTTCAATCTCTTCATCCACCCATTCCATATCCCTGACGAGACGGTCGCCGTCGTCGCCCTCCTCCCTCAGGCCGTTGCGGCGACCCGGAACGGCCATCGTCGCTTCCGGTTCGCGGTGGTGCTGTGAGGTTGCGGAGAGGAGCGAAAAACCCTGATGCGAAGGAGCTAGAAATGGAACGGCAGGAGAGGGGAGATCGATTGCAAAGACCGATGGAAAACGTTACCTTTTCTTCGTAACGTTGATGCAACTTCAAAGGAAATCCCCGCGATGGTTTTAAACGAGTTTTTATTGCAATAAAAATTTGGGTAAATTATAAAAAAAGAGACTAATCTTTACATAGATTCTCAAAGTAGAGATTGATCTTTAGATTGTAACCAATGCCATCCTGACAATTCGTGGGCCCTGGGCAAAAGAAAAAAATGGGCCCTTATAAAAAAATTTCGATGAACAATGTGTCCTTGTATAATTCCATTAAATTTTGAACTTTAGCATTGAGTTATTCACTGAAAATTCGATTCTATAAGGGCTCATTTTTTGATGAGTTGTTTCATCTAAAAATCGACTCCATAAGGGCTCATTTTTCAACGAGTTGTTTCATAGAAAACTTTGATTCCACATGGGCCCATTTTTCGATGAGTTGTTTTACATTCTATCATGCCTCATTAGGACATTTATTATTTTTTTCTAAACTAAAGGTTGAATATATGTAAAATGGGCCCCTAAAGTTAATGGGCCCTGGGCCATTGCACTCGGAAAACTACCCTCAGGGACGACCCTGATTGTAACAAATAATGGACCCAAGTTTAAGTTAACGATACAGTCCCCAATGCCGTGAATGGGAAGCTTAATTTGAAGAGTTGATTGATGAAAATACCCTCTTCTTTGAAGTGGGCACCTTCTCCCCTTCCATCCTTCTTCCTCGAGCTTATTCTTTCTCCCTCTCCTCCTTTCTTCTCCATGGAGCTTCAACCAACCCAACAACCATGTCGTTTCTCCAAAAACCTCTAAGTCTAGGTTGGCAGCCCATCCTTTGTCTCCAATCACAACTAGGTTCATCGAACCTACCCGTCCACCCCCCCCCCCCCCTTTATATACCATGTAACCCATTTCAGAGCTCAATCTTTGGCCATTTTTCTACCTAATCTCAGTTCTTTTCTCTTCAGTTTATTTTCAAAACTTTCCGATCCATCGTCGAACCAACTTCCTATCGAATCCCTCTATTTCTCTGCCTCCATACCTGACCATATGCAGTCATACACGGTGGCTGGAGGTCAGGAGCGAATCCCCACTCCTGATCGATCTTCCATTCACCTTCTTCTATGGTGATTTGGACCGAGATTTCCGGTGGTGGGGGTAAGGAGCAGCGGGCGACGGAGGGGCTGGGTGAGGGAGGAGGTCGAGGGAATTGGGCTGGAGGGGGGAGGGAGGGTTTTCTAAGGGTGCGTTCGGTTCGGGAATAAGCAGGAATAAGGATGGGGAATAAGGAGAATAATGGTCTATTCTTTGTTCGGCTGGAGGATAGGAATAAGGAGAATAAGGTGAAATAAAGGTAGGTAAGGTGGGATAAAGATAGGAATAAGAGTGAAATAAGATGGAATAATGGGGAATAGTCGTATCACTGGGAACCGTGTCGGGAGAAGAATTGACCCCTTATTTCAGGGCATATTCTCCAACCAAACAGGGCCTAAGAGGACGATGTCCGCCAACTGCGGCGGCGATGGGAGTGGGCCATTGTCAAAGATTCCCGATGGTGGGGGTAAAGGAGATTTCGGTGGCTCTATTTGTGTGGGGAACTATATTGGGAAAGTACAAAAATAAACTTTATTTGGTGGGGGTAATATTGTCAACTACTATAACCGATTAAGCTGTCCACTAACGACATTGGGGACTGGATTGTTAAGTTAAACTTGGGTCCCCCATTTGTTACAATCTAAAGACCATTTCTTAATTTGAGAATCCATGTAAAGATTAGTCCCTTCTTTGTAATTTACCCTAAAAATTACAAGGAAGGATGACGAGAGAGAATGTGAACAATATGGTTTTGGTATAACATGAGGTAGCATTGAGGACGTCAGATGAGTAACCCTAACATCAAAGGAGGCGAAGAGTTCATCTTTTTGCTAGCACCACCACTCATGAGTCAGAGGTAAGCCCCTTAGGTCTATTGACCTAAAAACTACACTCATCAAACATTTTTTTCAATAACGATCATTGTGTCGACAAACATACACAATCACTTTGGACCATTGGTGGGGAATTTAACCAAGAGGCATCCTCACTTTGAAATCTGCAAAGAGCATGCATAGTTCGGCATCGTAGATGTTGGTTTCAAAGTTCCTTGTTTAAATCGATGTTCGGGAGGTCGCTTCTATTTTGGCATTAAAAACCGATACCCCAAATGCTAGTTCTTATATCCTCTTCAGCATCACAACCCCTCTTGCATCTTGGGGGTCCTCCTCAACATCTATCGAGGCTCAGATAACTCTAGTGGATCCCTCCTCGTCTGGTTTCAACCACGAGCAAGTGGCCCTCTAGTACCACGTGGATGACCTCTTCAATGGCAAGTCTTCCTCCCCTTCAGATAAGATCCTTTCTTTCATTTTGAAGAAATTTCGAGGTATCCTTTTCCAAATCAAGTCTGCCTTCTCCACCCTTCCTCTCAACCGCTCCATCATTGACTTCTCTGATCATGGCTAGCCACCACAACCATCCCCAGGCCCACTCTCTAATCTAGAGCTTCTCCAAGAATCGGCATTTGGGATGTCGATTTTTACAAGCCCACATTAAAAGCTGCTTTTAAGACATTGACAAGCATATGCCATATTGCAAATATGCAAGTGGAGATGCCCCTTGACGAAAATCAAATGCGCAAATGCCCTCACGACCGAATCCCCCATTGTCCACGATAATTGTTGATACAACTAAAACAACATAACACATGATATAGCAATAAGGAGAGTCCTTTAGTGATCTTATAGTTAAGCTTCAATAATCTTTAGTTAATCTGCTTGGGTTTCTGGGATAGAGTGTATTCTTCTTGTTCATATTAGTGGAAACTTTGAATTAGTGCAAGAAATAGTATCTTAAAAATCATTCTAATCTAAGATTTTTTTAATGAATTCATGCATGCCAAATGAACCTCTCTACATTTTATCTTGATTTCTCTTTAAGGGGCTTGAAGTGGTAGAAGCTAGTGAATTGGGCAAAGAAAAAGCTAGGTTAGAACATAGAAAAACTATATATTTCTTTTATGAGTCCATGTCAAGTTTCTAACTCAAATCAAAGAATAGCCTAAAAGGGGCTTCCCTCTGGGTTAATATTTATTAGGAAGTTTGAAGGCTTAATTGGTTGGATATCTGAGAACCATAATCTTTCAAAGGAACTGCTTCTACAACTATAAAGAAAGGTCATGTTTGAACTAATAACATCAAAGCTCACTGTCCTCCAAACGGTATGGGAGCCTTTTAGACTGCCCACACTCCCCAATATAAACGACACCTCCTCCGCCAAGGGGGATGCTCCCAGCTTCGAAAATCCTGGCTACTCCATCATGTATAATAATCTATCTGGAAAACTTTACAATTTACATGTAAGTTCTGATATTCTTCTTACAACTGATTCGAAGGAGTCTAACTCCTTCATACTTATCCTGATTTGATTTAGATACATGAATAATATAAAATGAGCATAAAAAATTATTTTATTGTTGGTACATAGTAAGAGAACATGATTGATGAGATACTTCGAGAGTAATAACTTATCATAATAAGTAGTGTTCTAAGTCATCTAAATGACTAAGATATAAAAAAAGCAATTGATAAAAAGGATAACTTATCATAATAAGTAGTGTTCTAAGTCATCTAAATGACTAAGATATAAAAAAAGCAATTGATAAAAAGGTTAGAATGATACATATGATGTTTGGTAATATTTTTTATATGTAACATTTTATTCTATTTATAACTAAATTATATTTTTGATGCTGAGTATTTTTTATGGTAGTTATAAATACTATAGTAAAGAAAATATTAATTATATGACCCGCGAGAATGTAGAGGTAACCCAACAATGTAGAAGTAGGGATGATATTAACTCAAACATAAGCAAGGAATAACTTGTGTAGGTGCTACTTGCTATTATACATAAAAGGACATGCATTCTGTAATGCCTCGAATTTAGGTCTGCAGACTGTTATCGAGGAAAACTGGCTCTGACAACTTGTTGGACTTGAGTCTGAATGGATCCGTTGACTACTACCCAAAATGCTTAAGCTCAAGTTGTCAAATAGTAATCCCCGCCACTTATAACACACTCTCACACTTCGTAATGTTCCAATGTGGGATTATATTGGATAGTGACAACTTCCCTCACTTATATTTGCAGTGCCCTCGTTGTGTGCCATGGCTCATCCTTTATTCCCAGTGACAGTGGTGCTTGCATGCTCCGAATAGCATTTTCCTCCTATCTCTTTGTAGGGGTTGCTCTACCTCTTGGATAGCTCTTTCCACTATCAGAGGAAACTCGTACTGATACCATTTTGTAATGTGTCAGGCTTAGATTCTCAAACAGTTATCAAGGAAAATTGGTCCTAATAACTAGTTGTACTTGGGCCTTAAAGGATCCATTTACAACCATCCAAAATGTGTAAGTCCAAGTTGTTAAGTTTAATCCCCACCACTTATAACTCACACTCTCACACTTCGTGAGATTCTAATTTGGGACTATATTTGAGTGTTATACATTCAGTACTCCAAGAGAACCCTTGGACAACTGATGGACATCACAAAAGTACATGTATTTTCAATTATTAATTTCTAAAAGAGACTAAACACGATAAGTTCTTCATACTATGTACTGGATGTTTGTTCTTACTTCCTCCCAGTTAGTTTGAGTTTGTATGCAACAGGAAATCATCCCTTATCTGAGCTCTTATTTTTGTGGCTGGTGTGACACGACATGTGATTAGTTCATATTAAAAGCTAGGAGTCCAAAATGGAGCCACCATGGTATGATTGATTTCTTTTATGCATAGCCTCACAGCTAGTAATCTTAGCATCAAAAGAGGTGAAGAGTTGATCTTTTTGTCTAAACATCCATCACTCATGAGTCTGAGGTAAGTCCCCCTCAAGGTCGATTGACTTAAAAATGCACTCATCAAACATTCTTTTCGATAAGGATCATTCTGTCGAGAAACATATACAATCACTAACAACCATTACTGGGGTATTTAGCCACGAGGCATCCTCATTGTGTTTTTGCAAGGGAGCAAAGCATAGTCCAACATCATACATGACGGTTTCAAATTTCCTTGTTTAAATCGATGTCTATGAGGATGTTTTTATTTTGCCATTTAAAACCGACGTCTCAAATGTTAGTTCTTATCTCATTTTCAGCACCTCAGCCCATCTTGGATCTTGAGGGTCCTCAACATTATCTATTGGGGTTCAGATTGATCCAGCAGATCCTTTCCTGTCAGGTCTCAATCACGAGCAAGTGGTCGTCTAGTACCACGTGGATAACCTTTTCAATGGCATCTTCATCCTCTTCAAGTAAAATCATTCGTCTCATTTTCGTCTACAGGCGTTTGTCATCTCCGCTCCTTTCAGACTAGCAACAAGGGCAGTCCATTAGTGATCTGCTTGTACTTAAGCTTCAAGGAGGATCCTTTAGTTGAAATGCTTGAGAATTCTAGGAAAAGGTGTATTCTTCACACAAAACCTCTTTGCACTTAGTACAACTAGGGTGGAGCACTGGGTCGGGTCGGCCCGGACCCGACCCTAACTCGACCTGCAAAAGTCTGGACTCGGCCCAGACCCAATGTACATGTGGGTCGGCCCGGGTCTTAACTTTGTCCAATTTTCAAGCTCGGGCCAGGCCTAGTCCGAACCTGAGTTGGCCCGCTAAACTCGACATGACCCGTCAATTTATTGATAGGTTACTACAGTATTTTACTGCAGTCCATGATGAATAATTACATGAATTTCACACCTATTCTAATTTTCTTTTTCACTGTTAAGCTTAGTGATGGGATGCTTCCTAAGTTTAGCTTTGACTCAAAAGCTAAACATCAAAAAAACATATATGTTAGAATTATCTATAACAAAGAGGGCAATCTTAGGTATGGTTTGTTATCAAAAGTTTTAAGGAAGTTGTTCAATTTCTTTTGATTTTTTAAATCGCCTTTTCCGTGGTGAGGATTAAGGTTATACAGATTGCCGACAATTATTTCAGATTGAAATGTAGCATTATGTTTCCATAGTTCTGATGACTTAATGATATATGGTCGGTGATCTACTTTCTAAAGCAACTTGAGTCCAATATTTGCTGATTTAGATCAATGATATGTGCTCGTTGGTATATTTCCAATATTAAACTACACAAAATTTACTTTAGTTATGTTATGTCAACCTATAGGAAGGGAGGCTGCTTAGTGCTTATTTCTGCATCTTGTCTTGTAAATTAAGATCAAGCTTTTGTTTATAAAACAAAAATCTGCAAAAATCAAATATCTATATGCTCTGCCATTATAGTGACAACAAAGCCAAGATTTGCAACTTGTTCAAGATCTAATCATTGCATCGGAGAGAAGAAATACACAATATGAATGTTATGTAATAAAAAATTATTGAAAGCATTCATCTCAACTTTTGGTTTTTTAAAAAGAGAAATAGGGTCGGGACCCGGGCCCGACCCCACAGGCTCTGGGTCGGGCTCGGGCTCTTGAATTTCCCAAAAAATCGGATCACAACCCGACCCAAGGCCCGCTGAATTTTGAGAATTTTGATGGGCTCAGGCTGAACTTTCCGAGGTTAGGTCAAGTCGAACCCAATGCTCTACCCTAAGTATAACTACTACTATGGTTAGATGGTACTTAAAATTACTAATTCTATGAACCATAGGACTTAATATAACTACTACTAAGGTTAAATGGTTCTAAAAATTTATTGATTCTATATACCAAGAATGTGGCAACTGGAAACAAAACGAACAATAATTTAAACTGTTAATTTGGAAATAAGATAGACTAATACAGTTAAGTTTAGTCAATTTACAGTAGTAAAGTTTAGTAAGAATTGTTGGGCCGAACCTTTAAAGGAAAGAACTCTACAGAAATGTGGAAATAAAAGAGACTAATCCAGTTAAGCCAAAGTTACAATGGTAAAATTTAGTAAGAATTGTTGGATCTAACCCTTTACGGAAAGAACCCTCCAAAAATAAGCATATGCTGCTTAATGTGGCGAGCACACGGTATTCTTTAGTAAAAGGCGAAAGAATAGTTCGCTCTGTGCCCACCACGCAGCTGCGTGCTTTCAAACTGATGGCAATAGACTCGTTATATTGAGTGGAAACTATGGAAGGACATATCGATATCGATATCGTTTCGATATCGTGTCGATATCGATATATCGGCGATATATCGCCGATATATCGCTATATCTAGAAATCTTTCTGAAGAAAATGCCTGAAATCGGACATATCGATATATCGATTTCGATCTCGATATCGTGTAGATATCGATATATCGGCGATATATCGCCGATATATCGGGATACGGCCGAAACGGGGTAACGCCCGTAAGACCAAGCGATGTGGGACTATGTTTCCAACAGCGAAAAACATTTCACAGGTCCACTGATGAAGACAAATACTTAACAGCAGTGTCAGAACTTGGAGCTCCGATGCAGTAATTTGAAAGGTCTCTTCACGTTGCAGTCGCCATTGATGAAAATAACGGTGGATACAATATGATGTTTTTTTTACAAACTTAGCACGAGGCGAATGTAAATTAAAATTTCACATACGTAGGTGAATACGAATAGCAAAACACCTCTTGAATTTTTCCAATAACGGTAGCTACAATATGATGCATTATACTTGCGTTTTCTTGAATTTTTTGGATAATACATGTGCTATTCACTTTTTAATTATACCTGTGTACTTTTATATTCTCACAGAATTCACGTTATTATCCTTGCATTAGCTTAATATAGGATCACAAGTATAATAACATATGGGGACTGGTATGAATTTTGCTGAGTATGAAGGCAAGTGTAATTGCAGAACAGTTAATGTTAATGTTACAAGTGTTATTGGAGAAGGTTGGAGGAGTATAGATGTAAGAAAATTTAATTTTTCGCCATTACAATCAAATGGAATTTCATGTGGCAATGGAAATGGATCTATGATAGTTTTATAGATAATAAAATTTCCTTAAGTTCTGTATGCTTAGTTTTTTCCTTCTGGTTATACCACTACTTACTAATTTTACCTTTCTCCAGATTATCCGCTCATTTTTTTAGAAGAAAATTAGTTTTTATAATAAAAGACTAGCATCTTGAGAAATAAGATAAGTCATCGATGTCCATTACCTAGTTCTTGAGAAATAAAAGTGTGACAATTCCTCGTTTGCATAATGAAAGTAATCAAAATAAGAATATCAATTAAATGATTTTTAATACACCATCGATTCCTCTCACTAACAACGATAAAAGAACTTTAATGCCTTTCAAATCACAATGTCACTCCTTCCATTTCCCTTTTAGAGAGAGGGAGAGTTGGAGAGAGAGAGAGAGAGAGAGAGAGAGAGAGAGTTCTTACTAGAAGAAGTTCCTTCTTGCAAGAGTCGTCAGCATCGAAATGGAGGAGGCACATGTCGTAAGGAATGTGTGGGAGTGTCGACAACCATGACTTAGGGTGGCAAGTTTTGGATCTAACGTATGTATCGGTTTGAATTAGAGTCTATAAATCTATATGTCGGTTCGTACGATTATCATGACTTGATTCTGAAAAGATATCCAAATGTACGTGTCAAACTCTTATAATTGCTGCTGATATATCCCTGTCATAATCTTACTGATTATATATTCCTATCACATGAAGTTGCATAAGTATGCTTCTTTGTTCAGCCATCGCTCATGGTAAACAGAGGGGTTACCATACTCAAAGAAATTATTTAGTGTTTATATGGTTCGTATGTTTTTATGCAAATCACGTTGCACATTCGTGGAAGGGGGATTAAATTCATAAGTTTACGTACAAGCCGGTTTCCATGAATCTAAAAGGTAGGGAAGTAGTGTCGTGAATTTGTGAAATCTGATGTACTCTATCAATAATTATTCGGAGAATCACATGAAGGTGAAAGAGATTATTTTTAAATGTTGATTGGTATACTCAAAGAAACAATTGTCGGAATCCCTTTGACAAACAAAAAAAGGGTTGGGTCGATTCGATTCAAGTACCTCGATTTTGTGCCACTGGGAATTCTTTCAACCTTAATACAGTCGGATGCTAAGCATAATCAGAGACAAAAACAGAGGGGTCTTCTGTTTAACAAGTCATTATTTGTATGATATGACATGATTATTTTGCATTAAGACGGAATCCATGTACTTCAGTACTGGATATTGATTTACAAATATTTATGTTCTAAAGATTACTATGCACTTTATAGTTGATGGATACCATTTATATATGGGGAATTGTTGATATTTTATTATATTTCAAATACTTATTTTATTTCATAATAATTTTACCATGAATTTAATTGGATTTATGAGCTCCATGCATGATTGTTAATAAGCATTAAACCCCATTCTTGATACCATTGTAGTAAAATAAAAGGATATATATATATATATATATATATATATATATGGAGAGTTAGATATATAGTATCGACTTGATGCAATGAAGCAACTTGTTGAGGCGTGCAAAGTACATTGACCTTAGGAATAGATTCGTATGCCCATGGAGATTCCGATGGTGCAATCGGTATTGGTAAACTATTCCTGGGGATATAATGACGAGATCTAAATGGGCATGTACGCGCAATCGCCGAGATCTATTGAGCAACAATAGATCGTTCCTTCAAGTTGACTCACTTGAAAAGAGGGAAGGGGAGAAGATGGATAGAATTTTCTTGTGTATTCTATTCTATTCTATTGTGTATATAACAAATACTATTGACCCCTTTATATAGAAATAAATAAACCTTACAAACCAACAAAAGTTAATGTTCAAACAAAATATGAATACGCAGTAAATTCAAGGCATAATTAAATACAATAATTTCCATTACATGAGTGTATCGCAATAGAATCATAAATTAAATATTGGAGTTACATGCATGTAATACTACTTATAATATATTAATGACATTAATTATGTAGAAATCAAAAAAATTACAAACGGCGTTTAAGGGATTTTTACACCCATAACCTTGAGTAATTCCGTAATTACAATCTTGCATAATCAGTAATTACATGAGAAACCATGTATAGTCAATCCGTCTCACAGTCATGACCCTCCGTTAGTTTAATATGTTAACTCAGCCATATGAACTAGTTAATATAACCAACCTATGATCTAACGGCTAGGATTAGCCAAAATTAAAAAATTACAGGAAAAAATAAATGACAAAGCGGAGGCAGGCTTGCAGGCGGATGCGGATGCGGTGGGGAGGCAGCTTCTTTGCAGGTCGGTGGGGGACGGAGGGGGACAGGGGGCTTCGAGAGAGGGAAGCTCGCGCAGGGGGCGCTTCGAGTAGGGGAAGGATCAGACTGGAGGGAAGGGGATGAGCTCGGTGGTCTTCGAGCAAGGGGGGGGGGGGGGGGGGGGAAGTGCTGCTGGCGGAGGCGGGCAGAGGTGCACCGGGGGTGGCTTCGAGCTTCGTCGCAGGGTTGCAGGTGGGTGGGGGGGCTTTGAAGACGAGTGGGACTTCGAGCTTCGGCGGTGCGCGGTAATTGGGGGCCGACTGATGGAGGGGAAGGCTCGACGCAGGGGGGGCTCGATCGTAGGGTTGCAGGTGGGGTGGGAGGGCGCTTTGAAGGCAAGCGGGACTTCGAGTTGCTTCGGCGGCGCGCGGGGCGGGCGGTGGATGGGGGCTGATCGATGGAGGGGAAGGCTCGACGGGGGGCTCGGGGGGGGGGGGGAGTGTTGGCAGGGGCGTACCGGCGGTGGCGCGGGACTTCGAGCTTCGTCGGTGCGAGGGAGGTGGGGAGCTCGACGGGCTGCGAGGGTGGGGGCTGACCGATGGAGGGAAAGGCTTGGCACTGGGATTTCGACCAGGGGACTTCGAATCGAGGCTTCGAGGAGATGGTCGAGTGGATGATCGGCAGGAGGAGTTGTTGCTCAGGGGGAGGGGTGTTTGAGCAGCTGCTTGGGGCTTCAAATAGGGGAGGATCAACGGCGGGCTGCTTCGAGCAGGCTTCGACGGGAGGGAAAGGGACGAGCATGAAGAGAGGACGACATGTTTTGTAAATAGGAAATTAGCTTTAGGGTCAGTTTGGTCTTTTCCAATGGAAATCGTCAACTATAACGAATGTCTCAAACGGAATATAGCACAGGGTTATGTCATGTAATAGTTAAGCATTACTCGGGGTTTCTAATGTAATTCATGATTATGCAGGATTATAATTGTAATTGCGGAATTACTCAGAGTTATGGGTGTAAAAATCCCTATATATTACTTTATATATCCATCAAGCTAATGCACATATAGTTATAATTTGCATTTATATCATTATTCTCATAAATCAAGTATTTGAAATACATTCTAAAATACCAACATATGCAATAATTATATCTAAAGGTATCAATATTTATCTATTGAACTATCAGTACTAAAGTAGAACTATCTTTTTACGAATTATATTCCTCTCACCCCTGGGAAAGGTAATCCTTGTTATAAAGAAAAATGAAGAAAGATGCACATTCATTTGAATAGGATTTATTCTGGAATATAGTCAGAAAAAATAGCGTTAAAGTTTTGGCACCAACTTGAACTAAGAATAGTTATTCTCACCATTACAAAAAAATGGTTGATGGAAAGGAAAGAATATGTACATGTGCATATATCTATTGTGTGGAAAAAGAAATAGTATAAAAGAATTGAAATTTCATGAATATGGTAGTATAACAATAAGCGGAGGTAAGAGTTACACCTAATGATCCAGAGTTCAATTATCATGGGGCCTAAAGGAGCCAACGCCCTCTAGGGGCATACAGTTCAAGGGACAATCGAGACAAAAGATAAGTCATATACATTTGTAGCTACAGTGTCATGTATGGTTTGTTTATAAATCGCTAGTGTCGACGATATAGCCATCAAAGCCACCAAATGTTAAGGCACATATGCAAATGCTATAATTTTAAGGGCACATGTGAAATTGTTGTAATATTAAGGTATATGTGCAAATGTTACAAAAAATCATGCAGGATAATGATTTAAGAAAAGTAAGCCACTGCAAGTCATGCAAAGTCATCTTAAAGGGGATAACATGCAAAGTGATTTACATGATAAAATAAGTACATGCCATGAAACATACGAAATATGCCCACACAAGATGAAAGAATGTACGACATAGATATTCTTATGCATATTACATATGTACACAAAAGAAATAAAAAATACATATATTAGGGAACGAACTTAGACATGCATGAGAACAACTAGGCATGTAATACTATTTTTCCATGAAAATTCAAGTACATGAAATACAATGGGTTAAACCATTATTAGAATCGTCATGCATAGATCCCGATACATACTGGACATTAGGCTCATGAAAAATTTTGTTTTGTCAATTTCAGATGAAGAGCAAGGTTGATCGAGCACTCAGGATCATGTCACAAATTTATCCAGACTCTCAGCGTGGTATGGAAAGTTTATCAATGTACATGTACATGATTTGTGGTGGATATATGTATATTACTGAAACAGAATGTCATGATATGTCATTAATTAGTCTTCTTTTACAAGCATACCATTATCTTTATTGTAATGATGGAACTTTTGATTTTATATGATCATTGGGGTTTTTTTAGAAATACCAATTATTAATTGGTATGCTCGTTGATTATCACGTATTTTCGATAACGGTTCAGCCATACAAGCGCAAGTTCGAATGATTCCTTAATCCTCACGGGTCCGTTCCTTATCCGTCATACATAAAAAGAACGACAAAAAAAGAAGCATCACTAGTCGCATCCAACAAAACAAAGCATAATGTCCGTTGTTAAGGTAAAACATCACTTCATCCTTCAATTTATTTAACTTTTCTGCCGACAATGTGGGGTTACGATCGGCTCTTCGAATGATGTGAATATTACAAACTGAAACTACCGTTTCATATTATTTCTATTAATTTTGTGTCCAACAAATTTCCCATGCATTTGTTGCTATTTTAGATGGCTTAAGACCATGTTTGTTTGAGGGATAGGTTGCATGTATATCTTCTTATCCGTCCAAATTTTCCTATCCATCTGAAAATGGTCAATGTTTGGACACATGAGTCAACATAAGCATAGGGTTTGACTCCTATTTCCTCCATCATCAACCTCTCAGACATACAAATACCAATAATTAACAATTTTATCTTATATAACTATTTAGACCATGTTCCCCTTCTTATCTAATCGAACAAAGAACAAATAACTACCATTTATCTCTCCTTACCCCACAAAATCATATGTCTACAAAAGAACATCGACGAGAGATACAATAGCTTAATCCTTACTTATCCCGTATTATGCTACCGAACAGACCCGAGGGCATTGTTCTATGCCCATTTGTAAGAGATGATGAGACAATTGTCATGACATGTTACCTTCACTTGACAACCACCTATACTACTATATCTCTTTAAGGAAGGACATTTGCCTCCTCTTTTCGCGGGAAGAGGATTCTCTGATTGTGTTGTAATCCTCTCTCTTTTGCGATTTGTTTCCAAAATGCAACCTTATATATTTAATCTCAGGTTAATTTCTATATATCCTCCAAATTTCACTCAAATTCGAGCTTATTTGCTATTTTATCTTAATGATCAAACCCGCGATTAAGATCTAAGCAACTTAAATTCCATTTAAAAAATATCTGAATCTTAAATCATTAAGATAAATAGCAAATAAGATGGGATTTGAACAAAATTTAGAAGATATGTGGAGTATTAATCTAATATTCAATCTACAAGATTGGATTTTGAAATCAAAATAAAAAAAAACTAAGAAAAGATTACATCACCTCTGCTGTAACCCGTTCGGCTCGGGAATAAGGCTGGAATAAGGATGGGGAATAAAGAGAATAATGGTCTATTCTTTGTTCGGCTGGAGGATATGAATAAGGAGAATACAGTGAAATAAAGGTAGGTAAGGTGACATAAAGATAAGAATAAGAGTGAAATAAGATAGAATAATGGGGAATAGTCGTACCACTGAGAACCGTGTCAGGATGAGAATTGGTCCCTTATTCCAGAACTTATTCTCCAACCAAACAGAGTCTCTCCTTGTTATGGCCTAATGAGTTACAATCTTTTTAATTTTGACAGCCGCAATCGTTACCCAATAATCGTGGAAAATCGAAAAGTCTAGAGAAAAGAAGCGGGATTTATTCAAAGACGGGGGTCCAACTGCAATCCATTAAAGTAACATGCCGACAGTGCTGGTTGCTTACCTTTCAATAATAAATAAAAGCACTCAGGTCAACTTTATCAAGATCACGAAAATCTTCCAAAGAGTTGACTTCGTATATGTAAATAAACGGCTAACATTTTTATACTGCGTAATTAAGACAACTGACGGAGAAATAGAACTGTTTATTATTCTTTCATTGGCGTCAGCTAACTCAGCTCAGTATGACTGCTGGTTAGCACAGTCCAAGTTGGATCCAACATCCACGTTCAGGATTTGCGCGTATCTCCTGTAGAACCCAATCCTATCAGCAACCCGAGAATCGCCGGGTCTCCGCACTCCAGCCCCCCGTTGACGATGTTGGTCACCAGACCGAAGCCTGCACTTCTGTTGGCAGCGACGTCGGCTGCCGACGGCCGGAATCGTCCCACCATGACGTCGTGGCACGACGGTTTAGGCGGTCGCGGGGTCATCCAAAACCACAACGCCGTCTTGAATGCAATGATGGAATTGTTGGCCACGATCTCCGGGTTGCCCAGGCCATCGAACCCCAAGGCCCTTCCTGCTGGACCGTAGTTGTAGTTCCTGTCGAAAGCAATCATTTGTACGGTAAGGCTGTGTGGCAGTGAAGACACTACAAGAAAAATGAGTTGTGGTCACGGAATATGACTACAGGAACTTGTGGCCACGATAATTTAGTGGCCACTAGTTTCTCGTAGCTACAATCCGTGGTCAAAGTCTTCATACAAGAGGTTGTGGGCACGACAAGTTCTGTGGTCACTTGTAGTGACCGCGATATATTCGTAGTTAGAAAACTCTCGCGACGAGACTTGTAGCTACGGTTACTGGACACGACGTGGTTGTGGGCAGAGCCTAATTCTGTGGCCACAAGCTCCACATCTGTGGACATAATTCTGTAGCCACAACTTCTTTTCTTGTAGTGAGAGTTGGACGATCGTTCAAGAGGTTATAAATTTAATTACCAGGACAGCTGGATGGGTCCCCTTCCCTTGTAGGACTTCCCGGGGACGCACGGCCATTGGGTGTCGGTGGAGTCACAGTAGTTGCTTGCAGGGCTTATCTCCTCCTTGAAGCACAGGCCCCATGCGTAAGGTCCGTCGGGTGCGGTTGCCCAGCCGCCTGTGGTCTCGTGGGATATCTGCGCGAGGAAGGCAGCTACCTCGCGCCTCCGGGTTGCGGGGCTCCCGACCGCCCCGAATCGAGGGAAGAGAGCCGTGGCTTCAGCGAAGGCAGCGTAAGGGTAGAAACCCTTCGCCGGGCATGCGGCATCATCCTTGTGAAGGAAGAGAGAGTTGTAGAGCTGCTCGCTGATAACGGGCAGGCGATAGCCCCGCAACCCCATATGTGGCAAGCGGGAAACAGAGCAAGAGTAGTTGGAGGAGACCGAGAGGAGGAGGACCCCATATTGTTTGTTGAGGAAGTTGCCCGTGCTACTCCATGTATTTATGGTGGGGATGGAGAGACCGGATTGGAGATCGGGCATTTTTTTTTGGAAATATCAATTGATCGTGCATACAAAAAGTCAGAATGCAACTCCGTCAGAATGGAACAATTCTTCGTCGCTTATGAGAGTGGGGGCTATCGATGTTTGACTTTTGTTTCTGAAATGGCCGTGGTCTATCTTTGCTTATTTGAATTTTTCCCCTACGGGGAAATATGAAAAAGATTTTCTAAATTTATTGATTAAAAAAAGATGCACGCCCCCACACATTGCACTGGCGTCTAAGACTATTGTGGCGAAATAGGAGGTCCTGCTCCAGTATCTTAATTTGAATACAGAGGGAAAAATTTTGAGAGCTGGAGTTCAACTATCTACATCTTTCCCCTTGTGTCTGAGTACCTCACCAGCTTTCGCCACATGGTCCACTTCCACCCTGGGTGATTTAGCCTTCTTCTCTCCTCTCTTCTATCCAGCTATTGCATGAGCACATTGGTCGTTTCTTTTGGGCTCGGATCGTTTGCGGTACTGCAGACTCTGCAGTAATTGCACGAGCAATCGAGCGGCTTAGACAAATTCGCACAGTATGAGCCACAAAAAGTGTGAATTCGTGTAAACCGTTTGATCAAATCGAGCGGCTTGTGCGGTTGCTGCATAGACTGCAGTACCGCATAGCATCCTCTCGCCGTTTCTCCTCTCCTTTTCTCCCACGATAGCAACAATCTCACATATGCAATTTTACTCTAAAGTTCCTTTTAATGAGGGTCCTACAGCGAACTAGACCATATTTCCATCCATTGTTAAGGATGCATATTTTTTATTAATACATTTGAGATTTTACAGTCAATTTAGATTTGTCAGACATTATTTGCACATATTAATTTATGTCTTTTTTTATAACATTTTGTATTTTAGCTACGATGTTGACACTTTGGCATCAATTTCGATGCTTACATTTTATTTTATTATTTCGCGTATTATGCATCTCCGAGAGAAACCATGTCGATATGTCCTTTAAACTCCAAAAAGATAGACAACCTGACCTGATTGATGGGTGGGGATTTAGATGATGATGATGAGAACTTGAGTTTTCCAACATTAACCTCTTTTGATTATAATTCATAATAATAAATATTACGTAATAATTATTCATAACAAATACATGTTTTATAACCTTTTATAAAATATTGCATTGGACAGTTTTAAATATTTCTAATTACGATAAATCTAAAAATATAGAAATAAATAGGGAGAGAAAACGGAGAAAGAATGGAGAGGGATGGGCTCATTGAATATCTACTTATTTATTTTATTTAAAGTCTCGGGATATTTGATAAGAAAGATGGCATAAGGATTGCCTTCTCTTCCAGTCTCTTCCTATGTTATCTAATCCAATTCAACTGCTCCTCGTGGAGTAGATCCCGCATCCAACCAAGCCTTTTTTGGATCAGGGAACGGGATAATTCCCACGACCGCAGGCAGGCCAGTCAGGTCGTGAGCGTGGTGGGAACAGGCTTCCCAAAAAGCCAGCCCGGGCTGGTCGGGGCCCTACTACCACCTAGTTCCATGGGGAGAACCACTAGGACTCGGGAAAGAGAAAAGCAAAGCCACTATTGACTTCTTTTCTACGTGTATCACGCATGAAGGAAGGTAGGGGGTTGTCGAAGACTAGTAGATGAAGGAGCAAGCACGTCCCGCAAGCGAGTAGTGCAAAGAAAAGCATGATGTCTCATCCCGGCACTCAGACTACTAGATATTCATCATTTTATGATACTAGGTATGTCGGACTCAGGACCAGAGCTGATATCTATTCAGATTCCATATTCTAAACATGTTTGCTGAGAGAAGGCCCAAGCATGACCTGAGGGAGCTCCAGGGTCTGATGCTGAAAGGCGGAAAACTGCGCGAATTGGGCCGCATGGGGACCTTTTGACGGATTGGAGGTGGTCGTGAGTCAAATGGTGTCTACCGCGTCTCCTATAGTTGCAGCTTCCTTCGAGCAATTCGTCTTCAGCACTTGCGTCTTGGACATCTCCCGCTCTCTAAATTGTGTCATGTGATCCCCCTTATCATTAGTCTCCCTCAGCCTCATTTGGCGTGTCAGCAGATTCTTCCTTGTAAATTGCTAGAAGGATATTCAGTGTATGGCTAACCCAAGCCAATAGTCTAGGTAGGGCATGAGAGCAAAATCTCTTCTAAGGAGACTCGGTTCATCACTCTTCTAAGCTTCGGAGGTTTTTCCAATTTCATTATATATTACGGGGCGGGCCTTCTTGGATGGCGCTCGATTGCCAGAGATGTCCGAAGGGATGGAAAACTGATGAAATGGATGGGTTGTGCTTTATGACTTCGGATGACTCGACTGCTGCTTTCTGATTGATTTATGGGGAGGAGGGACCCTTCTTCTATAGTCTATAGTCTGGCGGAAGAGTTGTTGCTTCTTGCTTTGATAGAAAGGTTTGTGTCATGTTATTCCTTATCAGCTTCCTTTCATCTGCGTGGGTTCCTGCCTTCTCTTTTTGGTTCCTGTTTGGGGGGGTGGGGGAAGGGCCTTGCGTTTAAAAAAATGGGGGCAAATTAGGCCAATGGGCGTATCCAAGCGACACCAAGTTTCCATCACCTAATCAAATTAGATTAAGTTGAGATGTTTAGGTCACAATGTCATCACCAAATCTATAACCACCAAACTCGTCGTCGTCGCTCTACCTGATACTTCCCCACGTGTTGTTGCTACATTTCCCTCTGTCCAGCACCACCTATGGTGCGTCAATAACCATCCCAAGCGTGATGCAGCTCACAACAGGTTCCACCGACATCGTTCTCATTAAGAACTCACCAAATCGACAGCATGAAAGAAGCTCAAGATTAAGAACCATCAAGTGAGTGTGCGCACACGCACGCATGTGTATGCAAGAAATCAACCACCCATAGATGAGTCACCCGATAAAATTAGAGTGAGTTAGGATGTTTAGGTGTGGAGTGTGAATCAATTGGATTTGGTGAAAATCAAATAGAGTTGTTAAGGTATGACCCAAGAAGTGTGAATAGGGATGAAAACGATCGGATACAGATACAGATATAGGTATAATCATATCCTTATCCATTTTAAAATACGAATACGAATGCGAATACGAATATTGACGGATGTAAAAATATATGTTAACATATCATTAGAAATGAATACAAATGTAAAACGAATACGAATCGGATATGGATAATAACATAAATATTTAATAGATTAACTAAAATATACATGTTTAAGATAGTTTACACATAAAATAGATCTACTAATTATAGTAATTCCATAACAATTATGTCAACAATGATAAATACAATCATAAAATGTTGTTACAAATAGTTATAAAAATAAATCTATTACTATACTCATGTACGAAAATGAATACGAATACCAATATTAGTAGATATCAAAGTGATATCCATATACGCATTCATTTAAAACGAATACGAATGTTAAAATATGTATAAAATGACAATATTTGTTTTCATCCCTAACGCCCTGTTCGGTACGTGAATAAGGATTGGGAATAGAGGAGAATAAGGGGTCATTTCCTCCCAACACGGTTCCCCGTGGTACGACTATTCCCCATTATTTCATCTTATTTTCACTCTTATTCCTATCTTTATCCCACCTTACCTACCTTTTTTTCACCTTATTCTCCTTATTTCTATCCTCCAGCCGAACAAAGAATATACCCTTATTCTCGAATCGAACGGACCCTCAATTGGGTTTGGCTAATCAAATGGATTTTGCTAAGGTATGAGCCAAGAAATGGAGCATAGGTTGTAATGGCAAAAAGGCAACATTTGAATTGTCAAGAGTAGCAATAGCGTACTTGACACTAAGAAACGATAGCACTGAAAAGGTAAAACGATACGAAAACAATTTATAAATACGTGTTGTAGGACCCAATCCAAAGGAAAGGAGCCCTCAAAAAATAAGCGTATGCTGCTTAATGTGGCAAACGCACGGTATTCTTTAGTAAAAGGCGAAAGAATAGTTCGCTCTGCATTTACCACACAGCTGCGTGTTTGAATACGCTGGCAATTGAGTTGCTTATATCGACAGGAGCCAAGGAGAAGTCGCCACAGCAATCGGTGTGGGACTATGTTCACAACGTCAAATAAATCCGATAAGTCCATAAATAGTCTCAATTGAGTGACAATTTATTGCAAACGATGAAGGGGAATATATGCTGCATTTTTGACAAATTGATGTAGAAAAAACATTGGTATGCTCTTTCGGTGAACCCAAGAAGCAGCCTTCAAAGTTCTTGTTGTGTTGATATTACAATTGATGCAAAATAACGACAGATATAACACGATGTATTACACTTAACACGAGGCTAATTGTATTGAAATTTTGTGATAGGCGAATTGAAATAGCTAATTCTGAAGAGCTTATAAGGAATCTGCGTGTGATAGCTAAATAGTGCTTCTTCTTGGATTCTTCTTATGTATCTTATGTGATATAATTTTTAGAGTAGTTCAAATATATTCGAGTCAGCCGGTATCCAGCTTGAACGCTCATTTTGATCCTAAATTCACGGATAGTCATTTGAAAATGATGGATCGAGTAACATGTTATACCATGACTCGTGCCCATCCAAAAAATCTGTTTGGGTTAACGGGTACCTGTAGGTACTCGGTTAGAAGCTTCACTACTCAATTTATTCAAAAGATGTAAATGATTAGGTACAAATACCAATATATAAACATTATATCCCTTTTAAAATATAAATATGGATGTGGATACAAATTTTGATAAATATGGAAAATGTATTTACGAATCGTTATAAATAATATGGATATGATATGGAAACAAACCGGAAAAGATAAATAATAAAAATTAATATGATATATATTATATTATATTTACATCAATTTGATGGCTCGCACGCGACGTATCCATATATGTATCCGTTTTTGACGGTATAGGCCAATACCTCAAACAAAATCATAACTCGATTTTTTTTGTCGAATATCAGTATCACCGAAATATTGATTTCACCGATGTGGAGAACACCACCGTAATGGAGAATTTCACCCTATTCCGTTTTCAGGCACGTACTGTTAATTTGGGACCAGATTCAACGAAATGTTAGACGATATTTCACTGATGATGTGTCATTTCGCCAGTTGATACATTGGTAAATCGATATTATTTCTCGTAAACAAAATACAAATCTCATATCTACAAGGTTGGATTTCCATTTTGAATTCGGATAGAAAAGATGAGAGCGTATTAGTGAGGACAAAATATATCGTGAATTTCAAATTGATAAAATAATGTTTATGAAATAATTCGATTTCGAATCTTGATTAATATTTATTCAATAATAAATAATTTCTTTTAATAAAATTGATACTTCCACAGGTACTCGTAGATATCTATTACCCATTGATACTACGATCGGGTACCCCGGGTGCGTTTAGTTCAGGAATAAGTAGGAATAAGGATGGGGAATAAGGAGAATAATGGGTCTATTCTCTGTTCGGCTGGAAATATAGGAATAAGGAGAATAAGTGACATAAAGATAGGTAAGGTGGAATAAAGATAAGAATAGGTGGTGTTTGGTTGGTGGGTTATTCAGGGGTGGATAACCCGATTTTGTGTTTGTGTGTTTGGTTGGTGGGTTAAGGGTTGGGGAGGGTTGTGTGATGTGATTGTATTGGAATTTGAAAAGTTGGTAGTTATTATGATATGATTATATTGAAATTTGAAAAGTGAGTGGTTGTTGTGATGTGATTGTATTTGAAGTTTGGAATAGTGAGTAAGTTGAGTATTTTATGATTTTTAGATGATATGATGGTATAATAAATAAATTTTTTTAATGGGAAGGAAGCGAGCCCCATTAGTGGGTTAAAAGTTGAGGTTTTGGGGTTACCCGTCCAAAGTAGGGGTAACCCCCAACCAAGCAGGGCCTAAGGGTGGAAGAAGGTGAAATAATAGAGAATAGTCGTATCACTGAAATCATGTCGGAAGAGAATTGGCCCCTTATTCCAGGGCCTATTCTCCCAACCAAACAGCCCCCGAGTTTACATGAAAGGTCTTGAAAATTTTCGCCAATTTGAGTCTATACTATTTATATCATGCGATTAACAAGACATGGTTAATGATTTGAGTTAGAAGTGAATGAAATGTGATTTAAAAGGAAGGGCGTTCTTTATAAGCCCCACAATGTTCTTCTCATCTGCCCATATGTTTCTCTGCTTCCAATTAATAACACAGGAACTCTATTGGTAAAAATGTGCATTACTTGTTTGCATCTCATGGTAATAACCCTTAACACCACTTGGTTTATTAGTTTAACTAATTTTATCCGTTGGATTTCTCATGGACAAATGAGATTAACACGGTGCACATTATCATTGTCAAATTCCATGTAATGTTTGGGCTTAGGTCCTCAGGCCGTTAATTAAGAAAACTGACTCTAACAACTTGTTGGATTCAGATTTTGATTAGATCTGTTGGCAACCACTCAAAATGTTTAAGCTCAATTTGTCAAGTAATACTCATTCACACCTACACTTCGTGAATTTCCAATGTGGGACTATCTTTGGGGGTTGAAGTATTACAACATCCTCCATTTATATTTGCAACGTCCTCGTTACAACAAAACATATCAATTACTCCTAGTGACAATGGCAATCGCATGCTCCGGTTAACCTTTTCCTCCCATCTCTTTGTAAGGATTGCTCCAACTATTGGGTAGTCATTTTCATTGTCAATGGAAATTAACGCTGATATCGTTTATAACATCTCGAGCTTCGGTCCTCAGACCGTTAATGAAGAAAACAAACTATGCCAACTTGTTGGGTTCGAGCTCAAGTTTGCAACTAGCTAAAATGATTAAGCTCAATTTGTTAACCAATAATCACCACTACTTTATAACCCACACCTACACTTCGTAAGTTTTTGTTTTGTGACTATGTTTGGGAGATGGGGGTGTTACATGTTGTATTCTTAAACTTGATGGGTATTCATTTTCTTAACAATAATAATTATGTAAACTTTAAATCAATCACAAGAATTTTAAGGCCCTTATGCGTGTACAAGCATGGCATATATAAACTAAACACGATGATAAACCAATTCTCATGTTGACAAATTTAATGACAAAGGGCTTTAACTAAAACATTAATAACATGAGAATAACTATACCAAGGAATGTTACAACGAATGACAATTATAACGTGTGAATAAAAAAAGAGGAAAGGCATGAATCATCTTTTAACTACACGCATGCCACTTTCTAATTAATGAAAGTCATGCAATCTCCATAAAGTTCTTTAGAAACAAAGAGACGTGTGAATGATGATCAAGTGGAGAAACAAATATGGTAAGACAAAGAAAGTAATACATGGTTGCATGGACGCCATCAAAGCTTGTGGGCGGCCTTCCAAAACAAGCCAACAACCCTTGCCTTCGCCTCTCCTTCTCTCGATAGTCTATCTCTCTCTACCACGGCAAAAGAGAGTCTTATCTTATCAAGAGTAAGGGGTCCATAACTTCCCCTATGAAGATGGAATTTCAAAAGAGGTGATAAACTTGCATGTTGGTTGATTGGGGACCATGACCCATTCCATAACCGCTTTGATAGTTTTCAGTTCTACCCATCATAGATCTGAAATTATCCCTTAGGTCTCTACATATTAAAATCTCATGCAACCAAAATACACTTATGCCCAAAAGAATTCATGAACTTTATTTGATCACTTCTTTATAATTGGTCATAATTAAAGTTGACAGTATAACTAATTACAAGTATATACATGTATAAGTTCATCGTTGGATTTTAATTCCAACAATCTCCCACTTGGACTATACGTGTAAATATTATAATTACATGATATCCGAATGAGCTCAACCTTTCTGTCACCACTTTTAAGTGTATCCATAAATCATGTCTACAAATTGTATCAAGCATAGGATCAAAATGACTACGTTACAATCATCGTAACTTAACCTTTAATGGTCACATATGTTAATACAACTTAATAACGAGGATAAGAACATGGGTATGTAGCATGGAAATCATATGTAATGTGATCTTAACATATCAATTTCCAACTGGTCCACTGAATTGAGATCATACTTGACGAGTAACACAATGAACATACAAAAAATTGTTCAATCAAAACAATGACCATATATCCAAACTGAATTACCAAAATACCAAATAGAATTGTTTACAAGCATTCTCAAAAATTACAAACTCCCACTAAAAACTGAATATCTTTAACTGAAATGACACCCATATTCATGGTATGATCATGAAATACTTTGGGTGGCAATCCTTTAGTAAGTGGATCCGCAATCATGGAGTTTGTACCGATATGCTCAATAGATAATTGTCCACTTTGTACTCTTTCTTTAACAACCAGGAATTTGATGTCTATATGTTTAGATTTTGTCGAACTCCTGTTGTTATTGGAATATAAGACTGCTGATTTGTTGTCACAAAATAATTTCAATGGTCTTTCAATACCATCAACTATACGCAACCCAGTGACAAAATTTCGCAGCCAAATTCCCATGATTGGATGCCTCGTAACAAGCTATAAATTCTGCTGCCATAGTGGAAGAGGCTATAAGAGACTGCTTAGCACTCTTCCAAGAAATAGCACCCCCAGCAAGTAGATAGGATGTAGCCTGATGTAGAATTCATACTATCTTGACATCCAGCAAAATCAGAGTCATTATAACCAATGATCTCAAGTTGGTCCGACCTCCTATATGTGAACATATATTCTTTTGTTCTTTGTAGATATCTCAGGACCCTTTTAGCTGCTTTCCAATGATCCCGTCCTGGATTGCTCAAATATCTGCCCCACATCCCTGTAATATATGCCAAGTCTGGACGAGTACAAACTTACGCATACATTAGACTTCCAACTGTTGATGCATAAGGAATTCTTTGCATCTCCATTTTCTCAAAATCATTCTTAGGGCACTGATTTAGACTGAACTTGTCTCCCTTAGCCACGGGGTATCTGATGGTCTACAATCTTGCATGCCATATCTTTTGAGAACCTTTTCAATATAGCTCTTTTGAGATAAAACCAAGGATATATTGAGAACGATCTCGATATATCTCAATACCCAAAACAAAAGAAGCATCACCAAGGTATTTCATATTAAAATTCTTCGAAAGAAATTTCTTGATATCCTGTAAAAGGTTCATGTCATTGCTAGCAAGCAAGATGTCGTCAACATATAATACTAAGAAAATATGTTTACTCCCAACAAATTTATTGTATATGCATTCATCAGCCAAATTCATCTCAAAACAAACAGAGATGATCACATGATGAAATTTGAAATACCATTGTCTGAAGCCTGTTTGAGTCCGTAGATGGATTTCTTGAGTTTGCAAACCATATTCTTTGGATCTCCCGACACAAAGTTTTCTGGTTGCACCATATATATTGTTTCGTCAATGTCACCATTGAGAAATGCTGTCTTTACATCCATCTGATGCAATTCTAAATTAAAGAATGCAACTAATGCCATTATAATCCTGAAAGAGTCTTTCGAAGAAACTGGAGAGAAAGTCTCATGATGAACCAAAAATTCAATCAATCCAGATCAGGTCAAAATATCACTCAGGTCGTTGCGACCCGGATCGGCAAGAATCTCTGACTCAATCAAGAAAATGAAGTTCAGACCACCAAAATCAAATCAAAGACAATCAAACACGATAACGGTCCTGGCTATTGGATTAGCCTGGTATAGCAACCAAGGTCGGACTCAGGGAGCACGTGATGGCCTTGCAGCCTATGAAGTAGTCAAAAATAAAATAAAATAAAATAAAAGGTATTTTGGTGGATTTTTAGTCTTTTATATTTTTTGGGATTTTTAAATAATTAAGAAAATAAGGAAAAGAAAGAAACAAGCCAATATAATAATTTATTTAATGCATCAAAAATCACTCAAAAATTCAAATAAAAATCTTTTTTTGTATTTTATGATTTTTACTATTTTTGGTTAATTTTTGATATTTTTCTGATTTTTATTTAATTTTCTAAAAATAAAACAAGGCAAGAAATGAAGGTATTATCCAGTCAGGAGTAAAAGGCTAATTTAAAATGCAAAAGGGCCTATTTAGCTCCTGGAGGTAATTTTCCTATAAACTAGAAAGTCTAAGGAAAATTAAGACACCAGAATTATTATTTTTGGATTTTTAGATTAATTATTAGAATTTTTATGAGGTTTTTAGTGTTTTGTGATTTTATGAGTTATATATAATGAATAATGACCAAATTTGGTCAGAAAATTAAACAAGCCAAAATACATAGTAGCTATTTTTTTATAATTTTTAGATGAGTTTTAATATTTTTTGTGATTTTTTAATTCAGACAGTAATGAAAAAGGCTGTTTTTTATTTTTAAAAATATCAAATAAAAGCAAAAAATGTCTCCAAAAATTCTAAAAAATTTTCCAACATGGCAGGAGCCATGTGTCCAATTTTCATTGAATTTGGAGTAAGTTTAATATTTTATTCAAAATTAAAACCTAGGTATAGTGCATAGGGACATGAATGTAAATACCCAAAGTTCCAGGGGGTCCGGTGCAAAATTCCCAAGAAGTCACGCGTGAAGCGCGTGTCTGGGGCACACAGGGACCTAATTGCTAATAAAATAAGGTCATGGGACTATTTAATAACAGGTATTAAAAGTCCGAGGACCTTACTGTAAATTACCCACAAATAAAGGCACATGCACAATAAACCACGCACAGGAGTATAATTGCAATTATCTAAAAAGATTCATTCATTAAGTAACATCCCAGAACTACAAGGCGAATCATGCAAATAGCCCAACTAAACACGTGTCGATGCACATGACATACTACGCACAGGGGCATATATGCAATAAGCAAACAAGATAGGGTCCAAAGTGCAAAAGTACCAACGTAAATAAAATGCAACAAATATTTACAGGACTGAAACGAAACTAAACTAAAGCTAAGGGCCTAAGGGATAAATTACCCTTTATTAAGCAGGTCGTCGGATAGGCGCCACGTGTGCTGATGGACGGCAGGGAATGGGTGGCGCCCAACGCTGGGATCTTCGGTTTGATCGAGTGGCTGGGGTGTCTCCACGTGGCGGATCGGTCGGCTGGGAAGCGACGTGGGACGCCCTCGCTGATCGAACGGTCTCGATCAACCCTCCAAGGATCGACGGTGATGGCTGCTCCTCGAATGGACGGTGGAGATCAAAGCTGGAGCTGGAGGTGCATCGGACGGCTCTGAAGGATGGAGGACGAACTGGGCTCCGGCGAACTTCGTCGGGCTCGTGCAGGCGCTGGACTCCTCCTCGAAGGCCTCTGATGATCGGATAAGGAGCGTGGAGGCCTTCCGCGTCGAATGGCAGCCTTCGATGACTCGACGGAGCTCGAGGGAGCTCAGGCGAGGTCGGCAGAGGTTGCCTGGCTGCACCTGGATGGTCGGACCCTCAGATGGGATCGAATGGACCTGCAAGATGGCGCAACACACTCACGAGTCGAGGGCAAAGTGCCTCGACCCTGTGAGAAGGGGTGAAGGGTGACTAGTGAGGCGGGGCGGTCGAGCTCCGGCGAGGGGTAGACGGTGGAGCTCGAAACCCCATCTCCTGTGCGAGCTGGGTTGAATGGAGGGGGTAAAACGTGCGCGGGAGGAAGGCGAATGCGACGGTGAGGTCCGATGATCGGGGTGATGGCTGACGTGACCGGAATCAACGATGGACGGCGACGACGATAATTGGGAGAAACTAGAAATTAACGAAAACGGGAAAGAAACTAGGCTACCTGGGTGGTCGAGTCGACTGGGCGTGAGCTGGTTGTGCTCTGGGTCCTTGCCTCGCAGGACATCGTGGCCCGAGGCTCAAGCTCCTGCTTCGGGCGGAGCACGGCAGCGCTAGCTCGCCGGATCGATGGTCGAGACGTCTCCTCCTCGCTGCAACAACGCCCGGAGCGAGCTGTCACTCTCGCGAAGGCACTGGAGGGCACTGGTTGGAAGGCGAATGAGCCAAAGATGTGAAAATGGCAGGCGGAGCTCGGGCTTTATACTGCCAAGGGTCCGGCAAGATTCGATCGGGTAGGGCAACATGGAGCGCGGACCCCCGAGACGGGCATGCCGGCGAGGGTATCAAATGTGTCGTGAGTGAAACGGACCCTGGGTATGGGTATGGAGCTATCGGATTTGGAGTGGGGAAAAGGGAGAATTCGGGTGAAAAAAATCAGACCCGCGAGGAAGAGGTCCGCGGGGGGCAGTTGACCGGAGGTCAACGTCCCCCGTGGACCAATCAGAAAATTCCAGATCATATTTATTTGGAAATTCGAAATAAAATAGAAAAAGGCCGAATTAAGAAAAACTTAAAACATGAAATATTTTTGTTTTAATTTTTTCTATTTTTTGGTGATTTTTAATTGATTTTTCAAAATAAAAGAAAGGTATGTACACTTTATGCTATATATAGGTATTTACACAATATGCCTTTTTAATTTTTGATTTTTAGTTTGTTATTTTTATACATTTTTATTCCCATTTCATATTTTATTTATTTTATACCATAAAATTAGGAATAAAAAAGATATTTTTATTTTATTTTTATTATTTATATTCAAGGGTAAAATAAATACATATGTACATATATATACATGGTATATTTACAATGTATTTTTGGGTTTTTAATTTTTGTGTTTTTATTTTGTTTTTGTTTTGTGGTTTTTATTTTATTTATTCACAACATAAAAGATAGAATATTTACAAAAATTTTGGAATTTTGATTTATTTATTTATAAGGTAAAATAAATATAGATAACTGAGCTATGTACATGGTGACTATGTACAAATGATATATTTTTATTTTCTTTTTGATTTTTCTATTTTTATCTTGATTTTATATTTATAAATATATACAAGTATTTACAAGCCCGTTTTATTCTTTTTTTGGAGGAAAATATTTTTATTATATTTACAAAATATATTTACACACATGAGCCCCTATCTCCCTCTACTTTGGCTATTATGCGGTCAGGCCCATGCTGAGCCCTCCCTTTGGTTAAGTTGCTCAATATTTATTCTAAATATTTCCCCTCTTTTTCTTTTTGATCTTTATTCTTTTATTTTTGCACAAAAACATGCTAATTATTACTTTTTACACCATTCATGCTTTGGTAATTATTTATATTTACAAATATATACATGCATTTGCAAAGGTTTTGTAGCTAAAATATAAGAATAAAGAGTGATGAATGAGTATTCATCACCCCCTATACTTAACTTTACTAGTCCCTTAGCAAACACTTATTTGAAAAAGAAGTGAAAAAGAAGAAAGAAAAAGAAAAAGAGAAGGATGTACATGGATCAAGGTTGATTATTAAACTTGCCTTCATTAAATTGAGGTATGGAGCTCAATCTGATCTTTGGATTATTAATGTGTCGGAACCTTATTTGGACTTAAGTTTAAAACTCAACAGCCTCTAAATTCCACCAACCTATAATCAAGACTCCTCAATGATCCCGGTCAGAACAAGTCATCAACCACAAACCCTGAAGACCATGAATCTTTCCCTTGTCCTGTGAATGTGAGGTATAATCTCTCCACCTCAGAAATGGCAACTTGACAATCCTCCCCAACAAGGTAACTCTATGACCTCAATCTGACCACTCTTTCCTCGAGGAGCGGGGTATTCCCTTCTAAGTTCAAGTTCAACTGACTCAAGAAGAGGGGGAAGAAGAGAATGGACCATGGCCAGTGTAGCCATGTATCCTTGGGACCTCGACCAGTGTAGCCAAGTCTCCCTGCTGCAAGCTACATCAGGTGGGACATGAATCTCAAGCTTTGCTTATTGCACTCTATATGCATACTCTGGTGGGATTATCATTTTCTATCAGGACCCACCACTTTTTTTTGGAGTTATTTTCTTTTTGCATTTTTTCAAGTGCATCTATACAACATATACATGTGCAGCATATATACAAGGAGTTTTTCCTCTTGAGCCAGTAGACTATCCCTCTTTTGAAGCTTTATTAGAACCCACAACTCCCGTCGTTTAGACCTCATGGCAACCAGACCAAGTTGAGACGCACTTCCTTCACTAAAAGAAGAAGAGAGGTTCCGTCTAGAAGTACTGCCCTCATATGCTACCCCAAGTCAAGGAAGACTGCCTCCTCACCACCTCATTCGTAGAGAGCTCGGTGCAAAGTGCTGGTGTCCAAGCAAAGACATTGTCTATATGAGTCATGTTTGTTGTTAAGTGCTCTACTCAAGGCTCATTGAGATGACATGTGATCATAGCCTAGTGGACTCAAGAATTAGTCACCATGGACCTGAAAAGCCTTAAACCTAAGCCTATAAGGTTCCTCTTATAAATTAGGTGGATTAAGATCTTAATCAAGCTCCATTTCTCAATTTGATTCCATGCTAGTTTAAATGTCAACTATCATCCAGAAAAAGTATATACATATGTACAAAGATGCTATTTACACAAATTTTTACAAACATGCAAAATTTTTGAAAAATGTTTTGAAATCATGAATGGATGATGCATGAAGTGCAAGTTTTGCGAAAGTTATTTACACATATTTACACAAGATTTTTGCAAACTTTTGATTTTCAAAACATTTTTGGAAAAATTTTGTACTATGTACATAATTTTGATACGAAAATAGTTACACAAACTTTACACAAAAGATTTTTTGAAAACATTTTTACAAAAATAAATTTTACACTAGCTATTTATGTGCAAATAAAAGAATGTTTATGTACATCATAATTTTTTAAATTTTTGTGATTTTTAGGGTTTTTAGCCATTTTATTTATTTACACACTCACACAAAGTACGAGTTATGGCTAAAGTATATATGAAATATATACACACCCCCTATACTTAGCTCGAACGATGTCCTCAGAGTCAAGAGCGATGAAGAAGACATAACTCGTGCTAGGTATAGGGAAGTGAAAAGGAAGGCTATATACAAAGACGAATGAATAAAATAGAAAATCAAGAAGATCTCGGCTTTTCCCCCTATAACTTAGGATTAAGTAATCCTAAGTATAGCAGGCTGTACACTAAGGGAAAACTGAGTGGAGAATGTACAGAGTCTACCCCCCCTATACTTAGGGTAAGATATCCCTAAGTATAGCAGCAAAAACATGGGTAGAAAGAAACAAAAGAAATACCCAAAGGTCTCACATCCCCCCTATACTTAGGGTAAAGTACACCCTAAGTATAGCATAATCAAAGATGACAAACGGGATGTGAGACTAGAGAATGTAGTGATATAGACATCTGGATCTACTATACAAGGCGGAAGATCAGTAAAAATCAGGCGTGGGATGCATTAGATGTGAGTCAAAGACCACATCTCATGCAAAATGAATAGGGGCAACATCTACGACCCACGGCTCATGATCTAGAAATGGCTTGATCCGCTGGCCGTTCACTCGAAAGGTACTCTCAGAAGACAACTCAGATATATCAACGCTACCGTTGTCGTGTACCTTTCTCACCAAGTAGGGTCCCTTCCACTTGCTCTGTAGCTTCCCTGAAATAAACGAAGCCTCGCATCAAACAGCCATACTCTCTGTCCAGGCTCAAAATGCTTGTGGCTGATGTGAGAATCATGCCACTCCTTCACTCTCTCCTTATACTGTAGGCTGTTTGAGAAGGCGGTATCTCTCAACTCCTCCAGGGCTGCTAACTCTGCCCTCCTCTGGTCTCCTACACCATCTGGATTCATAAGTATCTCAGTGACTGCCCAAAGTGACCTGTGTCTCAGCTCAACAAGCAAATAGCATGGCTTGCCATATACGAGGTGAAAGGGAGATGTACCCAATGGTGTCTTGAAAGACGTCCTATATGCCCACAAGACTGAGTCCAAAAGCTGTGACCAATCCTTTCGGTCTGGGCGGACGACTTTCTGCAAAATAGTCTTGATCTCCCTGTTCGACACCTTGGCTAGACCATTCGTCTGTGGATGGTATGGAGTAGCAACACGACGGTCTACACGGAACTCGCTAGTAAGGGCCTTCACCTGGTCGTTGATGAAATGAGACCTCCCATCTGAAATCAATACTCGAGGTACCCCGAACCGCATGATGATGTGCTTCCTCAAAAATCTGCAAACTGTCCTCGCATCAGCGGCTCGGGCGGGGATAGCCTCAAACCAACGACTAACATAGTCAACGGCCAACAGAATGTACTCAAATCCCTGACTCTTAGGGAATGGACCCATGAAATCGATGCCCCATGCATCAAAAAATCTCACAGAAGTGAATGGGTTGCATCTGCATCATATCACGTTGTCCACAAGTGCCCATCCTCTGACAGTCAGTACACCTCTTCACGAACTTATCAGAGTCCTTGAAGAGGGTAGGCCACCACAAGCCGGATTGGAGCACTTTCTGTGCCGTTCTCCTCCCAGAATGATGTCCTCCTGCCTCAAGCTTGTAGCAGTAAGTGAGGATGCTATGGTGCTCCTCCTGAGGAATGCACCTACGCCAGACGCCTGTCCCCTCCTTCGTGGTAAAGGATGGGATCCTCCCAGTGGTAGGACTTGGCCTCGCATGGAAGGTCTCAAGCCTCTGCCTGGGCCAATCTTGTGGGACTTTCTCAGCAACGAGAAAGTTCACAATATCATCATACCACGGGAGTGAGGCGATAGCAAGGATCGCCCCATCTGGGAAGGTCTCACAAATGGGATCAATATGCTCGGACTCCTCAGGCTGCTCTAAACGGGATAGATGATCCGCCACCACATTCTTGACTCCAGGCTTATCCTTGATCTCAATGTCGAACTCCTAGAGTAGAAGGATCCATCTAGTCAATCTGGCCTTGGCATCCTTCTTTGCCATGAGGTATCGGATGCCGGTGTGATCAGTATACAGGGTCACTCTAGATCCAATGATGTAAGATCTGAACTTATATAGGGCGAACACTACGGCTAGCATCTCATTCTCTGTGACCGTATAATTCCGCTGCGCGGAATCCAATGTGCGGCTAGCGTAGTGGATAGCAAAAGGGACCCCATCCCTCCTCTGTCCCAGCACGGCTCCAACGGCAAAATCGGAGGCATCCGTCATATCTCGAATGGGAGAGACCAATCAGGTGGCTGGAGAATAGGAGCCTCTATGACACACTGTTTGAGAGTCTCGAAGGACGAAAGACACTTGTCATCGACAAGGAACTCGGTGTCTTTCGTCAAGAGGTCAGTCAACGGCCGGGCAATCCTGCTGAAATCATGAATAAATCGTTGGTAGAAGCTGACATGCCCCAGGAATGACCGTAACTGCCTCAGATTGGACGGCGGTGCGAGTTTTCTAATGACATCTACCTTGGCCGGATCAACCTCCATGCCCCTGTTGGAGATGATATGACCAAGCATCGTCCCTTGAGTCACCATGAAGTAACTCTTCTCCCAAGATAGCACCAAGTGAACCTCTATACATCGCTGGAGTACTCGGTCTAGGCAGTCAAGACAAGAGTCGAATCCGTCGTCGTAAACCAAGAAATCATCCATGAAGACCTCTAAGCACTCCCCTACCATGTCCGAAAAGATGGACAACATGCATCTCCTGAAAGTCGCAGGGGCATTGCATAGCCCAAATGGCATGCGTCGGAAGGCGTATGTGCCGAAGGAACAGGTAAAGGTGGTCTTCTCCTGGTCCTCAGGAGCGATGACCACCTGGTTGTAGCCCGAGTACCCATCTAGGAAACAGTAATGGCTCTTTCTTGCCAGTCTCTCAATGATCTGGTCAATAAAAGGCAGGGGGAAATGATCTTTCTTGGTGGCCTGGTGAGTCTCCTATAGTCAACACATACCCGCCAAGAAGTGGGTACTCGTGTAGCAATCTCCTCTCCCGACTCACTGATCACAGTCGTGATGCCCGTCTTCTTGGGCACCACATGCAAGGGGTTGACCCACTTGGAGTCGGAAATAGGATAAATAAAATCTGCGCTCCACCATTTCGAGATTTCCTTCATGACCACCTCTCTCAGATTGGGGCTCAGCCGCCGCTGGAACTCACGCGACGGCTTCGCCCCATCCTCGAGATAGATATGGTGGGAGCAACGTGATGGACTAATCCCATGGAGATCTGCTACGCTCCATCCGATTGCCTTGTGGTTCTTTTCAAGAACCCCCATCAAACCGGATTCTTGCTCTCCAGTCAGATCGGCGGAGATGATGACTGGGTACATCTCAGGCTCAACCGCAAGGAATCGATACTTCAGCGAAAGTATGGAGCGACTTCAGCTCTGGACAGCTGGGTGCTGGTGGATCTAGCCTCTGAAGTGTCTCTGTGTATGCTGTCAAATCTGTATGGGAGAACTGAAACTCTCTCTCAATCTCAGGAACGGGAGAAGGCTGCTCTGACTGACTGTCTCTGCTCTGCCTCTGCATCTACCTCCTCCTCAGCTGTAGGCTCTATGGAAATTAGGTCTGGCATGTAATCCTCGCAATCTGCCCACTCAGACTCTGACTCCGAGGGATCTGCATCACAAAAGGCGGCATCAATACCACAGTCATCACTAGAATCTGTGTCGCGGTCGAGAACCGGCTCTGCTGCCACGGAAGTATCCTGAACCAGGAATGTGCTCTCCTCTACTGTCACTTGGCATCAGCGGTGTCTGAAAATGAGAGGATAGCCTGTGCTGCTGGATCTGCCCATGCTGCCTCATCGTCTGTGATCACAAAGTCACAGTCCTGGTGGATGTTTAGCCCGGCATCTGTCAGCTGCTCTGTGTCAGAAGTCGTCTCTGAGCATGATCTCTCTCTGGATCGGTTGTCCTCGACCGTCTCTATTTGTACACTTTCGCCCTCGACGCGAAAGTATACCACCTTCCCGCTATCATGGTCAGTCACCGCCTTGGCTGTGGCCAAGAACGGACGACCGAGAATGATGGGGGTATCGGTCACTGAATCAGGGATCTCCATGTCCAACACTACGAAGTCCACGTGGAATTGCATGCCCTGAATAGTGACGACAACGTCTCGCAACAACCCCCTTTGGCCTCTTGACAGATCGATCAACGAACTGAAGGACTGTCCTGCTCTGTCTAAGAGTGCCCAACTCGAATCGGTCGAGAAGGGCTGCCGGAAGGAGGTTGATAGACGATCCGCTATCTAATAGAGTCTGGTCGAACCTCTGCTCTCTAATGTGACATCTGACATAAGGGGCTCCTGAAATCTGGCCTCTTGGCCGGTAGAGGGTTCTGAATCGCGAAGCACGGTGGCTTTCGTCAGCACATGGATCTCTGAATGGTGGTTCCTCCTCTTCCTCCTGACTGTAGTTCTATCTCTCAACGAACGCTGAAGAAGGGGGATGTGCTGCAAAGCCTCCTGAAGGGTCAGCTGTATGTGGAATCTATCAATCATGTTCTGGCTGAACTCCCCCTGCTCTCTTTTTTTCGGATTTTCTTTTTTCTTCCCTTTCCCCATCTGAAGGGCTCTAGGGAAGGGGATCACTGGGTCCTTCTCAGATGAAGGACTAGGAAAAGGTCTAGATGGCTCGACAGTTGGATCCGCACATACATCAAGCACCACAGTGGGACCAGAAAAAACCAAACCTTTTCCTTTATTCACAACATGGTTCTGAGATACATCAGGTGAAGGAAAACAAACAGATCTCTCTACATGAACTCTGGTGGTCTCAGTACCACCCTCTGCTGGGTCAACTGGACGACTCGCGGCCTCAGTACCGTGCTCTGGCTCGGCATCAAGGGTGGCATCAGTACCACCTCCTCCAACTGGTGAATTGGCGGCCTCAGCACCGTCGGTGGAATCAGCATCCTTGGTGGCATCAGTACCACCGTCATCATCTTGAGCGGCCTCAGTACCGCTCTCCTGCTCCTCATCTGGCGCCCTAGTGGTGTCCTCGTGACGTCTCTCAGACGAGGCGTTGCCGCCTGCTGGTGTCCTACCGCTCCTAAGTGTGACAAAATCAGCATCAAAAAGATCTGCAGACATATCATCAAATGGATCACTAGGAGTGGCATGCTCAGTGTAAGCTACCTGCGCAGACTTCCGCTTCAGGCTGTTGGGGTTCGGCTCGATCTGGGCAGGAATGACGGCCTTCCCTCTCACAATGTCCCACATCTCCTGGCGGAACTCGTCCATCTCCCGTCTGAAAGTAGCCTGCTGATCCGTGAGGAGGCGGGCTATATCGTCCAAGGCGGGGCTCTCGTATGGTGGACCATGAGAGCCTGACGGGTAGCCTCTCTGGTGCTGAGGCTGCTGGATCTAGTACTACTACTGCTGAGAGGGGTATGGGTAATGCTGTTCTGCTGATGAGGCTGCTGCTCACGCCTCTAAGACTGTCCCTGCTGATGGGGGACGAGGAATGTAGGATGACTGCTGCTGCTGTTGTGAAGGGTAAACTGGAGGCTGCTGCTGCGACTGGTGCTCTCTCTGATGGCCGTACTGGCCACTCTGTCTTGACGGCTGCTGCTGGGGCTGGGGCACCTCCGGTCCCCCACCTGGAATCTTGGGATGGTCTCATCGGATCCCAGGATGAGGATGGTCATACCAAATCCTGTTGACATCCATCAACGGCTCTGTGTCATACTGGGGTGGCGGTAGCACTGCCAGAGGCTGATCCGGCTGGTATACCACCATCTGCAAGTCGGAGATGGTGGTGACTGGTAGGTGGGCTGCGGCTGCTGGTACAGCTCCGCCTGTACAAGGTGAACCTGTCTAGGCTGCTGGTGTGAGCTGGAGCGCTGGGACGAGCTGCTGCTGCCGCCGGTATCGCCTCGCGACTGAAGACGGGGCTGTGGAGCCGTCTGTGCCTCCTGGAGACACATAAGCTGGGTCTTCATGTCGCTCAGAGTCTGTACCATCTGCTCCATCTGAGTGATGCCCTGGCACTGCTTCTTCTCTATCAGCTCCATCTGATCCAACTTCTCGCTGATAATACCCATGTCTGCAGCGGATGACTCTGCCTGTGCTGCTGCTACTGCGGACGAACTACAAGGACCGGCGTCGACCCCATGCTATCCTCTGGTACTGCACGGGTCCTGGCCGTTGGGTCTGCCCTGAGTGTACAACCTGGTCTGGGACATCACCATATAGTTATCGGCCATCTCCTCATAGATGGCCAGACCTGGTCATGATCCTTGGCGAAATACGACCCGCCACAAGAAGCGTTCACCAAGCCCTGGAGCTCTGGTGTCAGCCGCTAAAGAAGTTCTGCACAAGGTTGGGCTTGGAAACGTCATGGTACGGGCATCGATTAGTCAGATCTCGGAACCTCTCCCATGCCTAATGGAACTGCTCGTTGGGGAGCATGAAGAAGTTGCTGATAAGGGCTCTCACTGCATTGGTCCGCCCGAGTGGATAGTACTTGTGTAAGTACTCGGTGCGGAGCTGCTCCCAAGTGTAAACAAACTTCCCCAAGTGCTTCTGCCAGGTGGTTGCTCTGTCTGTCAAGGAAAAGGGGAAAGACAATCATCCGAATCATATCCTGGTCCACCTGACGGTCGTGGACAGTGCTGCAGATCATAAGGAACTCCTAGAGGTGGAGATGGGGCTCCTCAGTAGCGAGTCCGTGGAAACGGGGAAGAAGCTGCAAAGTGTTCGGGGGAACTTGAAGTCCTCCACGATTGCTGGAAGTACGACCCAATGGTGCATCAGCGTCAATCTGGGGTTGTGCAACTCCCGCATCGGTCTAGGTGGTCCTCCTCCGCCTGCGGCGGCGGCTGCCGCTGCGGCGGCGGCTACTGCGGCTGCATCATCTGGGTCTCTCTGCCCGTCTCTCCTCTACTCTCTCTCTCTGCTCTCATCTGCTCCATCTCTCTCCTCCATATCTAGCATGAATGCCCCCTGATCCCTCAACTGCTGTTGAACTGTCTCGAGGGAGGCGATCGGAGTGGAGTTGATCGCGACCTGGTCCAACACAAAGTGCTCAGGTTGTGGACCTCGGGAGCAATCCTCTGAACTGCTGGCCATGACGTCTGCAAAACCAAATGACCCAAACTCAGGTGCCGACAAATCTGCTAATCTTTCCTCTGGTACCGGTCTCTCAGAACCGAAAGAAAGGGGGTCGAGGGGGAACATGACGGAATCATACTCGGGCTCGGAGAGCTGGTCTCGGCTCTCGCGGACCAACCTAGATGAACGGGTAGATGCGCCCAAAAGCGTTGCAGCCAGAGGCTGTCTAAGAGATCGTCTACCCATCATCGCGATGTAGCGAGTAAGGCGTATGGGATCTGGAGAAACTATGATCAGCAAAACAAACCCTCGGTTCACCAACGTAACGCGAGCTGAAGACCGTAAAGGCTCGGTCAAATTATCTTGTCTATTTTATTATGGTGAACAAACAGAATATCAGAGCGATTACGTGACCTGCTGGGATACCCGCTACTATCCCCAACCGACTGTCCCGCACTAAAGAGTCGGTAATCAGTCGAGGAAGGTATCGGCGGGCTCTACCTAGTGTACGAGTCACTCTCTCGCACAATCAAGCCAACCAATGAGGGGGTTGCTCTCCCCAAGACAAATTTTTAGATCAGGTGTCTTTTAGAGTCAATAGTTTTAACAGTCCCAATTTTATTATTTTCTTTTTAATATTTTTCAATAAAAACAAAAGGCCTAATGAATTTTTCGGTTCTCCTGATTATTTAATCAAAAACAGGGGGAGAAGACGAAAAAACCGATGTGCGAAGAAATCAATGATGCATGCAAAGATAGAAATGCGTACATGTCTCCGGCACTCTACATGCAAAGTGATCCGCGCAGAAATGTAAAGACTGAAAGAAACTACCTATATGGTGCAGCGGTGAAAACCAAGTCCTAAACAGGCCATTTCTACTCGAAGAACCGTCTAACTGGTCACCGATCCTTCAAGCCAAAGGGTCTGATCTCGGTCTACCCCTCCTCCTCCCAACACATCGGGTTCAGGAGCAGTGCTTGGTAGGTGATGAATCCACATTTCATCATCTTTAT
The DNA here is from genome assembly GCA_037367405.1 of Ottelia alismoides. Lineage (NCBI taxonomy): Eukaryota > Viridiplantae > Streptophyta > Magnoliopsida > Alismatales > Hydrocharitaceae > Ottelia > Ottelia alismoides. Next base: position 841,914 of record JAZKJV010000230.1, read on the forward strand.
TCTATCATTTTGGCACCAAAAACCCTAGCAAATACCTGTAAATACCTTTAATTTCATCATCAAAGCATTCATGCATGTGCATCATATTTGTGTATAAAATACTGTAATTAAAGCCAAAATTATAGAATAAATAAAGAAAAGAAAAAGAATAAAATATTGTAAATATTTTATGACCCGAAACCCCGAGACCAAGGCATCTTGATGAATAGGTCGACCAGGAATAAAGTAGGGGGAGATAAGGTCAGAAATACAGATAAAATACCTATATTTTCTATTCATTCTTTATTCATTTTGGGACCTATTTTTGGTTCCACTTTTTATACATCAAATAAAGAAACTTTATATATGAAAGTTGTAGATAATCTTATAAAGAAAAATACAAAATTGATTTCACAGAAAAATAATGTACAGATAAAAAGTTATGGCTAAATAAAAATCAAGAATCCCAACTTCCCAGACCCGTATCTCACAACTGACAACTCCAAATGCAGCATACTCACCTTTAATTGTATATAGAAGAAAATAAGCTATTTAATGGTGGTGGTTTCGCATTTGGCGGAGCTACGGTTTGAAAGTTGAGTTTTGGACCCACATTGTATACTTGTACAGATTAAAATATTCAATTTATTATTTAATCATTATTTTTGTATTTTTTATATTTTTATAATTATGTAAATATTACTTATAATATATATGTGTATTCAAATCAGAATAAAAATACAAAAGAAATCCAAATAAAAACACTTGTATATATCAAATACATAGGTACCCTACCTATATGTATACCTATACTTTTTATACTTATATTTTATTTAATATACAAAACATATCAGAAAAATTAAATAAAAATATATTTGTGTAGATAAAAGTATCTTATAATTTTATAAAATAAGAAATAAAAATAATAAAATTAAAATCATAAATTAAAAATCCAATAGTCAAATATATAGATAATATACCTATATAGGGGTATAAAAGTAACTTGTAAAAATATACTTTATAAAAATAATTAAAAATCATAATAAAATACTACATAAAATTATAAACATTTTTTATTTTATAACCTAAATAAAATAAGGCCATTTACTATTTTAAAATGATTTTTGAAATAATTTCTCCAGGTTTTTCCTGGTTGGTCCACGTGGACCAACCAGGGGTGTGGAGAGTTGACTAGAGGTCAACTCTCTGACCCTAGGACCTGGGTTGTGTCAGAGAGTTGTGTTTTGACCCATTTTTACCCAATTCTCGAGGCCACTCCGTTACCTATCTCATGATGGCGTCTTCTTTGAAGTTGTTCCTCGATCATAGATGAATCACGCCAGAGGATTTTTTCGATCTTTGGGTCGTTGTTCCACTCGTGATCTCACCTCGAAGGGAGCTCCTCGACCTCATTTCAAAACCGGCCCAGCCACCCGCATTTGATTTTGAACCGCCTTCGGCTAGGGCCAACAACCTCCGGGCTTCGCCGTTGGGTCCCTGGTGACAGCAGGTCGACTCCCGACCCGTTGAGGTGCAAATCAGACCCTCCTAGGCACGTTCCAACCTCCATCTCCGGAGGCCTAGGCACCGTGAGGTTCATCTCGATCACTTTGCTCTGAGGTACGTTTTTCTCTCTTTCTTTTGTTTGCTTTAGCTTCTGGTAGGCATAGAATCACTTTCCACCTTTTCGATTTGCTTCGCAACCACCCGATCACCAGCCCCTCCTCTCGCCAGAGCGAGCTCCGACGAGCTTCCATCTCGCCCTCCACCGCTCTGTCTCACCGCCAGGTGGGTCACGGCAGTTTGCCCGCGGCCTCCCTTAACTTTCCTTTGCAGGTTCAAGCCTCCTACGCGTGCCTGGAGTGATTTTGCACACCCGGCCGGACCTCCTGGAGCTCCTTTGCTCCTCGGCCTCCACGGGTGCACTTCGGCCATCTTCAGAACCTCCTGATCACCCCTGGTCCATAACGGGGAACTCCAGCTAGCTCGTGGGCTCCATAGCAGTTGCAGATCACGCCGGACGACGAAGTTTGCGTTGATTCATTCTCGTCAAGCTCTTGTTCTTCGGCTGTTCTTGCAGATCAAGGCCGAGCCATTGGATTCCAGCCTGTTCTTCGAAGCATACAGGCATCGTCAGATTTTGCGAAGGCCATCCGTCGGATCATCAGAGTATCATCTAATCCTGGCCGTCATAATCGAAGAGGTATCGGGCCACTGATCGCTGCCACGTGTCAAGCCACTCTCATCTGCCGTCCGTGCGCCTAAGTTGGGTATTTTGCACCATAAACCCAACTTGTTTTTGTATTTATTAACTAGAACCAAAACTTTCCTCTGCCGTTAATTAGTTTTGTAATATTCATAACTATTGCCCCCGCACTTTTGAGATTTGCCCGTTAGTCCTCCCCAGGCGCGTGCGTTGCACGCGCGTGGGGGGACATTTTGCATAATAGCCCCCGCGGGTCTGGTGATTAGTAGTTGGTCCTTAAACTATTCTATTCAGTAAAAACTTTGTTGGAAAACTGCGATCTAGCCCTCGTAACTTTTGTTTATTGCAAGTCTATCCTCCCCAGGCGCATGTAAAGCACGTGCGTGGGTGGGACTTTTACAATCAACCCCTTGCGGCTTTTTGGTTTGTTGTTTGGTCCAGAACATATTTCACTTAGTTATAATTTTACATAAAAATTGCTTGTAGGCCCCTGAGGTTTTTGCCTTTTTTGCATAAACGCCCCCA